>JAMWET010000674.1:470000-502500 GCA_024036415.1 Prochilodus magdalenae | reverse complement strand
CTATTGTTATCCAAATTTCATATTCACAACTGTAATTTTACCAGCTGCAAACCAAACAAACATACACTGCGTTATGATCTTTTTCAAGAGGAATTTGGAAACTTTAGAACACTGCAAAAATGTTAAAGCCAGAAAGATGCTTCCTATGTTAGGAAAGCTGTATAGACTGAGCGTGATGTGTTTAATGTAGCCTTATGCACTTCATAATTCACTGTTATAATTATGTAATCTATTGTAAGAATTGTATGATTGTCTGCTTTTATGTTTTGCATCCAACAAATGATGTAGTTCCAAAACAGATAAACCTTAATGTGACCTCTCTGGTGGTTCTACTTGCATTTCCTAGCACATAAAGCAAGCCAGATTGTAAAGAACATGAAGACCATATGCACCGCGGGAGTAGACAATAACAATTTATTCAGTTATGGCAACAATAAAACAAATCTCAGTTTTCCAGCAGTTGGTCATTAACCAGAAATCTGAAAAAGAATATACGCATTTTAAACTCCAGCTTGTATGTCTTGTTAATTAGAGCAGACAGTGAATATATCCAATGTCCAAACAGTAACTACAGTTCATGCAGCACCTCCTCTTTGTCTTGAGCAAACAGGTAGGACACAGAGTCCAGCACAAACTCAATAATCTTCCTCACGTTGGTGATGTACCAGAACTTATAGGCAGCCTCCAAGAGCACGACCATAAGGAAAATGGCAAGGAAGACAAGGAATATCCGATCCAGGTGATGCATCACCTTCTCCTTCAGACTGCGCTGCTCCCAGGGCAGAGCGGCTCGAGCCTCACTGTACCTTCCAAAATACAGTAGTGCCTCCTCTTCGCTGTTAAACTCCTGGACCTCCTCCATCTCCCTCTCCTCCCCAGTTCCATCAGCATCAGCCATCTTACAGAGGGTTCTTTAAAAACTGGTCTTAGAGAAGCTAGTCAACAACGACTCCTGTTTAGTCCTGTTCTGCTGCTGCTCTTCTTCACCTGCTAGGTCACTATAGTCCGTCAGCAGACTGGACCTTTTCTCTGTTCTGTGATGTTCTTCTTCCACACAAGTGTCCCTTCTTCACTTTAAGATCACGTTGTTCAAACAGACACAGAAACTCATTTATCAACTGCAAGGTGTATCGCACTGTCACATCATCATGGTCGGTCTGCTCAGAAGGAGCGTCTGCCTGTCTGAGAGGCTGGTGATTAGGAACCGACACCCCTCAAAGAGGATCAGTGAGGCTTAGTGACACTCAGCACTTTCAAGGCCTTTATGTAGGTTGTTGGGTTGTAACAGATGGCAGATAGCTGTTATGATAGAGGGCGATGGGCTACCAATCTGAGGTCAGTAAACATACGAAATCTAGTTGTCCATTTACATAGACTTTTAATGCACACCGTAATAAAAAGATGCGCCTTGAGTTCTTTAGTAATAACAACGGTTCTATGAAAAACAATTTGTATGCTTAAATGTTTCTCCAGCCTGATGAGGAATGTGATATGCATGGTTCTATATAGTACCAAAGGGTTAGCACACGGATGACACCCTAACAATAGCAGAACCCTTTGGGAACCCTTTAAGCATGCAGACGTTTGAGTGCTTATGGTTCTGTATTGAACTTATCAGTAAAGTTCATCATAGCTAGTTATACAAGGTGACATTTCACTAAGATGCACAGTAAATGAAGAGGCTATATATGCACTGTAGACGTTGGAATATCTGGTCTTTCAATATGTACCATTCCCTATCAGACCTCACTCAGTTATTTTTACATGAGGTAACTACACAGAAACCTCACCTGCACTTTACCCACTTTTCAGAGTGCCTCAGCTGCTCAACACAATACCCGTCTTATATTAATGTATTCATTAAGCTGGTGTTTTGAAGCATTGTGAAGTTATTCATTGCACCAATCCTCCATAAAATCCTCCAAAACTCCATCTACTTTTTGCAGCTAGTCACAATCACCATAAAACATTCTCTGAGGGACACTTTATTATTTTGTATTTTCTTTATGCTCAAGCACAACTGATTGAAGCCATCGTTTAAATTGGAGACTTTGCAGATGGTTTAAAAAGAGACCTCAGCAAACTATGCAGTGGCCCTCAGTTCCCCTTGCTCTAGCAGAAAGAGATGGTTTACTATGCTTTGTAAAGACCACCCTTGTTAAGAAACGGCAATAACCTAGAATTACTTTGATTGTGGTGAGCAGAAAAGGACCCGTGGCTAAATCTGCCCCTATTTTCGTAAGTTAAAATAATTAATGCATTTCATATTGGCATCAATATACATCCAAGGAATTATAGACCAGGGGTGTCCAATCTTACCCGCAGAAGGCCAGGGTGGTTGCAGGTTTCATACCTTATTCGACTAATTCAAACAGTTGGTCTTCATCAACTGATTGTGTTCAGAAACAAAAGCCTCCCATCGCACAACCCGTTTGTGGATAAGATTGGGCATCTTTGTTATGCACCTATACTTCTGTAAATCAACACTGAAAATTCACAAAGAAAACTTAACCTTGCAAATTCCTGATCACATGCATGACCATCTTAGGACTGTTACTCAAAAATCATTTTCATGAAACACGACTCATACAACACTTTAAGGTGAAAATTTATTTTTTTGTACATAATTGTACAGTTTACAACCAATTCTTCACATAGGCTTGGGAGGAGCTCTGGGAGCAGCACCCTGTATTTAGAGAAAAAGAGGACAACAGATCAGAAAACGCTTTCACAGCAGACAGATGGCTTTATGCTACACCTTTCATTAAAAGAAGTATAAATATACCTGTAAATAAAACTGCACAGAGAAAACTAAGGTGGATTTACTTTGATGTGCTACCTGAACTAAATTCCTTCAAGACAAAACCCGCACCATGTTGATGTGCTCTGCATGTTCACACAAAACATGAGACGGTCTGAGACCATAAAATATTCACTTACACTGGGCCTGAAGCGTGGGGGTGGTGTGCGGTCCTTGCGGGCCTCACGAGAACGGTTCCTCACCACCTTGCTGTGGATGGCACAGCTCACGCAATAATGTAGCTTCACATAGAGCTTGGGCAACACGTAGGCTTTATAAGAAAAAATTGAAAGAAAGTTCACAGTTAGGCATAAAACAGCTTCCGACACATGAGAGGTCACATTAAACCAAATCCTTACCAGACTCAAAATCACATCAGTCCTTTATTCAACAAATTAAGATTTGTTGTCCAGCCAATTCATTTTTACTTGATACCTCAAGCCAAAAAATGAATGTAAACTACAAATGGTCATATAAAGTTTCAACTTACAGTCAAATACACTAGCCTCCGAGATGTCCCTCACAGCTGCAGCCTCAACGATGTTCCTAATGACGAATTTCTTGATGGCCTTGTCTTTGGGGACACACCGAGCACAGTTGGTGCAGCGAATGGGCTGGACATGTCCACGGCCCTTCTTGGCACGTCCGTTGTTCCTTCTCTTCTTAGTCTGGTAATAAAATGATAGAGAGACAAATAGATAAATAAATAAACAAACTGAGCATAACCTTAACATTAAACATGTGTATTTAGGAGCAGAAAGAAATTGTCTTTTCTTTACCAATCATATCATGACAGGACTGGAGTGATGAAGATACCAAATATTGATTGTTGACTATTTTTAGCACATGCAAATTAAACGACTGTCACTACATTAATAAATCCAATTGCTCAAAGAAAAGCAGAAAAGACTGCATTAACTTGACGCTGGTTTTGCAGTAAGGACACATACAGTGGCATTATTAGTGTACGTGAAGAGTCAGTGCATGACAAACAAACGGATACGTCTCTCCACGGCAAGAGCTCAGCTGTATTAATTAACACTCGGGTGACAAATCGGCTTTTGTACAGGGCTTGGTTGGGCGATTAACTCCGAAATACCGATTCACGAGAAACTCGCAGAATCCTAATGACTGCTTGCTTCTCCGTCTCAGGTTAGCCAATAGGTACCGCATCGCTCTCCCTAATCTCAGCTAAATATGCACATGACACTACCTCACGGGCATAAACCGTTCATATTAAACTCGTACTGGATGTCTGCTAGGAGATATTCTCACATGTAGCGCTGATTTACTAGTAAAATGCCGATGCTGTGCCCTGACTGCGGCCTGCTGTTAGCATGAGGGGAAGCGCATGGTTGCTAGCAAACCGTTCAACATTGTTCATACTATATAAACCGCATAAATCCGCCGTAACTCCTCACACGGGCTCATCCAAAACACTACCACAACAAAATGCTTTATGAACGTTTATCTTGGTTGACTTAAACCGAAATATAGTACATTAATGTACATTCGTGTTCATAGCCGACACGTTTCGGCACTCACCATGTTGAACAGGAGGCAGGAAAGAGGACGGGAAGAGGCGGGGCGAGGCTTGAATAACGTTCTTCCTCCGCCAAAAACAAAGCAGGAAAAAAAGTCCCTGAGAAATATTTTAAATTAAAATAATAATAACGAGAATGGAATATAAATGTACGTATGATCCTGGTATTTGACAGCCGAAAATGTAAAAATGTAAAAGCACTTAATTTCTAAAAGGTAGTTCGTTTGTTGCGGAAGGATATCTAAAAAAACTACATCGAAATCACAGCGCACTGGAATGAATTAGACAAGCTCGTGGCCACGAATTAATAAAAAAAAATAATAATACTGTTACAATTAATAAGTAAAAATTACATTATTTCAGAAAATGCCTAAAAACTTGTTTGTGCTTTGTTCTGTTCTACCTCAAATGGAGTTATCTCAAAAATGTAAAAGCCTTTTGGGGATTTCTCCAGGTAAGGACGTATTACATATGGGTTTGTCAGTAATGAGTAATTGCCTGCCTCGTTGATGATGGTATTGCAAGGCATTTTGAATGAAGAGGTTTAATCCACTGTAGATCGCTAAACTAATTCCCAGCTTGCAACACGGATACACCCTACCCTTCGAGTTCCTGCAAAAGCTAAAAATATAACACATCACTAACACAGGTAAAACATCTAAAACAAACAGAACTACTGCTTTAAGGTTTTTTATTTGACAGTTCTTAAACTGAGTGAAATACACTGTTTTTATACTTTTAGCATGACGTGTGGTGTGCATCAAATTATTAATTATTATCTGATTCTGAATACAGAGGTGTGAGTTACACTGTTTTGGCTTAAACTGTCATTTTAAGGTTTAGTAGAAATAATTCATAAATACTGAGTGATATGTAAATAAACTACCATATATACCATGTAATGTATTTATGATTAGACAAGGCTTTTTATTTACACCAGTTTTTTTCTTCTGAAATTTTTATCATTGGGTCCGTCTGAGTAATTATACATGCTACTTATAAGTCGATGTAGCAAGGTATACTTTTATTTATTATTCACAGATTAGATTACCTTATATTACATTAGATTCAGGCTTCCTTGTGATGAAAACATCTGCCCCTGTGGCTTGGAGCTCTCACTGGTGCCCTCACCCTCAAATGCAGGGTAATCTGACTTACAGTATTTTTGGGGGAGATTTGTGTTGATTAACAAACACATAGTTTCTACATCACCTGTCGACCCATAACTGGGCATACACTGATTAACATATATAATATTACAATAATTACAAAACACTTTAATGTTTATGATACTTTATAGATTTGTTATTATTATTTGATGGAAAAAATCAAGGAATCCATAAATATTCACAGTTGGCTGTATTGCTGTATGAAAAGTATAGATATAAATTGTGAAATTGTGTATATTTCCTTACATATATTGTAATTTATTTGATTCATATTTATTTTATTATTTGTCATTTATTTATTCAATTCCCATGTTTCTGCATATATAATTTTATCCAAATACCGTGTTTTTATTAGCAGTTTCACTAATAACAATTAGTACAAATAGATTACCTAGAGCAGCGTTCATCGTCCCTGGGTCTGCGTTACCCAATTGTAGCAGGTGCGTTCCTGCCTCCCTCACAAAGTTTTTTAGTTTCTAGAATTTATAAATTTACCTGCTTTAACTTACACTGGGTCTGCAACATAGATTACATCTGGGTCTGTGTCGGGCTTGTCTAATGAGCTGATAAATCGTGGGGCCAGGCTGATAAATTGATGGGAGCCGGGAAAGCTCTACAGTGTGCAGGGCAGAGTGCTTCCTGGACCAGGGTTGAGCAACACTGACGTAAGGGACCCTAAATGTTTAGAAATGATTATGCCTAAAAGACTAATGTTTTATGCAGATATTTACTGAATATATAAGCACATTCGTACGGATTTTTCTATAAATATAGATTTGCCTTAATATGAACCATCAGACACCTGATAGCTCAATATGGACTGATTATGGCTGACAGGAACCGAATTTGTCGGGCTCTAGGACCCATTGGAAACTAATCGGTTGTGACCTCCTGTTGCTTGGAAACGATCAACAGAAACAGACTGATCGACTTATGTACTGGGCGAATTTAACTACGGATGTTTTAAGTCGTTACTCGGTTTAAGCTCATATTTCTTCTTTATTCGAGCTAAAATAATACCCTGTCTGGTAAGTCCAGTTCAGAAATAGTCTCCGTTAATCTGCTAGCTGTATTTACACAACAATTATGTAGCTCGTGCGTAAAGCTAACGGTCCTTTAAACGATCTGTATTATGCTAGCAAAGTGTTGTTCATCCCAGCACAGCCTTTTATTTGCTATGCTTTTTCAACGGTACAATATGGCAATATTTGTCAGGATAAATTACGCGTGTCATCAATAAATAGCACACAGAAGAAATTAAACTTGGTGGGTCGACTTCATGAGACATGCGAATGATTCAAGTTTGGTGCTCGACCACCCACGTACGAGACCTATCGCTATACCGTACTGACTTCATGAGGTCGTCCTTTCCATTCTGACTCGTGCAGTTGTGCTAGTAGCTAAAGACTGCAGTGGTGTTGTGCTAGACGATCACGGAGTGATTTAGAATGACAGCGGGCCATGTTCAGTGACAGGTCTTATTGTTCCTGGTAACCTTAATCTTTGTGTAACTATAGTTTTAAATGATAAGTGTAAATCAAAATATGTCAAAGTACCATTGGATATCATGGGTACACTCAGAACGCTTCACAACTGCATGTTTGATTGAAGAACACCTGTAATTCCTATTCATTGGTATGTCTCTAGTGTAGTGCAACAGAGAGTGCATACTATATTGTCCACCTTTATTACATTAATATAAATGTTGCAGGAACGCAGTCATGCCAAAGAAAGGAGTGAAAAAGGGAGCAGGAGGAAAGCAGTCAGCGATGACAGAGGAGGAGAGACTGGTGTACATACAGCAGAAAGCTCATGCTGAGGATGAATTGGCCAGAAGAAAAGAAGACATGCTCACTCAGTTCCTGAAGGTGAGATGGTGTAGATGTGTCTGTTGTGCAGATGTGTGGGAGTTCAACTTGTTTTTCAACATTTCTGAAAACTGTTTAGATGTAAACAAACTCAGAGCCGTTGGCTTTGAAATTGTATTTTGAAGCGAAGCTTGCTGATTTAAATTGAGAGGTAGTTTACAGAGGTATGGAAGTCGGGGGTCATGATGTCTACACTGCAAATTGTAGCCATTATCAAAAACAATTAGTAAAGGTTATATATCATGCTGATAATGGGTATTCTGATAATGGTAATTTTTGCCATAGTATTTTGCACACTGCCTGTACCTCTCCTTTTTGAACGTGTGTACATTTACTGTGGTGCCACGGTGGAGAAGAACTAAAAAGATGGCTGAATTTCTGCTCATAAATGTGCTCTTATATTAGAAGAAGCTAAAATGGAAAACAGCAGGAAATTTCACCAACTGCCACACTCACATGAAGATGGTGAAAACCTTCCACACACTAATTACACAGAAACATGATTTAAATTGATTAAACAGCACAACAACTACCACAACAAACTGCCCTTTTAAAAGAGCAAGTTTTGTGTGCATTTTGTGTGAAGCAGCTGAAAACATCATTCTCATCACCACCACAGTGAAACGATTCTGAATCAGTAAATATTCCACACCAGACCACTCTGAATCACTTTGGGAAGTTATTTGTTAAATTATACTTCAAGTGTGTTACTGTACCGACGCTCTTCTCTCACCTCAAAGAGAACTAAAGCTTAAATGTGTATTCGTTTGTTAAAACGCTAGTCATCAGTTTTTAGGTGATTTTTTTACAATGAAAGGTCATATTCCAGAATAACATCCACTATCTGCACTTATCACTTTCATGGTTATTGGACACTGATTCTGTGTTTCTTGGCAGGATAAGCTGCAGAAAGAAGAGCGGAACAGCACCATAAATCGGCACAAGTTGACACAACAGTGGCGTGCTGTCCTACGGCAGACTCGAGCAGCAGAGCTCCGCAGGGATATTGAAATCTTCTGCCAGACCTTTGAGAGAGTACTTGATCGTAAGGACAGCGTAGTTAAGGTGAGAAAGCCTGCTTCAGGGTATGTTGACCACACATTAGCTTCAATCAACAGGATCAAATATATTTTAGCATCTGAATACTTTAGAATTATAGCATCCACACATACAGTATATGTTTTAGTGAACACAGGTAGTTTGAATGTTGCAGTCTAAATGGCATCCGTAAAAACTATTAAAAAAATCTATATTACAGAACTACTGTCTCAAAGCACATTAGCAAGTTTATATGGTAGTACTTAATAACCGTATGCAGTTTATGCAGTTATGGTGATTATGTGTTGACTAATTTGTGGGGTATAAGACTCAAATACTTCAGTCTCGTAGCTGTAATGCAAATTGAAAAGGAAACTTTATGTCAGACGTCTTGGATGATCAAATTTGTGGTTAAGGTCAATTAAGATGTTCTGTTCACCTTCACCTGGAATATCAACAAAGCGTGCAGTTTGATCAGTGCCCAACGTTTTGCATACAACTATGTGAAAGTACTGTTAAGTTACTGTTTTTGTTGCAGTCATTGGTGTCTGATCTGAGTGAAGCAGAGCAGCAGTCATCACTGGCTCTCCGGGCTCAACTTCAGTGTTTGGATCGTCTGCTGGAGCTGCAGAAGGGTAGATTGGTTGCCTTGGAGTTACAGTGGAACAGCAGCCTTGAAGAACTTACCTCTGAATATAATACTGAGAGGTATACACATATTTACATTCACTCTTGCACTTCTAGTGTAATAACTTGTCCAGTATGCCTGTCAATTTTTTGGCATCTACAGAGACAGCCAGCTGAGTCCTTTTTTTTTTCAGGCAACAGATTCTGACACAGCACCAAGAGGACAGTGCCTACCTGGAGGATGTCAACTTTGCTCTGGAACAGCATTATACTGAAATAGAAAGTGAGGCTAGGCAGGATTATCAGAGTACCCGTGATGATATCAAAAACCGGGTAATTATATATTGTAATATTATAGAATAAAAAACAGGAACTACAAAATGTGTTATCAAAAATCATTAGTAATTCATCAAAAAACAATTAAAAAGATTTAAGATACCACATTACGAGATCGTCAGGGTTTTATTTTCTGGTTTGTGTAGAACATTGAAGAGAAGCATGCACTCCGCATCCAGCTGGAAGGCACAGTGGAGGAACTTTGGCGGCAGTTCCAGCAAGCGCTGCAAAGCTACAATGAAGCCACTGAGGACCGACACATTGCTTTTGATACGCTCCGTGCCAGAGACCAGTGTAGTGCTCAGGAGATAGACCTGCAGATGAGACGCTTGCAGAAGATTCAGGTCAGAGAATAAAAATCTTTATAAGATTCATATGTTTTGTAAAAATGTTGCAATGACAATGTACATGTAATATCTTAACCCCTTAAATTCCAGACCATATTACTCTGCTTCTTAAGGGATATTATTAAGAAACTATTATGAATTATGGGTGGTAATGATACATTCTGACCACTACAATGTGCTATTTTCACAATATTTCGAACAAAATTTGAGTGAAGAAAAAAAACGACCATATTCTGACCACCAGTAGTTGTACAGCATACTAATGAGCATGGTAATATGCACAATTTAACTGCATTCAGTGCCATAATTAACAGACTGTCCATTTTTTATGATGCACTGTCACACTTTTTGCACTGCAATATCACAATGCATTGTTACACCCCCAATTTATTATTCAGTATCTACTATGAAACTTCTATGAAAGAATGTCTTAGTCTGCATGTATGTTTGTGATGTGCTTGTGTAGGACTCCATCAATGCTCTGCGTTCTCGGCTGAGCGCCAGTCAGAAGGAAAGTGAAGTGTCTGCAAGTGATCTTCGTGCAGCTCGTGAGGAGGTTACACTTAATGCCCAACAACTCAAGGCTAAGCTCAGTCTGGCCCGGGCAGCTGAGAGAAAACAACTAGCTAATCTCACAATGCAAAGCAACAACAATACTAAGAAACTCCAAGACATTATTGCAAAGGTACACCCATTTATTACAATCTCGCTCGCACACTCATTGAACTCACTGACACATATCAGAGACTTTTTTTTTTTTTTAAGATTTAAAGAAGGTTTAAACACACTGTCAAGTTGGCTGATCAACTATACGCCCCCTGGTTTCTTTTTTCAGGGGGAGAGGTTGTTGTGTTTGGCTGAACTCTGTCGCAAGCTTGAGACAGAGCAGGAGAAGGTTCTTCCATTCTATACACCTTCACTAAGTGCTGAGGAGCAGAATCAAGGGAGAGCAAATGCAATGGAGCCACCATTTGAGGAACTAGCACAGGTGAAACAAATACTTCTCTATCACCCTAGCTATTGGACCATCGTAGCTCACAAAGCATAAAGCACCAGTTCTATTCCATTGACTCTCAAAGTATGACTAACAAATTCCATTTCACAGACTGGCATTTTTTATAGCCATTAATACCTGAGATTCTTTAATGGACCCATCATCTCAGTTCGTTTTTTTTTTAAGATCTCTCACGTCTTTTTTGCTTTTAGGCAATGCTGGACTACAGTGATCTGGAAAAGTTCTGGCAACGATACAACAAGGTTCTACTGGAACATTTGTGCCTGGAGCGGGAGGAGAAGGTTCTAAGTCGAGAGAACCAGCAGTTAAGGGTTCTTCTCAAGCAGTACCTTGACGGAATCACTGTCAGTGATGAAGTCCTACATGAGCGGAATCCACTGCTCATCGTGTCCCGCCAGTCACTACAAGCCACTCCCACTTCAGAGGCACAAACTCAAAAGCGGCACACAGTCATAGAGGCAGCTCATGTGGTGCAACACACACTGTAGTGAATATACATACATCTGAATACAAATATAAAAGCAGTACAGCTGGTTGATGTGTTCATATAGATCTCTGATACTTAAACAGATACAATTAAACAGACAAATGAAGGCGTAAAACAATTACAGTGACTTTACAAGGAACACGTTTGAGCACCCACACATATAAAGAACACGTAGATACTATACTGAATACGTGTGACATTACAGTCTTAATACTCTCATTACAATCCCTAAATACTGAATGAATTAGCTTCATACTCCAGGCTTAAAAACACTTATTCAGCCATGAGGTGTAAACACGTTTCCTTATTTTTCTGTAATCTCCCTCTGCGATATCAAGTAAACAAGATAAACAACAAATAAACACAAAGGCAATTCTTCCACAAAGACCTCCAGACACTTTTTTTTCGACATTTTTCTCAATTTTTTATTTAAATAGTTTATTCTCTCTCATGTCCTTTTCATTTCTTCTTGCTCTTCTTGTCCTTGTTCTTCTTCTTGCCATGGCCCTGTACTTTCGATTTGTTGTAGAGGTAGAGACCCACCAGTCCCAATAAAGTGGGCACTAGTGCTAGGCACACAAGGGGAAAGATGTCATTCACCAGCTTCTGCCAGGGGGTCTGCTGCACAAGAGAGACCACCTCCACCTCAAACTCTAAAACAGAGTCACCTACAGAGAGAAAGATTAAGGATTTATCACAATTATGCTGGTAATTGTCAGTACGCTGCTGTGGCTATTATAATGGCGTAGATTCTGCTGTATCAGTTTAAGTCAGACTCCTAACAGTCCTAACAGTCAGGTTGACGTTGGTAAACCTGGAGACTGGAGCAGGATGTTACAGAGTGGTACGTTTTTACTGTTTTAGCTCTCTCTGTGCGTTCTGTGAGGGTGTGCCAAGCTTTCCAGGAGGTGGGCAGCAGGTATAGTGTTACTAGATGACATCAGCTTGTAACAGAGAAAAGGGTGGTTTCTGTGGAAGAGAGTTTCTCCCTCTGGCATGTACGTTGGGCTATATAACATTTTTTAACATATAACATTATAACATTAGACTTTTCACGTGTACAAAAAGCTACAACAGATTAGGGAGAAGACAAAACCCAAAAAGCATAATACACCACCTTTAACACTTGGTTTGCCCACTTTTAGAAACTTGTAGAAACATGGAAACAACCACAGTAACTTTGGCTATTGTTTGAGCTCTGCATAAGTGTGGCACTTAACAAAGGGTCACTATATAAACAGTGAGAAATCAGTACATTGGAACTGTAGAAATATCTCTAAACCAAGAATGCAGCTGAGGTAGGTGCATTTCTCAGCCAACTCTGTCACTGAAGGCTGCCCCATTTTGCCTCACTTTTAATACAGCAGTGAGGTGCACCCATTGTTTCTGAGAAATTGGAGGAGTTAACTGTTGTATCCTTCAAGACTACAGTCACACACAAACCTCACAAAAAATAAAAAAACAACAGAAATGACTGCAAGCAGAAACAGACTCCAAAGTTCTGCCATTATAGTTTTCTAATTTAAAGGCATCCTTGAATGTATGTTACTGAGCACCGACGAGAAGTCTAAAAAGGACTCTAAATTGGGCTGCAGCGTTCACTCTGAGACACATATAATATGTGTAGACATTATCAGCTGTGAAGAAGGAATTCTGTGTCTACTGTCTGTTTGGTAGCTACTAATGACCTTAACTGGGCACTAGTGTGACACTGATAAACTTACTTTGCTCTGATAAATCCAATTCAATAAATCCAAAACTGTTCTCTCTACAGGACAAGGTCTTTCATGCCACTCATTTTTTCAGTGGTCATTTTTCTGTTATCCTTTATAGGCAAGGTAAGCGCGTTGCTATGTTACCTGGGATCGTTGGAGGGTATCCTCTCTTGCCATATGCTAGATGTGCTGGAATGGTGGCCTTGATCTTTTGTCTGAGAAGGAAGAAAGGACAGACTTCAAGATAAAAGAAAGGGTATTATATGCTACATCATTTTAATTACATTGATCCCAAATTGCTAAAGCTTTAGCACAAAGTTTCCATACCAGAGGAAAACCTTGAAAATGTTAGAATTCTTTCAGGGTTTTTTAAAGTTATAATAACAAACGTTAAAATATTTTTTCCTCATCATATAAAGTTTGACAAAAGCTGTAAAAACACTGCAATATCAAACTATGAAGCTCTTCCACCCACACGCAAAAAAATTACTTTGTGTACTTCTACCAAAGTCATCCTTCGAAGCAACTCCATGACCTTGTGGGCACTTATTCTTCTGAAAAACCAAGAGTATTAGAATCAGACCGTTTGACACTTACCCTTCACAGACACCAAGCAAGGCTTGCTCAAGGCCTGTTGGATAAACACGACATGTTAATGCTGCTTCAGAAACTGATATGAAATCGTCAGTGTACACATCTGAGCACTGAACACTGTACACTACCACCTCTGTACATTAAAACTGAGCCCCAAGACTGTAGGACTTACCTGAGATGACCGTCCTCTTCCCCAACTCTACAACCAGAGGGTCACGGGACAGAGAGGAGTCTATCACCTTCCCGTCAAGCAGCCGCCCCTACACACCAGGTTACAGGTTCAGATTTTCTTTGTAAACAAGACTAGACAAGATATCATCTTATCATACTCTTATCACATGTTGGTTAAAGTACACAGAATGTGCACTAAATGAACAATCTGGTAAGTGAGGTCATGTGATTGTATGTATACTGTGTCAAATAAAGTTAAAAAATAGGTTTCAACATATGGTGCCAAAAAAGTAAGAGTACAAGTACAGGTATTTAACTTATATCAGTAAGTACAGCCCACCTCTGACCTATACCTAAACCTATAGTACAGCCCCATGCCCAAACAGATGGGGGCTGTGCAAAAGGGGAATAAAACAGAATGCAATGACATGCTCATCATTTAAACTCTATATTTAGTTCAAATAAAAACAAAGACAACACAGCAATAATATTATTTTCCTGGATTCTCTGAATCTTTATATAATAGTATACAGTAGATGATGAAGTTACACTATCCATTAAGTGTTACACTATGTGTCTCTTTCACAGAGTACTGAACCCACCCCATCTTCTGACGGGGATGTTCTTTGTATACTAGTTTTATACTGAACAACTTTGGTTGGAGTATCTTATTGCATTTTTCCTGTTTAATATTGTGGCTGTGATTTCAGATTGTTTTGTGGGCCAAGAAGACCAGAATGCCCTCTGTTTCTGGCTTGAATGAATGCAGTGTGCCAAACTGTTGTGGTTGTGGTTGTGACGACACAACACATTGGGGTTTGATTTGTTCCTGACTCATCTAACTCATTAGCAAGGTCTATGTTATTAGTCCCAACTTTTCTTGCTGGCATCAAATTGAAAATGAGCATATTGTTTTATTTAAATAATATAATCACTCAGGTTTTAACATTTAATATGTCATATTTGTATTATTCAAGCGATATATAACAAATAATAAAAAACTGCACACCACTGCATTCTGTTTTATTTACATTTTGCACAGTGTTCACAACTAAAAAAAAAAAAAATGTGGAGAGAGAGAACGATAGATTGATGGAAATTTGATACGAGGCCCTAATGGTATAGATTATTACTGTGACTGTGATTATTACAGACATATTACACAGCACTATAGAAAAATAAATTCTTATAGCATCCCTATAGACCCTATACCAACCCTATTGAATTTTTAGCATCCTGAAATATCCTATAATATCCCTATCCAGTACTGTATATACAGATCATATAAAATCCCTATTAATCTTTTAATATCCCAATATATTCCATAATATCCCTATATTTAATATCCCTATCCAATAGTATCCTTATAGATCATATAGTATCAGTATTGATCCTCTAATATCCTAATATTTCTTATAATATATATAACCTATATAATACCTATATGTCTTTTTAAGAGGGAAGAATCAAGTCAAATAACCAACACTACTTGTACTAAGTGTCACGTTTGGCTTTCTCTCTCTCCCAGTATGAGGAGGAGACTGGACTCCGGCCTGGCTGGAGCAGAATGCTGACGTGTTGCTCCTCCTCTTCCAGCATGGTAGAAAGTAGCAGGTCTGTCTATTCGTTTTTTTCTTTCTTTCTTTCCTTTTTTTCTTTCTTTAAAAATACCTAGATTTCTTGACCAGGTCACGTTGTCATGCTGCTGACACATCACCATTTGTCTGCCTGTCTCCAAACTCCAGAATCACACGTCATCCTTCAGTGTGGCTACGGCTAACCCTCCTACACTCACTCCCTCTCTCTCTCTCCCTCTCTCTTTCATTCATAATATTTAGAGCACAGTCTCCTAATGCTGCATAACCTGATCAGTGGCCACTATAAAGGGTTTTATTTGGCAGCACATCTGTTAGAGTCGCCAGCTTCTTGCTCGAATCCTCCGTTCCACCTTAATTAGCGCAGCAGTTACAGTCACTTCTGCGCCATTTAAGGTGAGACGGGGAATTCAAAGAAGCCAACTTGTCAAGACGGAGGTCTACAGGGTGGTGCCTGGTTTAATAAGACAGATGTTTGGTGTAAATGAAGGGACCTGGGAACGTGCTATCTTACCGTGTAATGGATCTGAAGCGTGTCTCCCATCACTGACGTTACTGTACACGTTTCTGGCTTTGCCTAAATAAAGAAAGATGGACACAAACGGTGCGTTTGAATGGATGCACGTCCTGGGAATCATGTTTTAATGCAAACGGTGACTATTAGGTCGCTGTGTGCAGGTCTGGCAGCTCAGGCTGGGAGCCCATGCATGCATGAATGTGCAGAAGAAGAATGGCAGGCTAGCGCTACGTGTCCTCTTGGAGAAACTGTCCTCAGAAGTGAGTGGAGGGAAAAACTAACTTACCAGGGTTTCCACCAGCAACTCCTCGGCGCTCTTCTCCGCCTCGCCGTCCTCGGCTGCGGTGAAAGCCAACGCAGCGAGCAAGACTAGAAGAAACTTCATTGTCTGTCGCTGTTAATAGTACAACTAAAGTAAATCCACAGAAGCAAACTAGTGCAGCGGGTTAACTTCCGTAAAAGAGGAGGAGGAGAAGGCGGAGGGGGAGTGAATGAAGCCAGACCGAACACAGACTGCACCGCTCAGCCTCCCAGCTTAAATACTGAACGGCTCCGCGCCAGTTAAGGCTGATGTGTTACTCCACAGTGGTGATAACGGGGCAGTCGAGCTGAGATTTCTGTCCCAACACCTGGATCCCCGGAGTCTCCGCCTCAAACATTCCGCCAGCATCCCACAAGTCTCCGCAGGCCGCCGTGGGATAAAACCAGTGCATTTCCCACTCCCGACCACTAGAGGGCGGGGGCGAAGCTGCTTGTATGTATTTCTTATAGTCATTATTTTATCGGTACATGCATTTCTGGATAAACTGTTATTGGCTGGGTAGAGCATTAAAGCCTGTCCACGTTGTGTGTGGCGAGAGCGACGCTGTTGCCTACTATTCGTTATATGTAAATACTGGCTGTTTTGATTGGCTGCCCTGCATTGTGACTATGTTCTATGTAAATAAAATGCTGTGCAAAAGTCAGAGACCTCCCTTCATGTATTTAGTCTCCAACCATAATGTACAGCCCACCTATAACATACAATTTTTTTTTTCATTAAATAAAGTTTTTCTGAAGGGTTAAGTGTCCCAGTCTTACAACAACTCTAGTTCCCTTTATGTTTACATCAGGTCACTTATGTTTGTTTTGTGATCCATTAAAAGACACAACTACAAATGTTTCTCCATAATTAGGCTAGGTTAAATCAATACATACTATATGTTTTGCCAATGCTTTCAAAGTTGCTTTCATACAAAGACCATGAATCATCAGACAGCACCACTTCAGACACACCCTATGTTTTTAACTAATTTCAGGATGCCACAGATGTTGCGAGATCATTTCATAATGTGTTTCCTGTGTGTCAAGCTTTTGTTTATCTAACACTCTGATCTTCAGCATTAACATGCTTATAAAGTACAGGTATATGGCCAATGGCCCATACTTTAAAACTCTCCAATTGGTAGCACAGGCTTTTTCAAGCAACTGGTAGAAATATAATATTTTTAATTAAAAGTTTTCCAAAAACTAATTAAAATTATCGTCAAAATATAACAAAGATGTTCGTGTACAGCTCAGCCTGAGAGGATAAAGAAATAGGACTGCTGCCTGACCTCTCGTCAATTATTTTGAAGGTCCAAAACAAGCTCCCTATTAATACCTCTGAAATGCTAGACGAGCAGGTGTCTACAAACCTTTGGACACATACATTGCATAAGTACTTATTTAACATTTTGGCCACACTCTAATCCTATCCCCTCACTCTGCTTTACCTCTAAATGTCAGCCTGCTTGATTCTGACTGCTGTCTGACTCAAACACTGCTCAATGTGGTACCTAATTATACAAGTGTTACTGGATTACACAGAGGCACTGAACCTCATAGACCTGGGCTTTATTGCAGATGCATTGCACATGTACCAAAATGTTGCAAACATCCTTTTGGACTGTTGTAACTCGGTTGATGGTTGATTAAGCCATTAGCAGGCCCTCAGTCAATAAATATGTGTTCCACATCCTCTACAAAGAGCACTTTTCACCCACAGTTATTGATTATTTGCTGTATTTACACACTGAAAAATAAAAACACATAAACATGCGGCCTTTACAAATGTTTTATACTTTTATTTTTTCCAACTAAATACAAATTGTGCACAGATCATTTATGTTTGTTCCTTGCTGAGGATATGTTACCTGACTTTCATTTACAAAATCAACATTACGGGGGCACTAAAACTATAACATACAGCAACTGCAGAAGGTGGACATAGAGCAGGGCTGGTTTATAACTGATACTAATTCAGTGATACTTTACTCACAGAAACCTATCAGCAAACATCTTTCAGCTAACTATGTAGAACAACAACTATGTAGAAGGCCTTTCTGGTTTGTTTAACAAAACGATTAAAGATTTACTGGAGGGCCAGTATCTAGCACAGTTCAAATCTCCTTGCTCATACAGATCCACCAGACATGACAACCAGCAGATGAGCTGGTGTGTTTGAATGTAAAGATAACCAAACTGTGCTTGACAGAAGTTGAACACCTCTGATTTAATTCATAAGGCGCATTTCGATCAACTGGCGTTCCCTGTAAAGTGTACTGCACAGGGTATTCAAACCTGTTAGGTGTGACTTCAAACCATGGGCAGTGAAAAAGTTTGTGGTTTGTCTCTTGTGGATATGTGTTTGGTTAGGTTGCTTCTGAATCTTTTACCTATTGCAGTTCCCTTGAGTAACATCCTGAACATAACAGTACTGCTTAGAGACCTTGTGGAAGGGAAAGCAGCTATCGTCATACCCTTGTTACTGCAGTCCACTACAATGACTGTTAGAGCAATCATTGTAAAAAGGCTGACATACCAAAAGTCACAGTATAGCAGTATGTAAATTGATTATGAAGTAGCATTATCTCAGGGGTCAGGGTAGGAATGCCCACCCCTGTGTAAGTTGTGAGGTGTTATCTTGTGAGTGAGGTTGAACACTGGCCAGCGTGTTCTTGGAAAGGTGACCTGAATTATCAGAGTTCGAATGGGACATGATAGTGGAATGCCTCAATGGGGTTCATGTCAGTCACTTTAAATACACTCTGCTGCTACCTTCTCCATTTCCTGCTGCTCTTCTCTCTGTATTTTATTTTATTTTATTTTAATTTAATTTTATTTTCATTTTTACATATATTTTTATATATTTATGTATATTTTATTTATTTAAGTACTGCTGTCTGGGTAAAACTGGGTCCTTGGGTACCACAATTTCGTTCCACCCCATGTACCACATGTGATGCGAATGACAATAAAGTCTCCTTGAATCCTTGAATCATAAAGTCCAGAAGGTTCATGAAGGTCTACAAATGGTCAACAGGCAAAGAAACGTAACCGGCACTGGACAATGAATTGGTTTGGCAGACCAGTAGACCCAACCCATGCCATGAGAACACCTGTATGAAACCACCACTCTAGGCTGACCAACTAGCATCCATGGCTTCATGGGGTATGCACCACAGAGGGACCCTACCATCAGCACGAAACAATTGTTCCTTTGACTCATTGGACCATACAGCATGTTGCCAGTCCTCTAGGGATTCAACACAACCTATTTTTCAAGAGAACAAGATGAATGTACATGAAGACTGTATAGGGTCAATACTGACACTTCAAATGAATTTCTTTATCCCAAATCTGTCTTTGACTGGAGCTCAGTGAGCTGTATGAAATGCAGTAACTTGTCTGCTTTACTCGATAAGCACAGTGCAACCTTGAGTAAATCCCATCACTGGCTCCTGGTGCCATATTAGCAAATTAGACATAGCTTTTGTTTCATGTACCATGTGTGTTGTTTCTACTCCAGCTTACCTTCTCTTGTATGTATTTTCCTTCTGTTCTGGGGCTAATATGGTTATTCTATCCATGTTCGTTGAATGTAAGAGCAAGTTATCATGTTCATGTATCTTGTACTTCTTTATGAAACATAACCATGAGTTTAGAGTGTGTGGCAAAATAAGATCAATCACATTCATTTGCATTTATTGTATAATTGAGACCACCATTCCATTTGCATTTAAGAAGGTATTTGACATTGTCAACAACATTAAACAACATTTTTGAATTCCTTTTACATTTCATCCTAACAGGCCATAATACATGCCTATGTGGTGGTATGTGCAGGAGTTTGGAGGACCTTTTGCTAAATTTAGTCCAACTAAACTCTATATCTAAATCTCAGGACAATAGGACAATAGGGTATGTTATATATGTTATATATGTGTCCTAACCCTATTGTGTGTGTATATATATATGTTATATGTTTTATATATATATATATATATATATATATATATATATATATATATATATATATATATATGTGTGTGTGTGTGTGTGTGTGTGTGTGTGTGTGTTAAAAGCAAGGGTCCCTCCCACAGACCTGAGCAGCATAGTAAAGAGTAACAGGAGGACAGGACGGTGAGGTGGCGGAGCTTGAGTGGGCTTGATTCTCGCGAGAGAGCCCGCATTCTTAGCAGGCCTGTAGCGAGATTTCCTCCTACCTCACCGAACCCGAAAAACGGCTGGTGTCATCCTCAGAGGTAAGACAAATGTAGGATTGTTTTAATTCTCACGCGATTAAAACACGCCAAATTGTTGTGAATGTCGAAAACATAAACTGAACACCCGGAAAACCGTCATTTCGAACCGTTTTCGGGGTTATATCGCAGCATAGGCCGTATATGGGGCGTTTCAGCACTTAGCCAGACTGCTAGCTCCTCAATGTCGCCGAATGAATGAATGGAGGCTGATAATTGTCAGTCATCTCTGCACGCTAAGCTACCTGTCCTGATGCCTTCGCCTCTGCGTCTCCTATTCCTCTCCTTTTAAATAATTGATTTATATCTAGGTTTAAAATGGGTGGTAAGATGGGTGTACTCTTCGTTGTAGCGTCAAGTGAGGCATGAAAACATCTTCGGCTGTGGATGTAGGAGCCGGTGCTCACCGCCGGAGCTCAGTCAAGTCTTTTCTCCAGATAGCATAACCTAGCTTTACATCCACGCGTAACAGAAGCCCCCTGTGGACTTATTAAGGCACTATCTGTCGTCTTAGCCTTTTAGGGACTAATGTAATGCGAAATATGGTCCATATGCGACAGTGATATTCGTAGAGCCTCATTTACAGTCGTTATTTCGGTGGGGTCGCTGCATGCTCCCTAAGCTAAGCGTGACGTGAAACGGCCTTCGTACGAGAAGCACGTACGGGCTCATGATACTCAGATCAGACCGGTCCCGGCCGGTTATCAATATAGTGTACAGCCAAACACACTGTTTCCGGAAAATATCAGCTCTATTGGGGGTTTAGTTGTAGTGTTGAGCCTCTGCAGACCCAGCAAAGCCGAGTGAGGCTGAAGGTGTAGCGCATGTGCAGCTCTGTCAGCACCACGGACAGGGCAGCAGCAGCAGCAGCTCGGCCATATTAACCAGCAGCAGCAGCAGCAGCAGAGCATCACATGGAGTAATGTGGGACTGTAAAAACATAAATGCTTCGAAAAACACAATTTAACCTGACGGGCTTTAAAATAATAGTTCATTGAAATTTAAATAAGGATGCAATATACAATATGCTGTTCAGTTAAAGAGAAATTCCGAAATTCGTTTTATTTTAGTTGATAAGATGTAAACAAAGCCGGACACGGCGGTAATGATGGGAGGCTGACGTCAGTCACGTCCTCGCGGAAACTCTGGGTACGTCTCAGTTGTGTACTACACACGAGCACTGCGCAGTATGTGCTGTGCACTAATCCTAATAGTGTGAGTTTGACAGGCTAGTACACACAATATTTGCATACTACGTCATTTCTTACTGACAGGAAGTCATGACGCTGACGCCATCACCAGGCCTGACTCTGAAGGCTGCTTTGGTGGATGTATTTTTTACAAAATCCAAACAAATAAACACATTATTACTAGAACACGTGCATCTTTACAGGCAGTCGTGACAGATTTGGGTTGAAGTCACATTTATACACCATTTCTGGTCCTGCCACCCCCACAGCCGCTGTTGCATCACCGCCCGTCATTTTCTCAGATTTTCCAGACGTAAGAAGCTCACCATTTTCCATTTGATGTTGCATTGTGGGACAATAGTGTCTCAGTAGTACAGTATCATTACTGTACAAAACAGTCGACCGGTTGTAGGTGTACATTTTGGATTTTTGAGTATAATTAACGATGACATTCGTAACTATATTAAGTACTACATAATTAAAAACAAAATAATATGCCCAGTTGGGACGGACACACAAAAATGAATAAGTTGTGTAGTGCTTTCACAATAGTTTTTATAATGTATAAGGTCTGAGGTTAAAATGGATTTTATCAATAACAGGCAGTTATATATATATTATTTTGCCATGTAACCTGGAGTAAACGATATTTTTGGAAACGGCAATTTCCATATATATATATGGAAATTGCCGTTTTCAAAAATCGTTTACTCCGGGTTACATGGCAAAATAATACCCCCAAAACATGTACCTTTATTTTACTATCACCACCATTGTACTTTCAGCATGATTGACAGGAGGTTAGACTATGCCGTCTGGGCTGTGCTACTTCTTCTTTCTTTTATGCTTAACTGATTTCACAAAGTGGAGACAGGAGAGGCCGTGGCTAGATCTAAACGTCTTTGACATACAGTCGGAACTGTTATATCTTCACATTCTGTTGATCATTTTTAGTTTATAATTTTGAAATTTAATTTATAAATACATATAATTTTTCGAAGTACTTTTGGACAGTGTCTATTGTTCTGTTCATCATGATATTGTAAGACAATACAAAGGATTTTTAGAGAATTGCGTGACAATTTCTCCTCATAGTAGATTTCCTCTCAATAAACCCTCAGAAAACAATATTTGTGAATAATAGTGCATTAGTCTAATCCAGATTTCATATCCGGAGGTCATATCAGATTTAAATGTTTTATACAAGGTCTGTCTTCAATTGGGTCAGCTGATAAAACGGTTATGTGTGTGAGATCTTGAAGAGAACTGTATGGAAGAACCGGTGGGGGGTTCAGTTCTTTGAGAACATTTGTGTGAACGGAAGAGGAGGGATGAACAGATTGGAGTACAGCCTGAAGAAATGGCAGAATCACAGCTCAGCATGTGGGGAGGTTGGTTGGGGGGTGTGCTCATTAAATATTTGTGTGTGTGAAGCCGTGTGTGGGTGTACGTATTAGTGTTTTTTAAGTGCTGCACTCATAATTATTTGGGTTAAGGTATTCATTGCTTTTCTCTCTGCAGCCATTTTTATTTCTTCTTTCATCCATTAAATCTAATTGGACCAGTACTTCAGTCCATCATCATTTTACCTGTGCGGATTGGCAGACACAGAGCTTCACAGCACACCCACGCGTACTTTTCAGATTGCTCGTCTGAAGAAGCTCGGTGCTGAATCATGGGGAATATTTTTGGTAATCTGCTGAAGAGTCTGATAGGAAAGAAGGAGATGAGGATTCTGATGGTTGGATTGGATGCAGCTGGTAAAACAACTATCCTATACAAACTCAAACTGGGTGAGATTGTTACCACCATCCCAACAATTGGTAAGAGCTCTGTCTTACTTATCTTCACTGGCAAAAATATTTTTTGGCACAATGTATGACTTAACAATGTCTGTCTTAAGATGTTGATTGCACTGGACCTCAAATAATAAACACACGGAATGTTAGACACAGATTATTGCTGGGAATTTACTATTACAGGTTCCATGAAGGCAACATTGAAGTCCACCTAGTTGTTGTCTATGGCCACATTAAGCGTGATGCCTAATTTAAAAGATTCAATAATGTTTTTCTGAAATCTTCCAACAAGATCCTTTTGTACACCTGTAAAGCATCTCGATTTTTGATCATATATGATGCCAAAATGATCAGGTTTATCTCATCCAAACTTCCAAAACCTGTCGGCAAGTGAAAAGGATGGTCATACAGGAGGAGTGTATGATATTTTTAATTGATGTTGACTCAGAAGCAGCCGGTTTACCTTACTGCATATTACAGTTTGATACTGGGAAAGTATGCCAATACTGACATCATCTTAAAAGTGTCTTATTGGAAGTGCATCTCAATCGAACATCCAGTGACAGTTTTACTCTGAAAGCTCTCTGAAAGCTCACAAGTATAGGCATATTAGCATGCATTACCTAAAATATGGCCACCTGCCAGTAAACACAGGCAGAAAGCTAATATGGCCCTACTCTCGACAGCCATCAGCTGGACAGGATGGATTTATGTAATACAATTTTCCAAATTTAGTGATGCACCATTAGATAATTACTGCTGTTCAGCAAGTTCATTAAATATTTTGGCTAGTTTTCCAAAGCAGTTTTAGCTAAATAGCAGAGCAGGTATCATTGTGAATACACTCTAATCAGTCTTTTAATCCTGCAACGGGGTCTTTTTTTATTTGTTTATTTATTATTTGCTATGAAAGGCCTTTATAAATGTAGAATATGTTTGTAGGACACAATATGTCATTTTCTCAATGGTAACTTTTTCTCCAGGCTTTAACGTGGAAACAGTGGAGTACAAGAACATCAGTTTTACTGTGTGGGACGTGGGTGGCCAAGACAAGATCCGACCCCTCTGGAGACATTACTTCCAAAACACACAGGGTATGTCTCCTGAACGAACCCACCAAACACACGTGCACTCTTTTGCTCTGGTTCTGTGGGTGTCTCATGCTGTTCTGTGTGTTGCTGCAGGTTTGATCTTTGTGGTGGACAGTAATGATCGAGAGCGTGTGAATGAAGCCAGAGAGGAGCTGATGAGGATGCTTGCGGAGGATGAGCTGCGTGATGCTGTACTCCTCGTTTTTGCCAACAAACAGGTGTGCCACATCTTTCACTCCTTCTATCCATTCATCCATCCTACCTCCCATCTGCTATCCTTTTTTTTTTAGGCATATCCATCAAATCTTTTCCAAAATTTACAATCGCACTCTCACAATAACATGACTCGCATATTAGTATCATAGCTGTTACTAAATATTTCATCGTTGTTACTAAATAATAAACTGTAAAGGGAATTTGGAATGTTAAGATATGTAGGTCCCAATATGGTGTATATGTTTAATACCATTTAAATGAGTTGTGCATAGAAACAAGACAAAACACTTTGCGTATTATTAAAAATAGAATCCATGGCCATTTTTGTTGCTGCATTTTTTTTGGCTGTCTTGTTACTATCCCTCTAATATATCATACTCAAGAGAAAAGCATGATTGTCTTATTTTCTGTAGGACTGACTCCACTGCAACCATATAACATCACAGGAGCCTACTAGTAGATGAATTCTGCTTATTGGTTATAAGAAACAGAAAATTTGATATTTGATATGGTTTGTAAGTCATAATTTATTGTTAACGGACATATAGGCAATCAAGGCAAACAAGTTTTACCAGTCAGCGTTCATTTGAAGATGAATAAGAGAATAATAACAGTTTGCATCATCTTTAGCCTAGTTTTTTTAAGCATTACACATTAGTGAATCAACATGGGGTGTACCACACAAGCAAGATTTTGAGCTTAGTACTTATTATTCCCACCTACGTATATGCAAGTCTATACAAAGACATGGCTGGGCCCCTGGAAAGAATGTGTTTGTGTACACTTCAGGTTAATTTTATTTACTTTAAGTTACTAAAGTAAAATCAATGTTTTTTTTGTTGTGCCTTTAATATAATCCAGTTTAACTGATAACCAGATCAGATGATGGTGGCTGTTAGGGGATGTAATACGAGATGTTACAGAAATATTCAGTGTGGTAGTATAGTATCAATAAACATATCAAGTGTTGATATTCTGTAATGGAAATTTCAGGTGAAGTTTTTATGACTGTGTTTGACAGTTTGTCTGCTTGACAGTCGCATTTTGCTGCAATGAACAAACTGAAAACTTTAGATGAAACACATTTCTCCATTTTGCATCTTGCAGTTGGCATAAACCAGTCGAATCATTTGATATGCTCTTATCTACATTTGCTTCAATTTCGGTTGAGCCAACTCTCTTGCGTTCCCAACCCAACAATCAACTCCCCTACTAATGGGTGGCCCTGCACATGAACACATACATGTTGCATCCCGTTTTAATGAAATGTACAAAGTTTGACTTGGCGAATGCATAAATAATTTTTATCTAGCTGACCTTGAATTGAAGTATAGCTAACCCCTGGACTTTAACAATTAATTGTTTGGTGATACTGATATCTGGTTTCAGTGTATCATCTTCCTTTTTTCGATTCTGTGAACGCAGGACCTGCCTAATGCGATGAATGCAGCTGAGATCACAGACAAGCTGGGCCTCCACTCGCTCCGTCACCGCAACTGGTATATCCAGGCCACCTGCGCGACCAGCGGCGACGGCCTGTACGAGGGCCTTGACTGGTTGGCCAATCAGCTGAAGAACAAGAAGTGAGGGGTCTCGGGTGTGAGGGCTTATTTAGGGAAAGGGGTGGGGTCAGTTGGGGTTACGGTATTATTTGGTTTGGTTTGGTTTGTTTCTCTCTGTTTTGCAAATGTGTGGTTACTAGACCCTTCAGATGGTCTGTGTAAATGGACTTATCACACATGTTCACACATCTAGATATACCATATGGACACATGCACACATACATATGTGCACGCTCACAAACATACTGTTACAACAGACAAGCATTTGTGTCTCTTCTCTTTTGCTCAATGTTCCACTTTCAGTGTAACCAACAGGCCACTCTTCAACACAGTATCAGTGAAGTATCAATGCAGCATCCCTCTTGAGTGTTTTTATTCATGTGCTGGTTTTTGTTCCCTCCTGCGTCGCTCTCTGTCCTTCATTGTTCATGATGACTCAACATGTTTTCTACACACCTTTGGGAAGAAACATTTTTTTGCTAGTGCGTAGTGAGCTGAAGCAGTATCATGTGATTGACTCCATGTCAGTCTTGTATTTTCAGTTTAGTTTTTGTAGGAAGTATTTTCATTAAGAATATAGATTTTGCAGTTTGTCTCATCGCATGCAGTAAGGTTCCAACTAAGATTAAGCAACTCTCTCTCTCTTTTTTCCTGTCGGTCAGTAACTGTGTTAGTTAGAGCTGAATTCTGCCCTGCTGTGCTCTTTTGCATGGCTTCGCTCCTTGACTGTTGCGGTTCTGGTGTTGTAGCTCAGTAGACAGTAGACTGCATGCATGTGTTCTAGAAGTGTAGAGCTGGTCGGTGTTGCATGCCGCTTCGTGGCTATGTGGTGTTAGAAAGATGGCTGGATCAGTTAGGTGTGAAGTTAGATATAAGTGAAGTTCATGTATAAATTGTATAGAAAAACAAGGGAAAGTTCTAGAAAGTGGTGTGAGTGCATGTCAGCATAGAACCCTTACACATCGTGCAGTATTAACACTGTTGTTGGCTGGTCTATATGCAGCATGTCGGTAAAACTGTCAAAATTATACAGTTCAGTCAGGCATATTACAGTTCTGTATGGTTCTTTATGGTGTCAGTAGATCAAAAAAATAATGGAATAAAATTTTTTGACGATTTATAATTGCATTGCTATTTGTGAACATCAAGCTTTTGTGTGCATGGCTTGCATGCTGTGCTCTTGGCCCGTGAGATAGATAGATTGGTAGATAGATTGGTAGGTAGGTAATTAGGTGGGTAGATAGATGGTAGGTAGATAGATAGCTAGATAGGTAATAGATAGATAGACAGTAGATAGATAGATAAATAGCTAGGTAGCTAGATAGATAGGCAGGCATGTAGGTAGGTAGATAGATAGTTAGGTAGTTAGATAGGTAGACAGATAGAAAGATCCCTAGATAGATGCGGAATGCCATTTGTGGTCCCTACTGTTGTTAATTGGTCAGTTAATTTGTAATTGGTCTGGTTCCTGTATGGTGTATTATTCTAGTCTCTTGAACATGCGTTACATGTTTCTAGTTACAGACAAACTAAGCAAACTCATACTTAGTGTTTTGCTTTAGTGCTGTGAGGGGTTGTCTAAAGTCAGTATATGACACACATACGCAAGCATCAGTGCTTTGAGACAAACTGCATTACCTCGTGTTTCCCTGTGTTGTCAGTATTCTGTTGTAATACGCCGTGTGAGGGATTGGAGAAACATATCGCCCCAATGAATGTGAATTTTGTTTTCTTATTTATTCGCTCATATTGTACCATATTTTCTTTATCTATTTATTTAATGTATTTATTTGAATGTTGTGTTCAAGTGATAAGAGAATGATGAATATTTATGCAAATCAGGCCAATTTTTTAAATGTTGGGTAAACTGTTTTCACACAGTGCTCATCCATTTCACACAGTACTAACACTTGGTGTAGATTTAATACTTCCTGTTTCGAACACTAAGGGGTTTACCGGGGCATCTCCTAATCCTGATTCGTTAGTAAGGCAGATTTTACTAGACTACTAGTGATGGACTAACGTGCTCTGTTAGAGCACAACACCAACACTGAAACCTCAAGCGGATGATAATTCTTCCTTAACACCTACTAAGCTTAAGCTTTTAATGGAAGCACCTTGCATAAGATGAGCGTCTCTGTGAGCTGTTTCAGGCTGGGTTTGTTACAGGGCTGCTGAGAATGGCCCAACACCTCTTATCAAATCTTTCATTCTGTGCTGTAGTATTCAGTATAAACCCGCCAGACCAAAACATAGATCATGAATTCTCAATAAATGAATGTCAGTGTTGGACAAAAAGTAACCCAGTTAGGGTTGGATTTGCTGAGGATTGCTTCGGAACCCACATCTGGTACTAACTTGTAGTGTAAGTCATTTACACTGTAGGACTAACATATACTGCCACTCTGAAATACAAACTCAGAAATCAACACTACCGTATATATAATAATGCGGTTCCGGTTCCATGCACTGGTGCGTTTCACTACTGGTGCGCTGTACTACTTTGTTACTATATTACTACCTACTTATTGTGCTAGGTCCATGTTTAATTTAAAGAGCTTGAGCTACACGTATTTCAGGTCGGTTCTTTCTCTTTAATAAGAACAGACATCAGCACAAAGCGCAGCACTACATCGACATTAGCGTCTTTGATTCACGGTACCATTTACACAAAGCATCTACTAAGTCTAACTATATTAGATCATGTGTCCGTGCTGTCCACACATACTGTACGGTGTGATTCACAACTTATGTGTCCAGTCAGTTAAGTTTTGTGGCCTTATATTCTGTATTAGATAAAATAAATAAATATTCATCTAAGTTATGGATTTAACGAGTTATGAATTGATTTAGGGGTGGGGCTCTTGGGAATACATGGGAAAGAGACTGGGTCATGGAGTTTTAGTGATGTTGCAAAAGCATTTATTCATAGCGTTAAATTTTTGTGTGCTTACTGCTTTGCCGGGATGAGTTTGTGAGGGCGCTTTCAGTTCTTACTTGTGTTTTTACTGCGTTTTGTGCTTTTGATTATTTTACCATTGTGGAGCATTTTAATTTTTTCCTTATTTTGGTGTAATAGGTCAGTCATTTTGATGGCTTTTACATTGTCTGTGGAAATGAAAAACAATTGGGGGTGGTGGGGGGAGGAAATGGGAACGTCTCACTGAGTAAGAAGAAAAAGCGTAAATATCATGGGGGAAATCTACTGTATCTGTAACGATGCTCCTAGTTTAAGATAACAGCTGATTATTACAATGTATTGTAGTCACCAGAATCTCTCTCTCTCTCTCTGACCCTATGACTGTAACTTGACTCTCAAATAAAACCATGAGAATTACCATCCAGTCGTGTCCACAATAAAAAGGATTTTCCATGGCTTTGTCCGGGCCAGTCAATATCATATTTAATCCAAATATCCATCTTTTATTTTGTTCTGATGTGGTTTGACATGACAGAGATTACATAACTGTGGCAGTCCTATGTATACATATATACAGTAGTCTTCAGAATTAGTGAAGTTGAGGAAGACAGGATGTAGGATAATAATGTTGAATATAACGGATAAATAATTATATGATGCACACTCATCATTAGAAGAATAGTTGCGGCCGGAAGGAAGTGTAGGATTGTAATGCCATTCAGCAGCCAACAGGGTGACTCGTGGAGGGCATCGCTGCTTACTGAATGTCCGCAATCGTGGCAGTTGGGTCAGTCAGGTACAGAGATAAGGCCCATCCCTGCTTACATCACATGTGCCCAAGTGTGAAACTTGATCATTCACATGTCTTACGAAGTCAAACCTTCCCATAACTTTTATTCCTGTCTGGATTTCTTTTGGGTGGAGCTATTCTGTTAAGTCTATATAATGCTACAGTTATAATAGTGGACTACAACACGTTTTAGATTATGCAAATTATGATTTTCTCAAAAACCTCCAAATGATTCAGAAATAACAATAAATTTTTTTTAACAAATTATTATGCACAACAGTTATGCACAAAACATTTTATAGGTTGTAAAGAACTGAACATGGTCATCTGTTGAATTTGCAGCATTCACATTCACAAAAATCAAAAGCTATTTTAATCAAAAACATCTTAATAGGTCAACTGTATATACTTTGCTGAGGTCACTTTCACCTTCAGGGACCGCAAAGGGGCCTACCAGCTCTCTCCCTATGATTCCGGTCCAAAACACGACTCCGTCACCTCCTTGCTGACGTTGCAGCCTCGTTGGGACATGGTGGCCATCCACCAACCATCCACTACTCCATCCATCTGGACCATCCAGGGTTGCACGGCACTCATCTGTACACAAGACTGTTTGAAAACTTGTCTTCATGCATGTCTGGGCCCACTGCAACCGCTTCTGTTTGTGAGCAGGTTGGTGGTTAGTGGTTAGTGGTGGCCAAATAGTAGGTTTATACACAACTGCAAGCCTCTGGAGAATCCTAGACCTTGAGATTCGCAGGACTCCAGAGCACCAGCAGCTTCAAATACTGTTTGCTGTTTTGTATTGGCATTTTAGCAGCTGTTCTCTTAACCCGAAGGGTTTGTCTGGCAGAAACCTCCCTCATTATTGCTTTATCTGCATGGACCTGTCTGTGTTCTGTATCAGCCACAAATCTCTTCACAGTATGATGATCATGCTTATGTTTTTATGAAATATCTTATGTTTTACCTTGTGCAAGGCATTGTACTATTTGACGCTTTTTGGCAGCAGAGAGATCCATAGAGTCCTGAGACACAAAACCATCCATGAGTTTAATTGAAAAACATAAAATTGAATTTTTTCTGACATTTAAATTCACCTGGCACAATAATTTGGACCACAGTGTAGTATGTCATCTACAGTGTTGGACACCCAAATGCAGCCACTCTGCTTTAGGCCCATTATCCACACATGGAACGAGACACTGCACTACACCACCTCCTCACCATCTATGAATCGCGTCACTCACCCCACAGGTATTTATCTGCAGGAGCCTAAAGTTACTACCAGCTTAAACACCTAAGGTGGCTAATTGTTCAGTAAGCTTTCAAGTAATCATATATACAGTATACAGTAAACAAAATCTTCCTTTGAGAAACGAGTACATGTATAAATATCTTGTGAGCTAATCTGAAGGGGAAAGTTTGGGTCCAGATTTCTCCCTGTAATCTCCAGCCATCCCTTGTCTTTGTAAACTTCCTCACAAATACACTTTTAATATTTTAAAGCTTTGATCTGGCCAGTGGCACAATGGATAGGTATAACTAAGCTGGATCATTTCTGATCTTGACTACAGATCAGAGGACTTTAGGTTTGAAATTGTGAATTTTTTTTTGACAGCAGCAGCCCTCTTTCTACAAGAGGAGATTTACCACTCCAGGGCCCTCAAGAGGGCCCACAAGATCAGCAATAACTAAACTCTTCATGCTTCTCCCATGTGGCAGACAATGCAGGAGTGTGAGAGACCACCAGATTGAACACCACACACCTGAAAGCCCTCCCTCCAACCACCACTTCACCTCATGCTACCGTCCCAGTGATGTGGTCCACACTCATTCCTCTGTCCCATGAGAGGACCACTAGAACATTACAGGCAGGAAGCCGCTCAGTTGCACAGACAGCATTACAGTATTTGATTCTGCAGTATGTACACTGTGTACAATCTATATGCAAGTACTTATTAATGATATTGTGTTTTCATATAGCTGCACAGTTTTGTTATTTGCACTCGGTAGTGCATAGTGAACTGTGCATATGAACTGCTCTGATCAGGTGCTGGAAGATACCTACAACTAAAACTGGCCATGAGGAGAGTTGGAAATGCTTAAAGAAGCAACCTGTAAGATGGTAAGAACGTTTACCAGTTACTCCTCCTTACCCTTTAATCATTTCATACCTGTGTAGAACAAACGTTGTCAGTTCAGCCTGAAACTTGATCCATTTGCACATCAAGTGCATCTCCAGCGGTGAAAAGCAACACCACCATTTACCCTTGTTTTGCTTCTATTTATTTCACCTCTTTTGTTTGCAGCCAAATGTAGATTATTGCTGAAAGAGAGAATCAACAGGCAAAAGCTTCAGACATCAGTGCATTTACCCTTCCTTTCATTGGCCACCTGTCTTTAAATAATCTAACCAAGAGCAGGCCCTGATTCAACTCAGCCCGGCAGTGACTCTATCACCACTTAAGGTACAAAAAGGCTAGCAGGTTATCTGAAGTAAGTACATCTTGGCAACATGATACATAGACTTCTTTGATGTCAAAGT
>JAMWET010000674.1:460000-462500 GCA_024036415.1 Prochilodus magdalenae | reverse complement strand
GTGAGGAGTGGAAGAAGATCTTTTGGGCAGGTGAATGAAAGTTTGAAATCTCTGGTTCATCATACTTCTTCACCAGCTGTCAAACACGGAGGAGGAAGCATGGTGGGGATGGTCTGGGGTTCTTTTGTTGAATCCAGAGTTGGTGACTTGTGAAAACATTTCCATGATTGTGTCTCCAGTTGTTGGTTTGTTATATCCTTTTATTTCAAAGTACAATAAACTATATTAATATTTACACCCCTGGAAAAAAATAACTTTTGGCCAGTAGTGTGTATACTATGAAAATACCTACACAGCACTGCGCAGCACAAGTATTCCAAGAAAGACTCCACTAAAAACTCAGCAATATGAAACAACCCAGATAGTTTGCCAACGTGAGCCACATCTGGGACACCTACGTCACTGCTGACCCACTGTCAGTAACTGGCAATCTGCAGTGAGTATAAATATGGCACTATATTAAATAACATAATAGAGAAAGTGCTGTTATTGAACCTGTCTCTGTCTATGTCTCTGTTCTCTGTGATGTCTGTTCACAGTATTCAGTGTGCCTGTTGTACTTCTTTATCCTGCCCACTGGAAGAGCCGCATTATATGAGGTCCACAGTTTTGTGCAGCAAAAAGAGCCCTGATATTTTTGTGCATGGAACTTTTCTCTCTCCATGTCTCTGCAAATACAACTGATATATGTAAATGACCACTGTTCTGATTGGCTGCAATGTTCTGCATCTCATTTAGAAAGCAGTCAAGACTGAAACACTGCAACTTTACTGTGAGTGGCGATTTTAGGAAAATGTGTTGATTTTTTTGCAAATATCACAAGATAAAACTTTACAAATTGTCATTATCTAAGGAAAACAAGTATCTCCAAAATAGTACCCCTTCAGGAGAAGTCATCACCATTCTTTATTTAATGTAACAAGGTTTTATTCCTTTTTAAGCAATTTTGGAGCATTTCTATTGGTCCATTCACCATGAAATGTGCATAGGTTTTAAAGAGCAGCTGTTGTGTTTAAATAATATAGGAAAATTAAAATCAACAAAAATGGAGATACATGTGATGAGATACAGGGGTTGGACAATGAAACTGAAACACCTGGTTTTAGACCACAATCATTTATTAGTATGGTGTAGGGCCTCCTTTTGCATCCAATACAGCGTCAGTTCATCTTGGGAATGACATATATAAGTCCTGCACAGTGGTCAGAGGGACTTTAAGGCATTCTTCTTGCAGGATAGTGGCCAGGTCACTACGTGATGCTGGTGGAGGTTCGTCCTTCTTGGTGATATGCTGACATTACCCTGGATACCGTGGCTCTTGATACATCACAAAGACTTGCCGTCTTGGTCACAGATGCGCCAGCAAGACGTGCACCAACAATGTGTCCTCTTTTGAACTCTGGTATGTCACCCATAATGTTGTGTGCATTGCAATATTTTGAGCAAAACTGAGCTCTTACCTGCTAACTGAACCTTCACACTCTGCTCTTACTGGTGCAATGTGCAATTAATGAAGATTGGCCACCAGGCTGGTCCAATTTAGCCATGAGACCTCCCACACTAAAATGACAGGAGTTTCAGTTTCATTGTCCAACCCCTGTATATAGACTCTATGGACTCTGTGAATGGCACATTTAAAATTTTTAACATCAAACGTTTTGTATGATAAAGTCTTGCTGACTGACCTTTGAGTTCAGATCTTTGAGTTCAGACAGTCCTTCAGAGATCCATAAATTTTTATTGTTGAAGGTGCTGTCTGCAAGATTTGGTTGCGTCTAGTAGTAAGACTGCAGGGTGTAACTAACTGAATGCCCCTCCCTTTCCAAGTGTCCAGTAGATCTTCTGCTGACCATCAGGTTTGTTGTGATTTGTTGGGGCTACGCTTCTTCGTTTTTTTGCTTCTTTGATGAAGAGGATTCACCTTACCTTGCTTTCTCTATTGTTACAAAATTACTACATTCCCCTGTTCGTTGAATTCTGGGTTCTTCAGAACACAACATGGTTAGCGAGGACTGGCAGTTTTGTATATTATATTCATTTTCGTAGATCCCCCTAAAGCTCTGCCTGTCACCAATTCAGCTTTTATAAGTTCCGAACAATGATAAAAAATGAATGAAGGTCTGATTAACTATCCAGTTACATGATTATTACACATTTTTCAGTGCTATTTATTCAACAGAAAGGGCAACTGTACATGGGTGGGTTGAAATTCTCTCACAGAGAGACTCATTCACTGCTGTATTAAATATTCAGAGCACGTCAGACGCATGAGTTGTGACGTTATTCGCCAAAATGTCTCAGCTGTACAAAATAATCCTACTGTGTGTGTGTCTGTGTGAGTGTGTGTTTGTCCTGTTGTCTGTCTGCACAGATAAAACAATGTAATCCATCATAAAACCTAGTAATCCATTATAAAAGGCCCATTAAAAGTTTTTCCTTGTTTCCTTGTTTTTTCACACTGACTGTTCAACAAGGTTGCTTTCTTTGTCATTCTTTATTT
>JAMWET010000674.1:370000-457500 GCA_024036415.1 Prochilodus magdalenae | reverse complement strand
CCAAGTCCAACCGAGAAGCAAAACTGAAAGTTTCTAAAGCATTATATAGGGTCTGACCACAAGACGAGTTGTAGACTATCTGTACTAGCTAGGAAGCATTCTCTGACACACAGATGGAATAAGAGTGGATAAGAGCGTCAGCTAAAGGCCATAAATGTAAAAGTAAATATATACAAAGGCCTGCACTTAATCAAGTCAGATAAATATTATATGTATATATATATATATATATATATATATATATATATATATATATATATATATATATATATATATATATAATGTATATATAATGTTTTATTTTCTGACTTATTTTCTGACTGATTAAGTGCAGGCCTTTGTACAGACCATATAAGCATGCCCATGTGCGAACGTGTGTGTTGAGGTGCACTATGTTTTAGATACAGAGGCTGCCACAAGATATTTGGAGACTTTAGTGATTGGTTAACTTTAATGAAGATTTCATTTAATATTTGAGTGACTGTTCGGTAGTTGGTAGACTCTTTCCTTGAGAAATCCTGGGGAAGAATTTTGACCAGACTGCAAAGAAGGCAGGGTCTGGGGCTGTTTTAGTGTTGGCAAGATTGTGTTCACTAATAGAAGTGTAAAGAAGTCATTTTGCATAAAAACCTGCAGCAGGCTGCAAAGAAATGCTCATACTAGGACATCTAAAACGTGCCAGGTGGTCTGTTTAGAATAAGTGCCACTTAGTTTGACAGACTGTTTTCTGACAGAAGGCACTTCATACATTTTGTAACTGTGGCACAAATGTCCAAATACCTTTTGGGGCCAGTATACATGAATGTTCTGCTGCACATCAAGCAGTGCAGTTCTTGCTTGCATGCTGTTATAGTAGACAGTGTTCGTTCAGGTAGTCCTGGAGTGCTTTATAAATCATTTTGATGATGAAGGCAGGTAAAGAGGAGGAAGAGGAAGATGAGGAAGAAGCAGACTGGGTGATAAGAAAGAAGTACTGAGGTTTGAACCAGAGAAGTGCTGGAGGTTTCGGGCGATCTTTGAACTTGTGTGATAGAGTTGATTAAGCAAGGTGGAGCACCTCAGGTACAACAACAACAGGTGTGTGGATTGGTGATGTCATCAACCACAGGTGCCACCGCTGGTAGGAGTCAGAAATCCCAAAACATTCCCAGCATCTATTTGTCTGGTGCAAAACACCAGAATTACCCAGAAGTGGATCGTCTCGTAGTTCTCCAGCTATATCTGGTATAACAATGTCTGTGGCTGTATAAAAGCTCAGCCAGCCAAAGTTCAGGACTGTTTGTTTAAGTATGTGTCTGGCTCAGTGATTTTTACTAAGCTAAGCAAATATCAAATAAACCACTGGGGGATTTTGCAGTTTCAAGCTTGCAAATTGTTAACTGTTTTATGAAGTATAATAAGAAAGTATCATTTTTATACACATTTTTTATAACTAAAATTGTAATCCTGAGCTTTAACCAGTCATTATATTAGGGATAGGGGGTTTAGTTATACATTGGGACTGTAACATAATTAAAACAGTTAAGCGCATTACTAATGACTTTTTTACTATTTAGGTGATTAACTGCGTTTTGAGAGTTCAGATTGTGCCTTTAATGAGTCGTGGCAGTATGGTGGAAGACTATGTTCAAGGGTTCTTGAGTTCTACGTGGCTTTTGTTTGGAGCTGGAAGGTCCAACCCACCTTTGGACGGTGGTGGGGCCGATAGATATGATTGAAAAACAGGGAGGAGATTGTGTGCGTGTGTGAGGGGGCGGGAATTGAGAAACAGAAGTTAGCAATGGGAATTCATAGGGAGTTGGATCGGAAGGAGGAGGAGGGCTTTCCCTGAGATTTCAGTTATACCGTGACATAAAGTACTGTTTTCAAAAAGCAGTGAATTTTGTTTTACGTGATTTCCACAGCATGAACACAGTTCTCCAACGTCCAGTAATCAAAGATGGCTGCCTTTTCTAACCGTAGAACCAAATTTATAACCCTTTAGCTTTCACATACATTTACAAATACTAAGAATTAAGAGTACAGGGAGATTTCACACACCGCACAGTCCAAACCTGATCTAATTATTTTGTATTGAATCATGCAGCAACTCAGTGTTCTAAATACTGACAGTGATATAAGAGGAGCATGTTGAACTATAAAATATTGTCATGTTACTCACTGCTAGCTGACGTATATTTGCTCGTAAGAGGCCCGACGTGGAATTGTCCACGCATGTTACATAATATGGTCACTTTGTTTGTTGAGGCTGGAATGTGGTCGGCTTAGATGTACAGATTGTCGCTGAATGCCCTGCAGCTTTAAAAGTGGTTTGGGGCAAATCACCAAAGGCCATCTTTGTTGTATTATTTGCACTGTGATGCATGTGGCAGCAATGTGGTCCCTCCATGGAACATTCTAGACCGATGTTTGTAGGTGTCACTCTGAATTGGTGTAGGATGTAAGTATGCAGTGAATCAGGGACAGGGATTCTGTAGTATGCTGTTCAGCATGATCAGCCCGTGGGCAGGAAGATGAGGAGCAAGAGGTCAGCATTTTGCAGCAGGACGGAAATTATGTGCGGAATAATACTGTACATAGCTGTGGTTAGGACAGCCTGCTTCAGAGTTGATCTACAACACAGAGGAGTGCAGGCTCTACATCTGTAGTGCCCTCATGTTGCACTTAATGATCAATTTTATTGGTGTTTTCATTAGGACTGTAATAATATGGGGACTGTGGCTCGATGGCGGAAGCTGATGGTATTTTTTATGTGATGCCAATTCTGACGCAGATATAAAACCAGATTGGTTTCTAAATTGACCTAGCTTATCATTAGCTAGACATGTAGCATGCATTTGTCTAGGGTTACCTGACCTTTAGATTCTCTTACATTCTTTGACCTCTAAATAGTTGTATCCAGAGTCTTTTGACCCTTGTATATACTACAAACACTGCAGATTCATACTGGTTAAAAATCAATATTGTTTCACTTAGCACTGATGGCTTCAAACAGCTGAAAAATATTGTCAAGTTGTTTTGTGTTTAATGTGAGCAAATATGGTGTAAATGGTTTAAATCCGGACTCAACAATCAATAAAACAACACTGCACTTTGCCCAGGACAAAAAAAAGTGATATCTGATGAGATTAGCGATCAGTGATATTTAATCAAATGACTTTCATATATATATTCAATGTATGTAGTTTTTCCAGTGTTTGTAAACTTTCTCCTTTCTTCTGTAACAGCTCTGGACTAAGTTGGCTTCTAGAATCTGGTGCTCCTTCAGCAGTATCAACCCTGTTTGAATTTGACCTTTCACTAATACAACAACAAAACTTACTAATGTAATAAAACCCCCTCACTGTGTTGTATTTGTTATCAAGCATGCTTGACGCACAACACCGACTTGTACACCCGTGCAGAAGCGGTTCAGTGCCACGTATACAGTATGTGGTGATTTGGGAAAATAACACAGGTACTTTGCACCGTACAAATCAGCATCAAATCCCACATCAAAATCTCCCCAATCAAAACGAATCCAGCTACAGGAGCTCTTTTTCCAAGAGTTTAAAGAGCTGCAATAATGTGTTTAGAAGGAGACATTGTTTATGCACTTATGAACTACAACACTGAGCATGATGTGCTGGAGCTAATATATACACAGAGTTACAAGCAGTCATTGTGAACAGTGATTTGATTCATGGCAGCGTGTGCACGAAGCACCCACTCACTGCGAATGCCACTACACTATGCACATCATGGATTACAAGGAGTGGATAGAATTCAGTATGTTCTGTATAATGATATCTGGAGCCGTGGAAGAGGCTTAGCTAAAGCTCAGGGTTGTTAGTTTAAGTCCTACTTAAAGTTGTTTTTGCTAAGCTGGGCAACAAATCAGGTGTATGCCTCTGCATGTTCATTTTACCTACTGCCTGCCTGTATAGTGTACAACTGTTCACATCTAAACCTTCTGGTTGTTGTGCTTGTTTCTTCTTGTATCTGGTGGATATTTGCTTGAATATGTCATCTTGTCTCTTCACATTTGCTAGCTGTACATAATTCATTGTGAAGTCTTTCAAATAAACTGTCATAGAGAGAAACTACTGTGTGTGAGGGTGTGAAAGAGAGACAGGCAGAGAGGAGAAAGAGACGTAGCAAGAGAACGTGCGTGAGAAAGTGAACGAGTGCATGAGTCTTTATGATGTTGTTTATCCAGATAAGGTTTGAATTATAGCATAATAATAGCTGACCCAGACGTACCGAGGAAAGCAGGTTACAGTGCAGCTCGGCAGAATGTGAGAACATTTGCACAATTGCTCGTATGTTGAAAGAGCGATTTTACACTTCTTACATTTCTTACACTGTATGATTAGTATTAATCAATAAGATCACTCTTACTGGCCCCCTTATAATAAGGGGTGCACAACACGAATAGGGGGCGACTTATCACCAGAAGGTTGTGGCGTCCACCCCACCATAAGAAAAACACAGATCCTCCTGCTTAATGTCTGCATTATCAGCTGTTTATTTACCAGTCTAGAAAAAACGGTGCAAGGTTAGCATCAGTCTGCAGCCCTTTACTCGCCAAGAGTGCCTCCAAAGCAACGCCAGTGTTAATTCTTGTTTTGTTCACTTCTTTTATGTACTGCTGATTGTGGTTTCTTGCCGGGAGCATGCAGTAGCAGTCACTTGCCATGGGGTTCAGCCACTGTTGCGTTTACCTATTCTTTCATTGGATACCTGTCCTTAAACGTTCTAACTGGGAGCAGCACCTTCAGCATGATGGACAAGTAGTTAGAATACAAATGTTAGTCCACAGAAAACTGCTAGAATGTTCTGTCAGGCGGTGTCAGGCCAAACCTGGCTGCCTAGCTGCACCCCAAACCACAGCGTATATGCTTGTTACACTAGTTAATGCACTTTTAATGCTGCTGCACTACCTTACGCACTATTTAGTGCTGTAGTGAGCGGTTCTGGACCTAGCCCCTGTGTCGTGGGAGAGCTAGACATAGCCGTGACCTCTGTAGTGCAGTTTTTCCTGTCCAATCGACCACACTGAACACACAGTTTCTGAATATTTTCACCCTGGAAACTGAAATGCTGTTTGTGTATGAATGAAAAGCCAAAACACATGGAATGTATGTGTATATGTGGACAAAAAGGTCTTACATATTGCACCTGCTGTTTTGGAGGATTACTATTGGTCCAATCACAGTTACCATTAAGTTTTACACCTTTTTAATAAGGACAGTTGGTAAACTTATATCATACACAAAATAAAAAAGTGGATATTTATTTGTTTGTTTGGACAGCAACAATATGAGAAACTCATACTGTAACTTTTCTCTTGGTAACATATGGTAACAGTGTTCTTACACGGTAACATTTCTCTTGTGCTGCAATATTACTATTGTACTGTAACATAACGTTAACACTCTGAGACTGCATTGCAGCATTACTCATCTGCTATAAGATAACTTTTAAACTATAAGATTAGTGTTATGTTGTGACATAGTTGTGACATTTACTATATATTATTTTATCAATCAGACTTTCAGGTCGTGTGGTATCACAAGTCTTTGTAATGCTATTGTGAATCCTACTATTGCAATGCATTTTTTTTATTAACATGTTGACATGCCATTGCACTGCTTTGGTGCCAGCTATGAATATCACATGTACATGAACACAGGGAAACACACACACACACAGAGACCTGATAAATCTGGAGTTATTTGACCACACCTGTTCTTGCCTAAGGAACTGATTGACCTGTGAACTGAGGCTCTTAAGTGCAAAACAAAGTCATTAAGCCAAGTGTCGTGTGTGTGTGTGTGTGTGTGTGTGTGTGTGTGTGTGTGCGCGCATACACACCTTTCAGGTATGTGCTAATCTTGTAGAGACTGAAGCCAAGTTTCTGTTTACCACAATCACCATTCCTGCTTTATTCAAACTTGTTTGTCCCCTCTGCTTTTCTTCTCTTTCTCTCTCTCTCTCTCTCTCTCTCTCTCTCTTTCTCTGTCTTTGTTTTATTCCTACCTCTCTTTTTTTTACCTGTCTCTTTTTTTAATCTCTATGTCTTTCTTTTTCTTTCATCTCTGCTAGTAGGATAATGTGTTTGAGAAATTTGGAAATTAATTGTATTCTGATTTGTGTTAGATAATTGTAGTAACTAGATTCTGAATTCTTTGAGGGAGTGAGAGTGAGACAGAGGGAGAGAGAGATTTGTGGAGGTCATTTGGGCGGGCTTTTGCGCTTGTTTTCGCGCTCTTCCAGAATGGAAGCATTGTATGACAGTTTTTCCCTCAAGCTCACACACACACCCACAGATGCTTTTCTATTGGTTTGCTTACCCAAACACACACACACACACACACACACACACAAACACACACACACACAAATGCACAGAGAGCCTTCTAGTTTCCCATATGCAGGACCCTGAGACAGTGTGAGCTTTGGTCACTGTGTTCATCCCCTCCTGAATGGCAAAGTGTCTGCCCCTGACGTTTCGCTCCTGACTAGGCTGAATTGATTCTGTTGACATTTTCAAATAAATCACAAAGTCTAAATTGTTTACTGTAACTTTTAATCTTTAATGCTTTTGAAGTCCTGTACCGTATAACATGTTTACATAATTACTGCGATAATTACACAGTTACATATTATATTTATGGTTGCAACACATTTTGTATTGCCTAATCGGAGTCCCCAAATGTGACTTTATTTCAGGTCAAAAACTGCAAAACTGTAATAATAATACTGTTATGACTTGCTGTTAATTTATTTGGGCATTTGGACCTCACACATTTGAAGGGTCGGTTTAAAGCATCCCTTTGTTCAGTGTATCTGCTGTGTGTTCAAGTGTATGTATATATATATATGTGTGTGTGTGTGTGTGTGTACATGTGTGAGTGTGTATTAGGGACCGTGTGTGAGATACTGTCTCTTGACATTCAGCCATGGTTAGTGCAGGACTATGTGCACTCTGCCGTTTAACTAGATTTTTTAATCATGTGATCGTAAACCCTGATTGTTCCTGGAAAGCTGTTTGTCTGAAGACTGAAGGTGCAAAACACGCGAGCTCAAGAACTGGTTTTGAGAAATGTTGTAGTGGTAGGAGCATGTTGTTGTTTTCTGCACCCGGGAGCTTCTGTCAGAAGCCTGCGTTGTGTCTCCCTATGAAAATGCAAATTTGAATAGCAAAGTAGAGTTGCCGCTGTCTCTGTCTCTCTCTGTCTCTCTCTCTCTCTGTCTCTCTCTCTCTCTCTCTCTCTCTCTCTCTCTCTCTCTCTCTCTCTCACTCTCTCACTCTCTGTCCCTGGCTATCTCTCTCTCTATCTGTGTCCCTCTCTGCCCTCACATACTCTCTTTGTCTTTACCTTTATACTCTCCCTCTCTTTCTCTCTCTCTCCCAGTCCCCCCTCTCTGTCCCACTCTGTTTCCCTCTCTACGCTCACATACTCCCTCTCTCCACCCTCACACACTCTCTCTCTTTACCCTCACTCTTTATCTCTTCCTCTGTCTTTATTGATCTCTCTCTCTCTCTGTTTTTCTCTCCAGATGGTAATGTTCAGTTCTCATAATTCTCTCTCTCTCTCTCTCTCTCTCTAGCAATCTGTTTAGGTACTCAGAACATGCTGAGTGTGACTGGCAGTTCAGATGTGCAGTATCAGCGGATGAAAGACATGTACACAAACTGTCAGATCGTCATGGGCAACCTGGAGATCACCCACATGGAGCACTACCGAAACTTTTCCTTCCTGCAGGTGGGAGAAATGTATATGTGTGGAAAAGAGAGAGAGACGGAGAGTGAGAGAGAGAGAGACAAAAGCCCCTTTCACACTCCCAGACACCCTGGGAATATTCCCATCACATGCATAGAAAGACAGATTTAATATGACAGCACGCAGTTCTTCCCACCTGATCAAATGACATAATCAAACTTTTTGTATTTTCTTTTTAATTATGATAGAGCCCACATAGGAAATTCACAGTGGTAATCAAAGTGACAGTTAAAACTCCTTTACCATATGTGTGAAATACTGTTGCTTGCAATGCAGACCTTGGGAAGAACCTAGTATTCCCACATGTGAACTTGACTGAACTTTTAACTGTTGGGTGATGTGATATCCTTCATTAATATGACACTTACTGTGTCTAGCTAATCATCATAAAACTGTGCCTAGCAAAACACTTGTAAAACTGGACAGCAGTGGAAACAGCCCCAGGTGAAGCAACTAGACAAAAGAACATCAGACTAAGCAGTGTGGCCTTCACGATTCCTTTCTTTCTTACTAGAGTTTCTAAACCTATTATACTTTTTCAGTGTTTCACTTTCCTTCAGTGTTTTATGTAATTTTTGTCATGTAAACCATTTGCAAAGTTATGATGTCAAATGTTGCGCCTAAAAATAAAAATACATCTTGTGGCGCGAGCATATATCATTTGGTGCGACCATTGCAGAGTGTTTTCTATGACAGATTTACGGCCTGGATTGGCAGTTTTTGTACATTTAAATTTCGTGGATGATTTACCAACATAAATGACTTAATAGTAGTATTTTTGGAATCAATTTTAATTCAGTACGATTAATTATTCTAATATTTCAGAAATAAAGGTTAACTTATAGTATTCAACAAAAAAATGCTAAAACGCTGTAGTACGTGTGATTTCTGTTCCATCGTCACAGCACTCATTTAAAACACAAACCGTAACAGAAAACTTCTCTCAGCAGAACCAACAGACCCAGAGGTAGTTTTAACGGCTGTGGGAAAGGAAAATACTTTAGCTGTATAGTTGAGCCATGGAGGCGCCATAAAGAGATATGCACACCTCAGGCTCACCTGAGTCATCAAGGGAATGAGGTAGTCTTCAAGACTTAAGCAGCAAGTTACTGATTGTAACTTTTGATGAGCTTTTTGATGTGGCCTTGTTGTTGTGAAAGAGGAAGTCTAGGCTAGCTGTATGCAACAGTTGGGTGGCCACAACTGCTAATCTCTACTGTAAGAAAGATGTTTCTTCTGTCATCTCAGAACCAGAGCCAGCAACTAAACGCTACTTGAGTTAAGTTGAGCAGCCAAGACAAAGAAGGGCAAAGCTTAGCTGAGGTCAGAAACATCTGGGCCTAACCCCACATTCCCCACTCTTACACAGACATTCCCGATAATAGCATAAATAGCATAATGATTGACGTTTAATGAAAGTTTCACAATGTGGAATTAAAACTGTTGGTTATGAGGTATGATCACATGACAGAAAACAATAATATATGGTTCTGATTCAAATGATTTCATAATCGAAATAGATTGTTTTCATTGTTAAGTTAAATTAATTGTTTGTTAAAAGGTTTGTGAAATATAGAGTGCAATATGAAATGTTAAGTAAATCTAGTTAAAAATCTGCTTTTGCAGGGAATTTACAGTGTCACTCAAATTTAAAACAGATTTTTAACGTCAGGATGTCATTTGGAGCGACCACTCTTATTTATCACTGATGCAGTATGATGAGGTTAATGTTATTTTTAAAGCAGTTTAAACATTTTATGTGATTTACAGAAATAAATGTCTCTTAAGTACATTAAAGAAGGCGACTGTGACATTATAGAACAAAAACATGAGATCATTGTTTACCCAACTTCAAAATAATGCAAATATTTTGGTCCTAAACACATTCAACTACTGAGAACTTGGGACACCAATGTTAAGCGTGTTAAGGAAATCATGGTCACACCACATGATATTTTGTAAGGCCACAGTCAATTCATCTGGATGAAAAAACACTAAGGTCACTTAATTTAAACGTTTGATGTGAATTTATGTGTACACAACCTGCTCCATGTTTAAACAACTACAATAGACACTCTTATTTCTAGTATTTTAAAATTGGCCTGCTGAAAATCCTTTTTCAGTGGCCAATAAACGTTTTGTGGAATTAGTATGATGAGAGGTAAAGTAAAGCCACCCCGATCCAGTATAACCTCTTATAACAGAATAAGAGGAGTCTGTTACTGTCTAAGGTTTATTTAGGAGAGTTATAAAGAGTAAGAAAGCTCTGTCACAGTACTAAAAACGACTGTTTCTTGCAAATCCTGATTGCAGATTTAAACAGAATCTTTCGTCGTATGTTTGTATGTCATGCCACAGACTGTCAGTCATTTCTGCTGTGATGATGTCATTGTCTCGATTGAACATCATTTTGCCCACTCCTGGCTCAGGATCCTCACTGCTTTCCCGCTCTTAACCTGATAGATTAAGATTTAAGATTTAATCCCACAGTGGGGAAATTTAGTCTCTGCATTTAACCCTTCTGTGACGTGAAACACACTCACTAGTGAACACACACACTAGGGGGCAGTGAGCACACTTACCCAGAGCGGTGGGCAGCCCTATCCACGGCGCCCGGGGAGCAGTTGGGGGCCAGGTGCCTTGCTCAAGGGCACCTCAGTCGTTACTGTCAGTTCAGGGAATCGAATCGGCGACCCTCCGGTCACAAGGCTGGTTCCCTAACCTCCAGCCCACGACTGACTGATAAACGGTTTATGAGCTACATCTACACAAAAAGGGACTCAGCCACATGTACTTATAACTAAGGTTTGAATTGTGTCCCTATTAGTCAATGCTGGTGGTCATTTGCCGTTACCAATAATAATTATTTAACTCTCTCTTTCTTTTTCTCTCCATCTCTGTATGTCCCTGTGTCTCACTCTAGTCTATTCGTGAGGTTACAGGCTACGTCCTCATAGCTATAAACCAGTTCAGGCGGCTACCACTGGAGAACATACGTGTAATCAGAGGAACATCACTGTATGAGGAACACTTCGCTCTCGCCGTCCTCGTTAACTATCAGAAGGATGGAGCGTACGGCCTGCAGGAGCTTGGCCTAACACATCTGACAGGTACACAAACACCTTCACATAGACGTCTTCAAGTGTTCTTTGACTTCTTGTGCCTCGGATAAGACACACAGGTTTCACAACGGCTTCTCAAACAATACATCCAGCACACAAAACCTGCCTCCCCCGCTGTATCCATAACGACAGGACACTCAAGGCGTGGCACTAACTGGGAGCAAATGAGTCAACAGACAGAAACCTTTAGGTGTGGGTGACTGTGCTGCAAATCAGTCCAAACAAATGTTTTTTGGCAAATGTCTTTTTTGATTTGTCTGCGCACAGCTGCTTATAGTGAAATCTGAGCTGTTCTACAGTGTATGGTCCATTGTACCTGTTGCAGTAGGTATGTGTCGTCAGGGCGACAGTTAACTGCCAGACAGACAGTTACTGAAACATGCCTGAGCCTGTGTCAGCCAATACTTTACAGCTACTAGGAAATATAAACAGTTTCTATCAGTCATTGTGCGGGGAATTGTGCATGTGGGTGCGTAGGTATGATTGGGGGAGCAATGCATGCCTGTGTGCTCCTGGTTCTGGTATTTGACTCCAGATATACTGGCTTATTTCACAAGAACTGCATACTGTATACTGCACTGTCCTTACATAGTGGATTTCCTCCTGAGGGTCAAAGGTATTAGAGCTGTACGGTCTTGTATCAGGGCTGCACTGCTTATGACAGGATTGGTGCACATGCCAGTAATGATAGTCTTATGCAAGTATGAAAAAGATCACAGTCGTGCTGTCCATGTGCCCAGCGAAGTTGTGGGCATGTGTAAGTATTTGTCTCCATTCAAATGTTTCACCCCTAATGAAGTGCTCTAATTAAGTGGTGGGTGCATTGGTAAACAACATTTCCCCACTGCCTCACGTGCGATCATGTTACCTGTAGTGTGTAGTAGTTGTCTGTCAGGTAACATGAGCACCTGAAGATGAATCTATTTGACGGTAATCGAAGGGCCTCACAATGGGCAAACTGCCCGAATGTTTAGTTTTAGGGGCTGGAATGATTTAAGATTTTACAGTTCGCCTGCTGAAACAAATAAGCCAGTCCAAAGACCCCCATTCACTTTCTTTCCTATGTATGTGCAGAAATCCTGGAAGGAGGTGTACAGATCATTCAGAATAAATTCCTGAGCTATGCACCACAGATCAACTGGCTAGACATCGTAAAGGATAGCGGAGCTAAGATCATCATCAACGACAATGGACCAGCGAGTGAGTGGCAACTTTGTGTTTAACACAATCCCTGTCTGTGCCGGATTAGTTTACATGACGGCCATCGAGATACATCATTTTAATTTTATGATAAATGTATTATTTATAAGTGTGTCGTTTTATCAATAAGTGTCATTTTCAGACTATGACAGTGCTAATTCTGAAGTGCATGACCTGTAATAAACGAACAGTATGTTACAAGGAGTAAAATCATCATTCTTAAATTTGGTGAAACTGAAATTATAATTTAAAACCTCTGTTTTTTTATGCAACTCACTAGCTAAGTATTTATATCTTGAGTCCAAACTCTCAAAAACTTTGGACCAGCACTATATGCTGCATGATTTCATTCAGTGAATCCTTTTAAAAGATTTACGTGGTGTGTATAGAATATTTAAATCAGCAGACACAAACTATAAGTGGACAATAGGTAGGCTTTTCCATGTACTCCAAGACACCAGCACCAAGCCCGTAGAGTATTTCAGTTGGAAACTATATGGTTAAGATATGTTTTCATCAAAAAGAGAAAAAGAAAAATTACATAAAACAAACAGACCTTTTTCTATTTCACTTCTAAGCCTTGTTATTAATAACATAGTCTGATGATAGAAATGGCTATGTGCGGTGTTGTTCGTGTTATCGAGTGTGGTGCCTTTCACATTACTATCCAGGTTATAACGTTTCAGTGCAGGCCATCTGGGGGGAAGCTACTACAGTATATAAAGTAGAGGACACTTTATCTAGAATAAATCACCCAGTCAGATCCTACAAACCACATTGCAGCACATGAATGGATAGAAACAAGCCAGCTTTGATTGTACTGTACAGCGTAATCCTGTTTAGTTTTTACAACATGTTGATGTTGTGTTTCTTGTACAGAACCATGTCATGAATCTTGTGCTGCTTCTTGTTGGGGACCTGGCAGAGAGAGCTGTCAGACACGTGAGTTTTTGCACGTACACACCCACACCCACACTTTTCGGTCCTCTTGCTGTTCCTCTGGTCTTAAACTGTTCTTCTCCTCGATAGCAGTGGTTCCCAAACCGGTCATTGGGGGCCCCATGATGGTCCGCATTTTTGCTCCAACCTAACTTGCAACACATAACGATAGAGTAATGTGGTCTGTCTGGGGGCCCTAAGGACCGGTTTGGGAACCACTGCTCTTTAACACACATCACACCCTCACATACACAGTCTCAAACACACACACACACACACACACACACACACACTCACGCACACACACACTCACACACTTATACACACACACTTACACACACTCATCAGTCTCTTGATCTCTCTCAGTGACTAAGACGGTGTGCGCGCCCCAGTGCAATGGGCGCTGTTTTGGAATAAACCCCAGTGAATGTTGCCATATCGAATGTGCCGGAGGCTGCACTGGACCCCTGGATACCAACTGCTTTGTGAGTTACAGTCATGTTTATAACCGTGTTAGAACAGTTAACACATTGTGCAGTTGTTTCTCATAAATCACTACAATAACTGCAAATGTTGTGAATATGTGAGTGTGAAAATATCTTTGTGTGTTTTTTTCTCAGGCCTGTCGAAACTTCAACGACTCTGGTTCATGCGTGCCTCAGTGTCCCCAGGGCCTGATTTATAATAAAGTCACCTTTAAACTGGAGCCAAACCCCAATGCCAAATATCAGTATGGCTCAGTCTGCGTGGCCCAGTGCCCTAGTGAGTCACATTTTGTTCATCTATCTTCACTTCAACTTCAAATTATTATTATTATTATTATTATTATTATTATTATTATGAGACATTATATCTTCAGAATTGTGGTCACTGTAAGCATTTCATGACTAATTCCCTGTTTCTGTCTTAGCTAACTTTGTGGTCGATGGAAGCTCATGTGTTAGCAGCTGCCCTACAGATAAAATGGAGGCAGACAAGAAGGGGGTGAAGAGGTGTGAACCATGTGGGGGCCTGTGTCCTAAAGGTAGTGCACACGCACATGTATGTGCATGCACGTCCACACCCACACACAGCAAACATGCAGTTCTATACAGAGAACATGGTACTGATGACACACCTTTCTCAGAAGTTACCTCAGTCCCATGGGGTCTTAATGAAATGGCAGTTACAGTCATTGATCTCAAGGATGAAGCAGGACAGCCCCCTGCTCAGAACGGGCCGGCTTGGGTGCCTGTTATTTAGCTCTTATCTTCTACATAATGCTTGGGAAGAGAAATCCCCTCATCCCCATAAGCACCTAATCGTGAAGGGTACTTGTGAAGCCGTGGGCAGATATGCTAAGATAGGGGGCAATAGGGTTCGGAGGGGTTATTGTAATTGTCCACTAATTAATGTAGCAAGGGGAGTCTTATCTAAATAACGTATTGAATCTCATGTTCTGTGATTTAGACAGACCAGTTTATGGGTTTGTAGGCACTCAGATTCCCAAATGTATGTGCACAAGAACTAAAAACTTGCTTCGACAGGACTAACAATCTAACAGGCATATTTTAGAGATGTTCATGTTTTCACATACACTGTCAACTTCTATCTCTCACTCTCTCTCTCTCTGTTCATCCGTCTAGTGTGTGAAGGTACCGGGGCACCCAACAGACAGACAGTGGACTCTACGAATATAGACAGTTTTATAAACTGCACTAAAATCCAGGGCAGCCTTCACTTCCTCATCACAGGCATTAATGGGTGAGTAGACCTTAGTTACCTGGGATAACTCCCTGTAACAGGCCTGTTTCAAAGGGGCACAGTGAAGATTCCTCTGTGTTCAAAGACAAATGTAGCCAAGTTAAATGTATGAACTTTAGGCAGAATAGGATTGATATGTTTTGTCCATCTAAAATCACTCGTAGTCAAAAAATAGTTTCACCCAAAAGAAAGTGTCAGATTGCATTGCTGTTTAGAAGGAAGGTAAAGGTTCCCAGGAACAATAAATGACGATAAATGGAGACTAATATGAGTAATATTTATTGAGCTTCACATACAGAAGTAGTGTCTCTCAGTTTGGCATTGGCTGCCATGTCAAACATCTTTGCATGGAGCTGTAGAGGTTCTTAATGGCATCCTGTGATAATCTATCCCATGCGGTTTGAATATTCTCACACAGTTCCTGCAGAGTTTGTGATAGGGGTGGAGGTGGAGTGACTCCAGGTCTTCTGGACATGTGACATGTGACAGAAAACTGTTCATCTTGGCACTGACCACGGTGCCTCCACACACAGAATTGTTGGTCGTTTCCACTAAGACAAAAACGGGACTCATCATCGAAGATGACCGGCTGCCATTCTGAGTCACTTCATGACAATCTGACACGACACCATTGCAGTCTTTGGTGACATTGAGGTGGTGTTAATATGGAAGTCGTAACGGTCTGTGTGCGATGATGACTCATAGACAGCAGCGTTGATCACTGAATGTTTGCTATTGTGGCTGTTGGTTTAGTCAGACGCAGGAATAAGGCCCGTCCTTGTTTATGTCACATGCAGTGCAGAGTGTGAAACTTGAATCTTGAAAGTTTCATTACTGTCAGTTGATTGCTTCTGAGTGCAACTATTTTTTTGACTATGAGTGAATCTTGTATAATTTCAACTTTGCACCAGTAAATAGATGGACTTTATGAACTAGATGTTTTGGTGAAGTGTTTTGTGAGAACACCAGTGACACTCCTTTCTCGCCTACAGAGATCCGTATAACAACATTTCAGCTCTCGACCCCAAGAAGCTCAAAATCTTCAACACCGTCAGGGAGATCACAGGTTTGTCAAACTGCATATTGCATTTCTTGCCTTGTTTATTGTCTGCAGTGTATGACAGTGTATGGTTCTGGTTTATAGATTTTCTGAGTATTCAGTCATGGCCTGAGGAGATGAAAGATCTGTCTGTCTTCTCCAATCTGACGACTATACAGGGCCGAAATCTTTACAAGTAAGAACTGCTCTGCCCTTCCGTCTGTGTGCTTGTAAAAATAACAATCCTTTCATTTGACTGCACTTCTGTGTATATGTTGAGTGTGCTCACCTTGGCATGTTAATGCATAGCACTCTAATGCACACATTGCTCTGTGTGTGTGTGTGTGTGGAACATCTAATTTTCCCATAGCCTTTGTTAGTGAACTGCACTTACAGTTGTTGCACACCCTAAATGTCTACCCTGTTAATATCTTCTTCCTTTGTATTTGTGTCTGCCCCACTTTCCTTTCTGCATCGTTTCCTCCATCAGAGGAGCGACCTCTAAAAGGTAGGACCCCATGCCTTGATTAACTTCACCTTAATATCACCTTGTCATGAATGATTAACTTTCTATGTGTGTTACGTAACTGGGGCGCTATGCCTTTTATGTGCATAAGGGCAACTGAAACGCTAAGCTGGTGTCTAAAATTCCAGTTCCATAATTTTTATTACACCATGTGAAAATGCCATAAATGTTGACCTACGTTAAAGTTAAGAACTTTTTTCCTTCTTCAGTGAAAGTAGCAACAATGGGAGGTTTATTCTTAACAATGATGATGGCTTGTTTATGGATTACTCTGCCAAATGTATTCAAAGTCAGGGTTCAGAACACTGAAATGCATTTTGAACCCTGACTCTGAATACATTTGGTAGAATAATTTAGCTAGGTTTTATCAAAATGACTTGAACTAAAGGACATCCCAACATTATTGAAACTGTACCCAGTGCTTTAGTAGTGAATGTTTTGGTAGTGACAATTTTAGCTAATTGGGAGCAGGACTCAAAAACACTACTACTGCTGCTTGGTTTTGTCCACAGAATGATCTGTGTCTTTGGGTTTGAAAGCATTACTCCTAAACCTATTCAAACTCAAGTCATTCTATTGCAAAACCTTACCCCCCTTTTATATTTATATCTCGTCTGCACTGTTATGTTACTAGTATGTCTCGTGTGCTTGCACTATGTTTATATTTGCATATCGGAGTTTGGAGAAACGCAATCTAATTAGGCTGTGCACTCCTGTTGTAGTCTGAATGACAATAAGTTCACTTTGACTTTGACTAGGGGCTACGCTCTGCTGGTGATGAGAATCCCCACACTGAAGTCTCTAGGGCTGCACTCCCTGAAGAAGATCAGTGATGGGGGCATCTACATCACAGGGAACAGTAAGCTCTGCTACCACCACACTGTCAACTGGACACGTCTGTTCGGGACTGGATCACGGGCTCAGCGCCAGCAGAAAAACATCGACATCAAAGAGAACCACCTTCAGGATGAGTGCAGTAAGTGGGTCTTTGTGTGTTCACGTAACAAAACTAAACTACAGGTATTAAAGGAGCAAGTTGTAGAATCGCAGAACTTGTCGGATTCCTGTTCCAAACAATCCCTCAAGAGTATCTCCACCAGTGAAGAGCAGCGCCACTGTTAACTCTAGTTTTGCTTCTGTTATATTACTTCTTTTGTTTGCTGCTAAATGTGGATTCTTAAAGGTCATTATAACACTTGCTGGCCAAAAGCTTCAGCCATTGTTACATTTACTCTTACTTTCATTGGCTGCTTATCCTTAAATTATCTAACTGAGAGCAGAACATACAACATGATTGGCATGAGGTTAGAATGAATACGTTGTCAGGGCAGCAGTGTCACTTCTCCATTTTCCCATGTTGGACTGATTTGACTTGACACTACGGTGACTCACTATCAACCCTATCAAGAGACAAGATGGGCCGGGGCCAGCAGCTTGCTAACTCCATTTTATATCTCTGCCACATGATACATCAACCTCTTTGACCTACCATCAAAACTGTTATTTCTTCGCATTCTGTTGATAATGTAAGTTAATTTTGTAATGTTTTAAACTAAAAAAAATACATATTGCTCCTTTAACCCTCTGAACCAAAAGCTTATTATTATAAGTTTATGATCTTAGAAATGATTGTCCAGTAACTGAATTATGAATTATTCTCAATTATTCTGCTAACTATTACTACTACTAAACTAATGTATGAGTTATGTAGATATAAGGGTTAAGAAGCAGGAAGGTATGGACCCTCTATTACAGGTCCCTCTATTACAGAGTTAATTCTTTGGTTGATTCCAACCATAAACTCGGTTGGGGACGAAAGGAATTGTTTCTAGAATGATAACAAAATACTCCCAAACTACTTACACAAACAGTGACAGCCTGACTTCATAAGCTCCCCGGACAAAAGAGTTAGTCACATGCATCGTTTCTCCTCTAATACCTGGTTACGCATCTCCTTGCCTTTATAACAGCACTGTCAGGTAGGGATTACTTTAGTCTATTGAGGTTCCATTTTAGGCCACTCTTCCACAAACTCTGTGCTTCATGTCTGAGCAGAACACAAAACTGACACTCCCACATTCCAGGGTGACAACTATAGGGTCTGTGTATGTGACTTCAGTAAGCCTAATAGTAAAATGGGACAGCTGGACTGACCAGCAAAATCACCAGATCTCAGTGACAATTTTATGGAACAGCAGGTGAAATACTGAACTGGGCACACACAAACCTCAGACGAAATGTGCACCCAATCTGTGGACCAGTGGGCTAGAATTACAGGAGGCCGAAATGATCTATACTTGGCTGAATTACTGTCGTTATTAACACATCATTAAAAAATGATTTTCCCTCCCTCTTTAACGTAAAAGTAAAGGAGTAAAAAGATCAAACGAAGTATACAACAAACAGTATACAACAAACAGTATACAACTGCTGGTTCATGTATGGAAACTATGCTGCAAAAATAGAATCGTTAGTTTCTATGATATCACAGAACAATCTCATTTACATTTACCTGTTCAGCCAACAACAGGTTAGAGGGTGTTTCTGTCTAGACTGCTTTTTGAACAGAGCAGATATATCCAGTAGCTTCTCATCACCATGAAAACAATTCAGCGTAGACAACTAAAGCAAAACAGAGAAAGTTGAAGTGTGTTTCTAAATGTGCACTAGAAACTAACAGGAAAGAACGAATAACACTGTGTTGGAGTTTCTGTGCAGCTGGTTACTAACAACAAATTAAAAACGCTTATCTCAGATTTGTTCCCCTGCCATGTCTTAGTTAGGCTTGGTGACCAGGCCAGGTCATCTTACAGAGCACTCTGTAAAAGCCAAAGCAGAGTGGTAATGCTGTTTAGCATGCTCTCTGCAGAGCAGGACCGAAAAGTAAAATATTTCACCTAATAATTTCTAATATTAAAAATATTTTAAGTAACTTGCTGACCTGGAGACTCTGTGAGATAAAACCAGATGTGCAGGTGTCTGTGATATGCTGAGAGACTGAGAGGACATGACACAAGACAGCAAATTTATTTAATCTTTATCTTTTACGCATCATTTGCGTTCTGTGGTGGACAGAGTGGACATACGGTATATTCACCTGACATAGTTTATAAATGACCCAAAATGTTAATGTGGTGTTATGGGTAGTCGTCTTAACGGTCTGTGTTCATGTAGTCCTGCATCGTGCGGCTGTCTGCCAAAGTTGCTGGCACTAACAGGATGACTTATGGAGGGCATCATTGCTTACTGAATGTCTGGAATTGGGTCAGTCCTTGCTTACATCACATGCGGATCTGAGTGTGAAACTTTTCCATTTCTTACAATGTCAAACCTACCAACCAAGTTTAATTTCTGCCGGTTAAAAGTGGACCTAAGAAATATTTAGGACATGGGACCATTAAGAGCGGAGGACATGTAATCAAGTATAAGAAAATAAATGTTGTATTAATGATGAATTTCTCATATTTACATTGAGAACTGTGCAAGATAAAGAAGAGCACATGTCATGTTTTTCGTCAGCTTCAGCTGTAAACGACTGTGCACATGCGGGAATCATTTTTAAATTGCGAGGGTTCTCAAACATTTGAAGTGACAGAAATGTGTGTGTGTCTGACGCAGTCGATGAAGGCCATGTGTGTGATCCACTTTGCTCGTCTGATGGCTGCTGGGGTCCAGGACCAGATCAGTGTCTGTCCTGTAAGAACTATACCAGAGGAGGAACCTGCGTACCACAGTGCAACTTCCTGGAAGGGTCAGTATGAATGTGTGTGTGTTTGTTTGTACCTTGTACTTTGTTGTGCTGCCTTTGTGTGGACTTTAGGGCCTCATGATTGTAGGAAAGGAGTTGGTAGTTGTTAGTATCCTGTTCAAATGTGGCATGTACATTGACTCTTTGTGTTCCTGCTTCATGAAAGATTTCAGCACATCGTCTATAAACAACCCTGAGGCAGAAATAACCTAAGGCTATATTACTCAAGTGAGAACTGGCATGTTTGTGATACGCTGTTAAATTCTATGGAAGAGGAATTTCTGAAGTAAGGTGGAATTCCAGAAAGCCTGCATGTACAAGATTTTATGCGATGAAGTTGACTGTTGGCTGTGAATTTCCAGGCTAATTGTGATGCTAATTATGTAAACGAGATCACAGCTAACTAATCTTTTCTAAAGACAGTGGGAAAACTGTGTAGCTACTCCCATCTCTGTTATTTCTACGAAGATGTCTTATCCTGGTCAATTCGGTCATCAACATTACAGCAGCCCTGTGGTAGACTGGGGTTACCCCACCTCCCAAATGGAAAACTAAATTCATTCAAATTTCAAATCCTAAAGAGTTCCTTTGATTTTGGAAATCTTTGATTTAGATTCGGTTTTAAATTTCACATTGAGCTGGAGGTTAGGGAACCAACTCTGTGATTGGCTGTTGGCCAGTTCAATTACCTGAACCAAGAGGATGTGACTGAAGTGCCCTTGAGGAGCACCATGAGTATCATAGATAGAGCTCCCCAACACTTTGGGCAGGTTTGTGTATGTGGGTGGTTCATTGCACTTATGGGTTAAATGCGAAAGGTCAAATTCCACTGTGTGTAAACACAATTGGTTAAATAAATCTACCTTGTTTTGTGGAAAACCTCTATGAAGAGAAGATTATATAACTGGGTTCAGTGACTGTATATTTTAATCCTGTCTCTGAGTAATTATATGCATAATTATTTTGAGATATTGAGTCAGGCATTTGAGGAAATGAGTCATTTGAGATACTAGGTTAGGGTTTTAACTTATCTGTTAGAACCGGGTTTTAGTATTACTGAACTGGGTTGAAACGTTTGTATATCGTGTGTGTTTTTCAGGAGACGAGAGTTTGCAGGGCCTAACGGAGAGTGTATGCCATGTCACTCAGAGTGTGCAGTGCAGGAGAACAGACATACCTGCCATGGGCCGGTACAGACACCTCTTTGTTTCACTCTGTCTCTTTCTCTTTCTTTCTCTCTCTCTGTCCTTATTTATTGTTCTCTTTCTGTTTCTCCCCCCTCTACTTTCTCCTTCTCTCTCCTTTTTTTCTTCCTCTTTCCCCACCTTCCTCTCCATTTATTCTTTTTATTTTACCTTTCTCTGTGTTTCTTCCTTTGTCACTCACCACCACTAATTTTCTGATGTTTGTGTCGTGTTACGTTTCACATTAAATTATTCTCTCTCTCTCTCTCTCTCTCTCTCTCTCTCTCTCTCTCTCTCTCTCTCTCTCACAATAGGGGGCAGATAATTGTGAGGTATGTGCGAGGCTGCAGGATGGACCACACTGTGTCTCGTCATGCCCAGAAGGAGTTATGGGAGAAAAGGGACTCATCATATTTAAATTTCCTAACGCTCAACACAAATGCCAGCCCTGTTATGCCAACTGTACCCTCGGGTGAGTTATATGTGTGAGATATGCCGTAATAGGGTAACTACAGCCCACTGTCATATACCTTATGCTGTATGCCCCAAACGCATCAAGCAAAGGTACAACTTCAAGAGATATGCATATACACACTTGAAGCAACAGACTAGGCCAAGCGCTCACAGATAAACCTAGGTTAGAGGCTTTAATACAAAAAGGGAACCCAATAGCAGAGCCAAAACACAGTCCAGGATCACATCCAGAGTACAGCAACCAATAACCAAAGGGGGCATTAAAAGGGACATTCAGGAATCACAAAGAGAAGAGCACAATGAAATGCTGTAAAAGACTAAAGGTTTAATAGACAGCAGTAAACTGTGGCAATGCTTCAGCAACTGGGATAGAAAACGAACAGCTTGTATAAGAATATGACCAGGCAATGAACAGGTGACAGGAATTAGTAATTAGGTGAGCTGAAATGGAGACATGGGCTGAGATTGGTTGCTGGTGATGAATACAAAGTCATGTGACGCCCAGAAGGATTCCAGGGGTTGAAGTCCGGGTGGCCATCGTTAAGAGTTGTAGGCTACAGGACTGTAAGGCAGTGTGACAGGTTTGAAGCGGCTACATAAATGTTTTAGACGTTTTCAGTAATATCTTACAGGTTTGTTTAAAATGATCTTAATGTTTTTCAATAATTATAAAGCTGTAAATAAAATTTTTATAGGACTTTTTATGTGTCCAGAATGATGAACAGAGGGTCTAAAATGACTAAGAAAGCTAACAAGAGACAAGTTCTAATAAAACTGAATTCCTGAATTAATCATATTTCATCTTCAATATCATTTTAATTAATTGTAGAAATAGATCAAAAGTATCCAGATATATTTCTCATTTATTAATTTCTTCTTTGAAATAATTGGATTGCATAAGAAAAAAAACATTAATAACATTTGTAATATAAAAATGTAATATGGCAGTTAGAGTGTATGGCATCACTACAGCCTGTTGTTTTTAAACTCCTCGTTGTGATTATACTGTAGATATGAATTGTTTTGACTTATTTTTAGTTTCTTTTTTATGCAGCACTACAGTATCCCTGCCCTCCCTCTGAGTAATGCTGCTCTGCCCTTTAGCTCTAAACACCTAATAGCCTCAGACATGCTGCAACACTGCAGCGCTGCTTCCTCCAGCTCATTTACCAACAGAGTTGCCTTATAAAAGGGCAATGACTGCAATAGATGCCCTGGTACCATTATATAGCCTTAAAGGGAACCCTTACTGTTTAGAAGTGCAGCCCTATAAGACAATGTCCAGGATACTAAAAATATTCCATATAAACCAAACAGGAATGTTTTGTTTATTTTTAAAAACACATTTTTTGTATGGAATATATAGGATTATATGGGAATATGGAAAATTCCTATATATATATAATTCCTCATATGGTGCAGTGGAGTCAGTCCTACAGAAAATAAGACTAGCAGAAAAGTTCTTCTCTCGAGTCATGTACTGAGGCCTACATGTCTTAACAGTCAAGCTTGTACTGAGTGTTGGAATAAAAACAGCATCCACAGTTTTGATGGTTCGTGTATGTGTGTTGTAGGTGCACTGGGCCGGGAAAGACCGACTGTGTGGAGTCCAGGGGTGCGTCTGTGTAAGTATCTCCCTCTGCTGGTCAGAAACTGCATTACAGAACAATTTCAAAGAGGACTCGAGTATTACTCTAATTCTGGTCTGTGTATGTGTTGCACACAGGTTGCCAGTGGCTGCAATTGTGTTGGGTGCTATAGCTGCAGTGTTGATTGCATTCTCTGTGTTCGTTATGACTGTTCTGTATCGCCGGAGTCTCGCCATCAGACGCAAACGTGCCCTGAGGAGATACCTCCAGAGTGGAGAGGTGTGCTTTGTTCAGGACTTTTCTAAGACAAATATTTACACATCATTGTCTCCCTTTGTTCCTGGTTTAAATGCTTGCTTATATGCATTGTTGGTAAATATCTCCAGAGTTTTGAGCCATTGGATCCTGGTGAAAAGGGGACAAAAGTTCATGCTCGCATCTTCAGAGTGTCTGAACTACGGAAGCTCAAACTACTGGGCTCTGGAGTCTTTGGGACTGTCCACAAGGTACTTATTTCATCAAATAAGGCAATCTAAAACCTTTCGGACATCAGACACTACCACCACCCAGCATAACCACCCATCTGCTCAGTTGACTTACCAGACCCATATCTCTCTCCCTCTCTTTTTCTTTCTCAGGGCGTGTGGATTCCAGAAGGAGACACTATAAAGATCCCAGTGGCCATAAAAACTATTCAGGACCGAACTGGACGCCAGACTTTCCATGAAGTTACTGATGTGAGTTGTAATATATACACATAGAGATTAAACATTAAGCAGAAGTGGTAAATGACATGTTTTGGTGATTTTCTATGTGACAGTAAGTGCACATTATATACAGAGAACATACTTTAATGCACCATTACTGTTTATTAAGTTATATGACGAGAGAAATTGAACATAAATTACAGCCTTGCATATTTAGAGCTTTATTTTTTCTGATATGTTAAATTCAGCAAATGCATTATAATCATGCTCTAAATAGTGTGTCCAAGTTAAGACATATAATCTAATTGACTGTACCTACATGATACATACCATACTCAATCAACCATAATCTCTGTCTGATAGCACATGTTGGCGATGGGGAGTTTGGACCATCCCTACATCGTTCGGCTCCTGGGTATCTGTCCAGGTACCGCCTTACAGCTGGTCACCCAGCTCAGCCCTCAGGGATCCTTACTGGAACATATCCGGCGACACAAGAACAGCCTCAACCAACAGAGGCTACTCAACTGGTGTGTGCAGATTGCCAAGGTCAGTGGTCTGCGTGTTTAGTTTGTGTGTGTGGGTTTTTCACATGGACATGTTTTCAGGATGTTTGGTGAACATAGCCAGTGTAATTAGGAATTAGGGCCTGACTGACATATCAGATGGGGGATAATATCAACCAGTAGTACCAACCTGTGGTTTAATAGCGGTTCTTGTTGCTGTAATCCAAAACCACAATTTCTCGATTATAGGAAACACCCATAGTTGTGCATGTGAAGAACCCAGTCTGAACCTTCCAGTGTTTGCACTGTGGAAGCTTGGCCTGTGCCTGCTGACCCATCTTATGAACCACCAACATAATTACAGACTAATCAGACACTATACTCTGCTTTCTAGTGCTGTCTTGTATCTGGTGTTGACCCGAGGAGGATGGGTTCCCCCTTTAAGTCTTGGTTCCTCTTGAGGTTTCTTCCTTCCTAACTAAGGGAGTTTTTCCTTGCCACTGTTTCCCTCGGCTTGCTCATTGGGGGCTCGAACACCAGATTCTTTGTAAAGATTCTTTGTAAAGCTGCTTTGTGACAACATCTGTTGTAAAAAGCGCTATAAAAATAAAGATTGATTTATTAATTGATTGGTTTAATAATATCAATGGTTGTGGTTGGTGTAGCTCAGCGGATAACACCACTACCCGCCAAATAGCCACCACCACACGTGGGAGACTGGGGTTCGCATCCCGGGCTGAGTGACTATGCTGTGCTACACCAATAAGAGTCCTTGGGCAAGACTCCTAACACTACATTGGCCCACCTGTAATATGATTAACCTTGTAAGTCGCTCTGGATAAGAGTGTCAGCTAAATACCGTAAAATCTAAAATCAAAATCAATGCTACACCGGCTGAATTTATGAACATGAACACAAAAGGTCATCATAGTTACTATAACCTATAGATTAAAACATTGTGGATGAGGATAGCATATAATATAACACAAAAAGCCCTATGTTATGAAAAGATCTATAGATAAAACTGGATAATAAATGCCATGTACAGTGTTGTATTTCCTAAGACTGTAAGTCTGTTCTGTCTTTCTTTGGCCTTCACCTTCTTCCTGTCTTTTCTTTCTGTCTCTCTCACTATATATGTACCCTAGGGTATGTATTACCTTGAGGAGCAGAGGATAGTCCATAGGAACCTAGCTGCTCGGAACATCCTGCTAAAGAGTGACTTTATGGTCCAGATTGCTGACTATGGCATTGCTGACCTGCTCTACCCAGACGACAAGAAATATTTCTACAACGAAGTAAAGGTAAACCGCCTTCGCAGGGCAGCACCTCTAACAACAGGGTACTCCTGTATGAGATGGCATTGATGACTGGTTGGACTAATTGTTCTTTGACTGTATTTCTCTTTCCAGACACCAATCAAGTGGATGGCCCTCGAGAGTATTCTGTTCCGCAGGTATACACATCAGAGTGACGTTTGGAGCTATGGTGAGTATACATATTCCAACAGATGAGATGTCTGAAACAATACATGTCCTGATATACCACATGTACTCTTCATGTCTGACAGGCCATTTCCACCTCTAATGTATATATAAATGTCTTCAGCTTAAAAACTCTACTTCCCCTTTTAATTTAGTGAATAATCATGATACCAAGACAAAAATAACTTGTCTGAAATTGCTTAGAACAAGTCTTGTTGTATCACCCTCCACTGTAAGTTAAGAAGGCTCTCTGATCCTCTTGTAAAGTTCCATTGTGGAAGTTTTTAAGGAGACTGTATAATTCCATGAGCTAGTTTATATTTTAAGGCTTTCATAGATTATATATGTTCACTTTATAGAGGCAGCGAATCACATTCTAAAGCATTCTTAACACAATCGCTGCGAATGTAACAGAATAATAAGGTTTTTATTGGTCCGTTCACTATGAAATGTAAAGAGCAGCTTTTGTTTTTATATAGTGTAAGAAATGTTTACCAGTGCTATCATTGTGGTTTTCCTGTGACAGTGACAGTATGCGGGGGTCGCTGAAAATAAACATGATTAATGGTTAAAACTCTGTTTCCTGCCAACTCCCGCTTTGTGTAGGTGTAACTGTCTGGGAGATGATGTCATATGGAGCAGAGCCTTATGCTTCAATGCGACCACAGGAAATTCCAGACCTGCTCGAGAAGGGCGAACGACTCTCTCAGCCTCAGATCTGCACAATAGACGTTTACATGGTCATGGTCAAATGTGAGTTCACTCGGTGTCTTCATCACCTTGGGGTATTAAAGCACTTGAGTGCAGAAAATCTAACATATTTCATTCTCCTGGCAGGCTGGATGATTGATGAGAATGTTCGACCAACCTTCAAAGAGCTAGCCAATGAATTCACCCGTATGGCTAGAGACCCACCACGGTACCTTGTCATCAAAGTAAGACCTAAGTGAAATGGAATAGCAAAATTCATTTTTCTTTCAATGCCTAGTAGTCAAGACAAGCCCAGAGCACCCTATGTAAATGTAACCTATGTGATACAGCAGGTAATTACATGTTTTGTTGATTTTCTATGTATCAGTGTATAATAACACATCCTCTGCAGGGAACAGACTTCCGCACATTTTAATACACAATTACTATTTACTTACTGAAATTTTGGAGGAAAAAATAATCACATTTTCTCAAATATGTCACATTTTCTGTTTATGTTAATCCAGTCTGATAAACAAAGCAAATACAGTTATGAATTATAAATCCTATTATAATTATATGAATAACAAAAAAATAATTTATTAACTAATAAAGTTAATAAAAGTTGGGATGCTCATACACCCGTATTTTATTCACAATAGAACATACAGATTGCTCCTTAGGCTGTTATTCATTAAAACCACTCACTTTTCCATCCTTTTGGTTGACCCTAACTTATTCCTGGGATGCGTTGCTGCTGTCAAGTTCTAAATGAGTTAATACATTTCATGAAATGATACAACGTCTCCCTTCCAGTATCTGCTATGTGTTCTATGTTCTGCTATGAATAAAATATGGGCCTATATGATTTAGAAGTCATTGCGTTCTGTTTACATGTACTTTTTACACAGAGGCTGACTGTTTGGGAATTGAGGTTGTAATTCATTGCTTTGATTATCATCAGCAGGGGGAGTGCCCTGCTTCTGATCCTGCCTCTGATGAGGCCTATCAGCGGGGTACTGAGATGGATATTCTGGCTGTAGGGCTAGAGGACCAAGAAGAGGAGGTGCTGGAAGACGGCATGAACACACCTCCTGTGTACCTCACTCCATCAAGAAGTCTCCCTAGATTGCGTGTGGATACCCACAGGGTAAGATGGATACCCACCGGCTACATATGGAAAACTTTAGTGAAATGGCTTGCAAAGTGGCTGGAGAGCAGAGCCAAGTCAAACGTGTCTGTGAACCTGTGTGATTCACTGATGGACTCATCTGTTTTATCATTCCCATGTTTTTAATTCCCACAGGCAAATTTCAGCCCATCCTGTCCCACAGGTTACTTGCCAATGACCCCAAGTGTGGAGGGCTCCACGCAGGTATGTCTTGATCTAGGCTGCTGCTTTACAACTACACGGCTAGTATATTCTGCACCAGTGTGATTCTGATGTGCCACTTATGCTCACTATGACGGCCTTTATGTCTTACTGTAGATGGTGTGGCCCTCACGCTCACGTCTCAACTCCGCTCGCACTGTTTCTGAGAGCTCTGAGGGACGTGGCACCGTGGTGGAAATGGAAATGAATGAAGACTTTGCGTCTGTTGGCAGCCTAAGGAGGGCGCGGCACCGTGAGGACAGTGCCTACATGTCTCAGAGAGACAGCCTATCAGGTCCTCCAGACACACCTATCCCCGATACTCCTTCTCCGTGTACAGAGGGAGAGGAAGACCAAAATGGATACGTGTTGCCAGGATTATGTGATAGCCCAGAGAGAGGTAAGTGGTTGTGCTTGACCATTCACTTCAGTGATTTGGAAGGAAATCGCAGAATACAGGAAGAGTCTAATATCCATAGTTTCCACTTAACCCCTAATGTGCAGAGTATGTGCAAAATTGTTGACTGCTAACACTATTTTTAGTTATGCAACATACTTTTGTCCATTTTTATAGATAATAGTATTCCCTAGATTGTTAGAAGCTACATAACTAAGTTTATTCTGTATTACTGAACATATCATTAATGACATATAATAATGTCTTCCTTCCTTCTCCCTTCAGAATCCATGCTCTCCATGGCTCCCCGTGTGAGGCTTTCCCATGTGAGGTTGTCTAAGGGTAATTCACGTGAACTATTAGAGGAGCATGACAGTGCTGAGGAAGAATACGAGTACATGAACAATCAGAGTCTCCCCATAAGACACATCCAGGGCCAGAAACAAAGCTGCTGCCAGAGAACAACATCAAAATGCAGTTCCATCTCCAATCCTATGTGGGGAGACAGCATACACAAATCTGCCTGTGCCAGTCACCCAAATAAAAGATCATCTATGGAGGACTCTGAAAGCAGCGGAGGGGTGTCTCAGTCCTCCTTGGATGAGAGAAGTCGCAGCGATGCAGAACTACTTTCCAGCGAGGCAGAGTACGCGGAGGCTGACATGGACCAGGAGCGTCAGTATGAATACATGGACATTCGCAGCGGCCCAGGACATGCAGCACACAACATTCCACACAGAGCTGGCCACCTGAGAGCAGATACCTACATTTCTCCTAATAAATCCTTAGAAGAAGATGAGGATGACGAGGACGAGTATCAATACACAAACCGCCAGCCCAGGTTGAGGCGCTCGCTGATGCTGCAGGGCTTGATGGGTGGGGAAGGAGAGGTGTATGAATATGAGGATATGGACTCTCTGGCAGTAGGCGGCAGCTCAGGTGCTGAGTACCAGAACCTTCAGGAGGCTGGTGAAAGGGAGACTGGGGGGCACCCCCACCCTGGAACTGCTCCTTATGTCAAAGTGCGTGCAGGTGTGGGTGTGGTCCAGGAAGGTGGAGACAGGTGCTTCGACAATCCTGACTACTGGCACAGTCGAATGTATTCAAAAGCAAATGCAGTGAGTACATAGGACAGGACAGAGGGAGGGGGCGGGGGAGGGAGTGTGTATTGAATTGATTGAATGAAATATGTAAATGTGAGAGAAGTTAAGGGTGAAATTAAGTATCAGAGAGGAGTGGAACAAAAGAAAAAAGAAAAAAAATGGTCAGCATTGATGAAGCAGAAGTAGCAACCACGAAAGCACTATACATGCACTTGACTAAAGCAGTCTTGACAGTAAATACATACAAATGCATGATTCCAGGATCACAGAGACTCAATTTACATCAGAATTTATCCTCTATTTTCTTGAAACACGGTGAAGGAACATAGTACCAGATAATGAGCTATTACAGATGTACTGATGCTTGCATGCGAATATGTGTGAATGTCAGTAAATATTTCACGTCTTTAAGGACAAAAATCAGTTTCTATTTTTGAGGAACACATTTTTTTTTCTAAATGCATTTATGAATCAGTATGTCTGTTACAGGTTTTATTTAACCTTCCACATCTCAGCATGGCAGCTTGCATTCCATCAGTGTGTACCAAATTTTCCTTTGTGTCAGGGATATTTGTTTTTAACTCTATTTTTGTACAACTGATATTCTAGTCTAGTTTTAGCTGTACAATAGCAATATTTGAGCAGTTTTGGTAGACTTGTGTAAATGAGTTGAATGTTGAACTGAACTTTTTGTTTTTGCTGGTTTATATAGTTTAATAGTGTTTCCTTTTGAGGGGGAAGGGTGGGGGGGGGTCATGTATTTGTGTACTGTGTCCAGTATAGAAGGAATTTCTTGAGGGGAAATATTTCAAATGAAATGGCCAGTTAACAAGCTTTATGCTTTTGTGTCCATCCTATCAGGACAAGTCGTTTTATTTCCTCAGTTCTGTAATTGTACCTTTCGTTATCTGTATGCCTATATGTGGATATATTTTTATACAGCACGTCTGAAATCTGTTTCCTTCTCACACATGAATAAAGGTTTTGTGCTAACGGTCTGTGTAAGCTGTTTCTGGTACCTGGGTAGCCCATTATTGGTACCAGTTTGTCTGGCCCACTTGTGGGCTACATCCCTGAGTTTGTGTTGACTCAGTATATGACTGGGTTATCAGCCCAGATCTGGCCCACACACTGAAAGTGAGTGGAACTGCCAAATGTGGCCCGGCTACATATGGCATGTCCTCTGGCCCTTTTCTGTACCTTCTGCCTAACATCTGCTCAGTAATCAACCAACACTCATGCCAGAATCAGCCCAGAAGTGTCTGTTATCTGGGTATGCCTCACAAATGGCCCATCTTAAAATGAATTAGGTCAACATTGTATTATATAGTAATAATTGTCTGGGTATCACAAACATGATCACAATTATTAAACAATTATTATTTTATTTGAAATTCAGTAAACAAACAACTGGACTAGATAAATAGATTTAGACATTCTCTAGCCTGTTTTTAGGCTTTTGGATTAGTTATTAATGTAAACATAACCAGCAGGTTATAATATTAATAATAAAGAAAAATCATTATTAATATAGTGATATACTGATGTTGGTTGAATCACAAATGGCTCCCTACTCCCTGTATGGGAGTACTATGGCTTTAACGCCAAAATAGTGCACTAAAGGTTGCAGTTGTTCAGCTAGTCAAAGTTTAGTATTTGTAGTGTAGTATTTTATATGTGTACTATTTAATTTCTACTATTAATAACTCATTTACTATCTAGTAGCGCTAGTTTTCAGATTTCATATATTAGTGTATTAAAAGATGACTGTTCTGAAATATGATTAGTCTTTTAGTCGTTCAGAGTGCTTTAATGTGAAATCATAGGCAAAAGTTTGGTAGGAACAACCCACTCTTTACCCTTCCCCCTTCCAACAACACCCCATCCCTTCAGCTCCCACCCCAGGGCTGTATACTGGGCAAAATATGTATTGCAAAATTAATGAATAGTGAGGGTGTGTGACCACTGCCTGCACAATAATAAAATAAATAAATAAATAATTTGTATGGGTAAATAAGACACACATTGTGCATTTGGATTATATAGCATAACTTTGCTCCTAAGATAATACAGGTGATTTTGTTCAGATTTCGGTAGGGACAGTTCTGCCCTGCCAGACTATTGTTAGGGTCATACCAACCTGATGCAGACCTATTACCAACCCTATAGACTGCCTCACAGCTCCCTGCATATATCTTTCAGTCATGAACTGATAAAAGTAATACATTAAAATACATGTTAATGGCAAACCTTTATCACAAAACTTGTTCAACACAATGTCTCAGACTTAAGGCGGCATATTACTAACATTTCATGTAGTACGGTTCTGTGATGAAGTCAAAGTCCTCAGACATCTGACTCCCAGCACCACCACTGTCAACTATACAAATACGGTAGGTTCCTTGAGAACAGCACATTTCACCTCAAACCGCTCAGAATTACTTGTTTACATACTGTGTGATTTTTGAAGACAAATAAAGGCCCTGATATGGTGTGTGTCCAATACCATTCAAATAAGTTGCATATTCTGAGCAAAATACTTTAATTATAATTAAATCAATACATTTTGTTGCTGCATATCTCTTTTTTTGTCCACTGACTCATTTAACTCTAATATCTCAATCAGCCTGTCCAGCTTTGGCTATATCTACATTTCTCAAGTAAACTTTTTTTTTTGTAGGACTGACTTCAATGCAACTGTATGACCTCATCAGCGTGCGACAACAGTGGCCTACTAGAGGATTTTTGCTGATTTGTAATGTTTTTAATGTAATGAACGGGACATTATATGTCATGTTAAATTATACTGGACACGTACGCTGTTTTTAGGCATGCGGGTATTACCAGTCAGGGATCCCTTTAAAGCTAAACCCTGCTCGCCGAGGCGGCCTGTATTTTGGCGCTAGTTGTGCTGTGACGTGCCGTGTGACGTGTGTGCGCGCGGCTCGGCTCGGCGCTGCTGTGGCTGATCTGCTGCTCTGATCATCGGATTGGGACTCACTTCAATACCCGCTGCAAACATGTCCGACGACGAACAGCAGGAGCAGACCATCGCCGAGGACTTGGTGGTAACCAAGTATAAGATGGCCGGTGACATTGCCAACCGTAAGTCTGTCAGATTTCGGCGATAATGTGTTTAGTGGGTGACCTGATGGTGAACGGTAACGGCCTTCATGCCCTGTGGTCCAGCTAACAGCTTGCCATGTGCTGACAGTGGCGCGCAGCTCTGCAACGTGGGGCACAGTAAAAGGGCGACCTGGGGGCCTTGGTGTGTTGCTGCCCACTAGATATTGCTTATGTGCGCTGACTGCCTTGATTTACTGGTATTTTCCCACAGACAGCATATCTGACTGATTTAACAGTGAAGTGTAGCTAGCACATCCAGCGTTAGCTAACGTGGCTAGCTAGCCCGTGTGTGTGTATTCCCGTGTAGCCCTGCTAGCTAGCTAGCTAGCTAGCTAGTTTAGCTAACCCTGGCAAGACTGCACAGGCGCGCGGACTGGAGGCACTTGTACTTATAGCAGTGTTAGCTAGCCGGTTTAACTCTTTGCCTGAATGGGTTTTACCGTATCTGTCTTGACGTTTAAGTGGTGCTTATTCACAGAGCGGGGTAGATGGCTAGGAGGGTCTGGCAGTATGTCGCTGGGTCACGTTATGGCTGTCACTGCCCGCGCATCGCATCCAGATACAAGCAGCTGGCTAACTTGCTAACAGGAGCTAACATTAGTGCACTGACCCCGGTCACTCCTGCACCGCAGTAACGCTGATAGTAATGAAGCCGGTTAGATAATTATAATAACTAACTAACTAACTTCTGTACTAATGGAGGACAAACTCGGAGTTTACAGTTGAAAGGCTGCTAGCTGGTCAATGAGGACAGGAATGCTGACCGAGCGTTTAAGATTATCTATGCTGACCAGCTGGCTCACCAGTATCTATGACCCGGGCTTTGTGTTTTAGGAACACTGAGCCTTTTTATCTCTATTGCCTGCTGTACTTTCCTCTGACCTGTAGAGCAACAACGCGCCTCTCTATAGTCGCCATTATCAGCAGCAACCTGCCAGAGCTGCCACTGTAACAGGTGTGTCTCTTCTCTGAACACCCTTCCACTGCAGAACAGGTGGCCAGCGTAACCTGAACCTAAAAACATTGTTGTTTTAATGAAATGGTGACACTTTAAAAGTGCTTTTCAAGATTAAAGCTAAACTACAATAATTCTGGAGTAAAAGTACAACAGTAGCAGGTCAAAAACTTTGAAAGTTCTGAACCGCTGCTGGAGTTTGTTAGGTACTGGTTTCATTGATGCATTTTGGGTCTATAATAAAATGTGTCAAATGCTTCTGCAGTACAAGATGCTGCCACTAACTGAACAGGTTCAGTGTAAACCCAGATCTTTGGAGATGACCTCTCACACTGTTATCTGAAAGTGGTCAGATCAGATTTGTGTCCAGACATCCCCAACCTCTTCATGGGTATTTGTGGAAACCGGAGGATCAGTAACTACATCGTGTGTCCCAGAACTTCTGTCACTCTGGATTCGAAGTCACTGTTGTCTGTCGTCTCTTGGTTTATGCAAAAGACACTGTGAAACCCAGAACATTCACACCGAGACCCAGATCTGGTTTAATTTCTTGTTTGTTTTTTGTTACCCAAAATGAAAAATCTAAATGGATAAAATGTGGATATTATCTATTGAGAAATTATGTTTCTCAATGGTGAATTAATTCTCAGAAACACGTAGATTTTTAATTAGTAGTTCACGTGCAAAGGTTGGATGATTTTGTGTTGGGTTTGAAGTGAAGTATACAAAATGTTAAAGGCCTATTAAAGATGGAAAAACAGAATTTCCCACATTCCTAAAATAAAGGAGTTGTATGTTGTTTCACTTGGTTTCGAAATCTAGCGTTCACTCAAGTGTCCAAACTGTATTTCCTTTTTTGCTGAATTTTCTGTGATATAATGGAAACCAAGGTATTCACATAAATCTGCTTGCTGTAATTTAGTCTACATCATACACAAGATTGTGAGGAAGGTTTTAGTCTGGACTGTTTTAAATGAGGGACAATACAAATACAGACCAGCCAATCAGAACAGATTTCGTTTACATTGTGGGTCAAAAAATCATTATTTATTTATTTATTTATTTATTTATTTATTTATTTTAATAAAGTGTTGTGTTCTACATCTACCATCTTTCAGACATAGAATATATTAGTTTCTGTTCTTCTGTGGTCTGAGATAAAATATCAAATGCAGTTGCAATGCAGTATAAGACATGGTTACCAACAGAACATAACCAAATAGTTTTTATATAATTAAATTATTCTAAATAAGTAAAAAAATACATTATGGATTAACCTAAATAGAAGTAAGAATATAGCATTTAGTCAATTTACTTAATACCCGAGATATTGCCGTCTGCACTTGTCTCTATAGTGCATCTCGTCCCTTGTAAAGAACTCATCAGAGGACTTCGATATCTGATTTAATGTCCTCCTTTTCATGTCTGTGTTTTTCTGCTGATTCTCTCATCGCTTTCTATCATTAATGTATGTCCTCATCTCCTCTGCACCTGTCTCCTCCCCCAGAGGCACTGAAGCTGGTCATCGAGGCAGCCAAGCCAGGCCTCTCAGTCCTCAGTCTGTGTGAGAAAGGTGATGCGTACATTATGACAGAGACTGGGAAGGTCTTCAAGAAGGAGAAGGACATGAAGAAAGGTAAGCTGGAGAAACAGCTTATCTTCATGATTCAGTTCTAAGCTAAAAGTATGAAATATAAGAGTGCATGCTATTCTTTGATACACGTGACGGTTGTCATTGTGTATCTTGTGGTACATGTGTGATAACCGGCATGGATGGAGTGATAGAATGAGATGTTTTGCCAGTATTTCCAGTGGCTATTTACTGCAGTGAAAAAATTACATGGCAAATAGAATACACATGTTCTGTAGCAAAGCAGTGGGATCCAAAAATCTGAGACCGCATGTACAATCTGGGAACTTGGAAATAAAAGACAGCGGAAAGGAAAAGGATGAAGAAGTATATTCAGTGTTCTTCACTATATTTTATAGGTCACTATTCAGATTTAAGAGAATTTGTGGCCATGTTAAGTTCTTTATACAAAAAACATGATTTTTTTTTTTTGTTGTTGTTGTTAAGTCATATCAGGTGGATTTGATCTACTCATCAGAGGCTTTATCACAATCTTGGAGTTCATGCAGAAATGTTGTCCTTAAAGTAATAATAGTAATAGTGATAATAATAATAATCATGATAATAGTAATGATGATATTATTATTATTATTATTATTATTATTATTATTATTATTAATAGAAATAGAAATAGTAGTAGTAATTGTAATACAATGTTGTGTTAAATTAGAAAAAAATCTAGATCAGAAGATTTTTGGTTGATCCTGTCTGACTTTTGGACCCCACTGTATTAACATCTCTCTCTGATTGTCACACTTACACACACACACGCACAGCCTTTGCAGAAGTACTTGTGTTGAGGACTGGTGGTTGTCTTTCTTGCAGGCATTGCGTTCCCCACCTGCGTGTCAGTCAATAACTGTGTATGCCACTTCTCTCCCTTGAAGAGCGACCCTGACTACACACTTAAAGATGGAGACTTGGTCAAAATGTAGGCAACTCCCACCCTGCCCAGTTCCCAGCCAGTCTATTTTCCACCCTGCATTTCCCTTTTATCTCCTTCCCCTCTCTCTCACTCTGTGTCTGTGCACTGTTCCCCCTCTGTTTGTCTCAGCTGTGTGTATATAAATATGTTTACCCTCGCTAATTGTCTTGTCCTCCTTGTTGTTTTCCATTTGTGGTTTTACTGCAGCTTTTTATGTCATCTGTATGTATTGGCAGAATTGAGCTTTTGGTATGTGTTATCTGTAAAACTAAGTAGTAAGATTAATAAGTAGTTGATTAATTTGAAAGTGTGTTGAGTCTGCTCATCATCCATGAACTGTTGAGCTTGTTATAATGGCTTGGAGATTTTTAGGTTGTATGGGGTGGGTCGGCGCTTTTGCTTTTGTCTCTGCACAAAATGAATTTTAGAGGAGAGTGTGCTATATGGGTTGGGTAACATGGTTATTAGCTCATGTTGTTGTTGTTGTTGTTGTTGTTGTTGTCGTCTATTCTTCACTCTTTTCCCCTTTTCCATGGGCAGTGATCTTGGCGTACATGTGGATGGCTTTATCTCCAATGTGGCCCACAGCTTTGTTATTGGGGCTAGTAAGGTGTGTATAATGATAATGACGGTGGTTAGAGCTTATAAAGCCATGTTACACTTGTTGTCCAAAAGCCACTTTATGAATAAACTCATTACTTATGCAAATTTAAAATCTTCTCAGGAAACACCTGTGACAGGCAGGAAAGCCGATGTCATCAAAGCTGCCTATTTGTGTGCAGAGGCAGCACTGCGTCTTGTAAAACCTGGCAACCAGGTGAGTACAAGCTGTTTAGTCCAACTTGGCAACCATAATGAGAACTTTTCGACTCAGGGTTGAATGTTACCACTGTGTGTAGGTGGTTCTGTATTTGCAAGATGACAACTGGAAGGTGGTGTTGATAATGAGGTTGGAAGCGAGTCCTGTTGGCACATTGAGGGTGGAGTTGCTTTTAATTTGCTTAACATTGTTTTTTTCCAGAACACACAGGTGACAGAAGCATGGAACAAGATCGCTGAGTCGTTCAAATGCAATCCAATTGAGGGTGAGCTCTTTATTTAGCAAACAAATTAATATTTGGTCTTATAGGATGTGTTGTACAATAAAAGTTGTATAAATCTCTTAAGCCACACTTGTAATGCATTATATGTTTGGTTAATTAAAGTCTAAGTAGTAGTAAAAGATGGTCCACATGAAACAAATTTAAGCATAGCATTTTGTTCTGTATGTATTAGTACACCATTTCTATTTATTTGCTGAGTTTGATGTATTAGAAAACATAAAATAATGGCATAACTTTTGGCACATTTATTATTGTTAAGTTAAACAAATATACCATACATATGTACAGAGGTGTGTTCTCTCTGGACGATATGCTATTTTTTATTTTTTTTTCCTCCAAAATCAACAAAACATGACATGGGGTGCTTAAACATTTTCTTATTGGTGTATAGTCAGTTTGACAGAACTGGTCAAACACAGGTCTTGGTGTTAGTGGGTGCTTTTATGTGAAGAGGGTTTAAAGGGAATTTGAGGCTGTGAAAGTCTAATAGTGTTGCCTTCTTTTTGTTTTCTTGTTCTCACTGTTGTTTTTCTGTAGGTATGCTGTCCCATCAGTTGAAGCAACATGTCATTGACGGAGAGAAAACTATCATCCAAAATCCCACAGATCAGCAAAAGTAAGGGAACCTGAGTTGTCAGCGTTCTATACTGTGTCCACAGGCACAGTAAAAGTACATGGGACATATACACCACTCTATAAGGCTGAGATCAGAGTACACTATACACATGGTCGCTATATTAGATTATACAATGGCAGTGCCATAAATTGGCTCTCTGTTTTAATTGGGAGATAGTTGGTGACACTACAGTCTGGTTTAATGATGGTGTTAAAGGTGAAGAGTTGTACCTTTACAGATGCGGTTTATACTGCAGTTGTAATGAGCTGTTATTCAGTAGCTGCTGTGATTAGTGTGTTAGCATGTTGTTAATGTGTCGTAGCACTGCTTCATGTTGGAGCTGTTAGATTCTGAGCGGATGTTATTGTGATGTGTGATCTATGACTCTTCTAACAGCAGCATCACCTCTGTCTCTACCATGTTAAATGTGTGGTAGTGAGTGCTCTGTCCTCCTAGTGGTCAATGTTAAGGAACTTGTAGGAGAAACAAATACATGCAACAATATATTGTCAAAATCTGGTTTAATTTGTGTAGTCTTATCCAGGCATACAATGTCCACATTCATTCCAAGTATCTCTAGGACCTCTATAGTTGTAAAATTAAAGCATCTAAGCAGATGCCAGATATTTAATTAACTTGGATGACTGAAAATCTTTTGGAGATGCACATTCATAAACAAAAAACATTTGTCTGTGCTTACAGGAAGGACCATGAGAAGGCAGAATTTGAGGTCCATGAGGTATATGCTGTGGATGTACTAATCAGTACAGGAGAGGGGAAGGTAAGTTATAATCTTAGGCTTTTCCTGCCTTTAGCCCTATACAGCTTGAATCTGGCCTTAAACTAACTGATTGAGTCTGTGGGGTCTCTCCCTTAATGTTTTTTCGTAGGCCGGAAACTGCCCCAGAAGCTACTATGAAGTGTTTTAATATAGTAATTGATTTTGTTTGTATGTCAGGCAAGAGATGGAGGCCAAAGGACCACCATTTACAAGCGGGACCCCAGTAAACAATATGGACTGAAGATGAAGACCTCTAGAATTTTCTTCAGCGAGGTTGAAAGACGCTTTGACGCAATGCCTTTCACTCTCAGGTAACACATCCTAAAACCTTTTCTGTACCTCTTCAGTTTGGGCTTAACTTAAAGATGCTGTTTGTTTGTTTGTTTTTATCTTTATCTAGACCATATTGCACAAAAGTGCAGGATAAAACCAGATGTAGTAATAAAGTATCTGTCCGTCTGCCTTTCAGGGCGTTCGAAGATGAGGGTAAAGCCCGTCTGGGAGTGGTAGAGTGTGCCAAACATGAGCTATTGCAGCCCTTCAGCGTACTCAATGAAAAAGAAGGTGAGGATGTTTATCTTCCTGTTTTTCCACTCTCTCTTTAACAATTTCTCATTTTCCCTCTGTAAAGGAGTCACAAGAATAAACCTGCATTGCATTACCTTACCTCGTCTCTCTCTTTTAGGAGAGCTTGTGGCTCAGTTTAAGTTCACAGTGCTGTTGATGGCCAATGGACCTTTGAGAATCACCAGTGGGCCATTTGAGCCGGAACTCTACAAATCTGAGCATGATGTTCAGGACCCTGAGCTGAAGGTATAGAAAATCCACAGCCTGATTCCAAAACTGGTCAAGTTATCAATACTGCAGTACTCCATATATCTATTTTAATTTAATTGCATTAAGCTGCTATTCCATCGCATGGCATAGGGTTTTTGTGACCGCTCACTTTTGGTACTAGTTTCTTCTTTTCCCACTGCCAGTCATCATAGTAATGCTGCATGGAACTATTGTGGCCTGATGTAGACAAAACATTGTGTTGAGCCGGTACCATTCAGTGGAAAAGCAGCTTTAGTGTTTATTGCAGAGAACATTTTCAATGCACTTCCTATTGCATGTAGTAAAGGTAGTCTACGCTCTGGCTCATCGCGTGGGGGAAAAGGACTCCATGTTAAAATGGGGGGGGGGGATCTGGCATTTTAGCCATGTTGCTCAGCTTTAGTTGGAATGTGGCACAAATGGTAATGAGATCTTGTGATTTTTGTGAACACCTACATATGTTCTTATAGTTTGGCTGCCCTGGTCCCCCTATGATTTGCTGTTTTCAACATGAAAACAAGTGCACATCAACTACAGTGAACTAATGTCCATACATTGTAGCCAACAATTACAGTTTATTTGTTGTTTGTAATAGTTGTAGAAATGCCTTATTAGAGGGTTGGTTTTTTTGGGGGGTGGTTTTTTAAGTTTTAACCAATTTTTACATAGAAAATCAAAACATGTCATTTGACCAGGGACTGTTCAAACCTTTAAGCCTTTCAGACAGCATGTAGTGCCTTATGTCTACTGAGGTGGAAATTATTTGTTGGTCCATTTTACAATGAAAATGCTTCAACAGAATATTTGATGTTGTCTTTCCTCTTTGTTAATTGTACTTTCTGTTACAGTCTCTGATACAGAGCTCCGCAAGTCGTAAAGCACAGAAGAAGAAGAAAAAGAAGGTGAGGTGTTCGCTCTGTGGCAAACAGAAATTAACGACAGTGCTGCTTGTTATTTGTCACACTGAGTGTATAATACAGACTTGTAATTGTTGCCTTTGTCTTCTCCTCTAGGCTTCCAAGACTGCAGAAAACGCTACAGGCCAGCCAGTAGAGAATGAAGTTGCTGCAGAATAGATACCCCTAAAAACGATGCACTCACTCACGTACACACTCGCATATACACATGTACACAAATGCATAACACCTTAAGAGCGTAAAAACCTCAATTTGTCTTGTCCCACTCTTAACCTCTTGCCCATTGAAAACACTGACCAAGAGTCACTCTCAACCTGGGTATTTCCCTTGGAACATGAATTTAAGATTGGACGTTGGTGACTTTATACTGATTTTCATATGAATCTGTTTGCTCTGACCTTTTTGAATCGCTTTACACTGAAAACTGGAACACCGTACCTTTTCAAAAACGAAAGTGATTAAACAGTCATTTTGTAGTCGCGGTTTCCACCATATCCATTGTTGCTCTAATAAACAAATGTTTTGGCCTAATCTATGAACTGAAACTGTGCTAAATTATGGAGAGAGGACTCTTGCAGTCGTTTGAAGTAGTTTGGAAACATTTACCAAAATCTGTTGTCATTCCTCAGGGTTGGAATGTTGTGATTTCTAAGCAGAACCTCCTACGGTTAAGGACTAGTAGATCTTTATATTTTATGGATCCGGAACCTTTCCGTGGAGGACCGGAGTGCTTTCTGGGGCATTAGAATTAGAATTCTCTTCACAAGACTCCTCCTCAGTCCATACTTGTGAAACTAGACCATTTTTAAATGGGAACTCGTGAGAACTTTTGGGAACTGTGTTTCCCTTGTTAACTGCCATCCCTGTCTTCTCTTATGCCTGGCTGAGCTTTAAACCTGAGGGCAGCTCTGTCTCTTCTCTCATCCTCTTTACATTTTTTTTTTTTTTTTTTTTTTCAAAAAAAGAAAACGAAAGAAGAAAGGATTTGTTGCTTGTCTCATGTAAAGCTTGTATTGGATCAGGAAACTAGTCCCAGTCCAGTAAAAAAAAAACTACTCACATGCTCTGAGTAACATGTTCAAACCCAAGTGAAGTTTAGCACCACATTAAGGTAGAGTAGGTCCAGGTCCAAGTCACCGCTTAGCCACTTTCCCAGGCCTCTTTTTATTCCTTGCACACTCACCAGATGCCCTAGACCACAAAAACGTGGGCTATGTTTGGACTGCAGGCTGTTGGAAAGAAAAAGATCAGAATCTTTTCATATTCAGTAGGAAGTCTTCCTGAGAAATTGTAGGTAAGATCAGTTGTAAGGTCGGTTTCTCTCCTGTCTGAGGTGCATCTGGGCCTGCATTCATAGAGCTGCTCTGATAAGGAGTGCTGATCTAGGGTTCTTTTTCTGTAAGCAAGGTCATCACAAATAAAGGAATCTGATCCTAGTCCATTGGGCTTATTCTGGGCTGTTGAGCTTCATGAATGGGCTGTGCTGATCTTGCACATGACCCTCACTGATGTTTGACATGAAAATGAAATAAGAAATATAATCTGGCTTGTTTAAGGAATAAGATAAAGGTGAGCGTAACTCCTGGCAGACTGTTCAGAAGAACTGTTCTATAGCTTTTGGCCTGTTTCCTTCACAGAAAGGGCTGAGGGGAAGTGTCTGGGCTTTGATTTAGGATTTGGCTGATGTTTGGACCTAGAAGGTTAATAATGGGCAAATAAGGTGGAATGTGATGTGGCTGTGGTGAGCGAAGTCTGGTTTAGCCTGTCTTTTGTTCCATTCCCACACCCTTATCTCAGGCGATCCCTAAAGGCCTGATGTGGTGTGCCTGAGACTGACACAACCTTGTTTTTGTAGGAAAAACCAGCATATGGGACTATTTTACAACTAATGAAATAAAATGAAACTTTGAGTATTTTTTCTTTAATTCTGCCTCATTCTTTGAAACGTCTTAAAGGTTTGCAAGACACATGCAGACAGTGATTTACAAATGTAGTATTTACTGCACGCACACACACATTTGCCCCCACATTTTAATTTTTACAGTTGAAACAGAAATGACTTTTTTTATGTTATTTTTTATCAGGAAAAAATGGATGATGCTGATAAATAAACGCAAGGAGTAGAAAAGTAAAATACACCTTATGTTCTAGTTAATTATTTTAAGCACTTCAGTTGAAATATATATTGAATTTAGGTACACATTTCAAATGCTTTTCTATCAGAATGTTATTGATGTAATAGTAGAAATGACTCTGTATTTCAGTAGATTCAGTATTTTAACCAGAATTCTTGTAAAAAAAAAAAATGCCAGGCCTACTACAATCATATGTAAAATGCGTAACTGGTCTTATCCCATCAGGTGCCTTTTAAGAACATGAGGACCTCATGAAAACCCTGATGGGGGGTGGATTGGAATTTGCCCTAAAAAAAAATTTTGGAATTTGCCCTAAAAAACTGATTGTCAATATCACCACTAAAACACGTACTAGTCTAACAATAAGTAAACACTACGTCCATGTGTGTATATAAAGATATGTCTGTTTTTCAGGCTATTTTTCAGTTATGTATTTTGCTTAATACCTACACAACATTATTGTGAATTTTTTTTCCTGTACACATAAATCAACAGACTTACTGGTCACTCGTTTTGGAGCATAAGAATATTATAGAATTGTACAATTGTCTGTATATCGCTATGAAGTGGGGCACTAAATAGTACTTCAGAACAGTACACAGCCTTTCGCAGTGCGCTCGGTGGTGTAGTGTATCAGGGTACAGTAGATCCTACAGTGCGCCTGTGTGCGGGTTCGGACGCAGCCTGAACACCGTCACTTCCTCCCGGGTCGCGCGAGCTGCTCCGGTGAGTCTATCTGAGTTCTGAGACGAAGGAAGTGCTGAACGGACGGTGTGAGGGGCGAGTTAAGGAACCGAAACAGAAGACCACCCACGGAGTAGTGTGTATGGACCATGGAGTGTGTGAGTACCTTTATTTAAATATAGTTCAGGAGTGAAGAGAAATGAAGTCGAGGCGGTCGCTTCATGAGTGAGCTTGCCCAGCGTAGCAGAGCTGTCACCCTGTGTTTAGCTTAGCTTAGCTTCGTTTAGCTTAATGAATAAGTTTCAGTCGGACTCTGCCTGTCTGCCTCAAACCAGCGTCTAAAAGACCCTTAACAGCGCCTTTAAACAGCCCTAATGTTTGCCACCCACTGCGAGTTACATTTCTTCTGCAGATAGCTAACGTTAGCTTACCGTGTCGGAGAGCTGTAAATAGTAGCTTGTTAGCTGGAGTTATGCTAATACCTTCAGTAGGTTCAGTAGGTAAGTTCTTGGCGTGCTAATTAGTACAGGCTAACCAGAGCTAACTAGCATTTGTTCATTACGGTGTGGTATGTTTAACTGTTGCTAACGTGTCTATTTGATAAGGCTGGTTAGCACAGACCAAACATACCTCGGTAGTTTGCATACCTTTGTACTGTTCCTAAAATAAGGCGGCTCTTGTGTTTCACAACGTTACCTTGTAAGATCTACTTCTGTTGTTTGAGCGGCTTTTTGCAGGTTTGATTCCTAAATGACTTTTGATGCACCTTTGAGTTCATGATGAACAAACATAACTTCGCCGACACCTTTGTAAGAAGTGCAGCTCCAGACTTTGACGTTTACACCTCTGTGTTTCTCAGTCTTGGTCCTGAAGGCCCACTGCTCCTCTCTTCTCAACTCTTCTGATCCTCCTCATGAGCTCATTAACAGCCCTTTGCTGTGTTAAAGAGAGGTGGTAAAATGGGGCAGGGGTACCAGGGTTGATGAACACTGCTTCACAGTTACCCTTATCCAGGCTTTCTCCACAATAAGAGTCAACACTCTGATGTCTCACTGAAAGCTGTATTTGTCTTCTGATGTGTTGATGTAAGAAATATATCCATTGCTCAGGTGCTTCTTTTTCAGGGTTCCTGTACACATGATTTGTAATTCATTGCGATGCTGTTCACACTCGTGATCACTTGATCTTCTAAATATTTCCACAGTTTTGATGTTAATAGATCCATGCTTGGTGTGGTCTGGTACTCTGATGTTAATGTCTGACAGAACCGATGCTGGTTGTTTTTATTGAACTGTTTGGTTTTCTTTTCACACAATAACACCAAAAGGAATTTTAGATAGTATCATAAACATAAATGTGGCTGACAACAGGCTTGGGCAGCATTCATCTCTGTCCAAAAACCCCAGAGTGTTTCTATTTTGTCTAATTAATTTTCTGACCTAATTTGAGAAAATTATGTGAAAATGTCATGATGTTTGGAGCAACAGAAATGCTCTGAAATTGCATGGAATAAAATCTCTTTGCATTTCTTGCATTAAAAGTATAGAACATTTTTGTCTTTTCATGTCAAGTTGCCGTTTTATAGATTTGTTTTCCTTTGGACAGTGAAGATCTTTAATTATGCTTTTTATTATGGCTTTTAAGCTGTTCTCGCCGTCTGAAGCACTGAGTATATAATTAACAGTGCAGATGACTGTTAGGCTGGACACCATGAGTAAACATGAGCAAACTAAAAACAAGCAGGGACCAAATGATCTTATGGGGAATTTTATTGTAGAGTGAGCTGGGTGCACTGGAGAAGCTTGGACAGCTCAAAATTCATGTCCATAGTAAAGCCTTATTTAAAACTGACTCAGCAGCCGAGTCTGAAAAGTTATATAACGATGTGTCAGTATCACCAGTATAGATGATATATCGGCCAACACTTATATTTTATTGTGTATGAGTTAAAAGCACTTAAACAGTTTAAGCCCATATAGCTATGACTAAAGCTTCTAAGTAATGGATCAGGTAGTTCGTACACATGCATTGTGTACTCTTCTCAGTGCCAGTGTTTCCTAAATATTAGTAAGCATCAGTACAATGTTTGCTGAACATGATGTGTGTTTCAGTGAAAGGGCGTAGCTAGGTAACTTAACAAAACACACGGTCGTGTCCAAGTTGTCTGATCGTATTTCATGTATTTAAATTGTTCACATAGAACTGTAGGCTGCTCAGTAGTAAGAGGAAGTCTTGTAGTTCCCGTGTTGGGTCACCGATGACTTAGTGTTTGTCTCAGGTTGCTGTTTGTTTCTGTCTAAGTTAATTTAAAAGTTGATTTGAAAGTCAATGTGTCATTTGGAGATATTAGAAGCAGTGTAAACAGAGCTGGGTAGTTTTGGCTGGCTACTTTTACATTTACTGTACTGAGGATATTATGTTACTCAGTATTTTAAAATCTTTTTTTTTTATTCCTATGTTTATATTTGAGATATGAAATCAAACTTTCAGTTTCATGTAGTATTTTAACATTCGATTAATAATCGTTTTCTTGATGTAACTTTCTGTACTACTTTGATCAGTTTAGCATTTTATTTTAGACTAAAATAATTTAAAAAGAGATGAATATAACATCAAGAACATCCTTTAGTTCACTTGCTGATAGATGCTGGATGTACTATGATGTTTTGTTTCAGTTCTTCACACTACTCCGAACCCTTTTCTATTCGGAGGTAATGTTTTTGTACTTCTACCCAAGATGTTTTTAGGAAAGACACATTAACGTGGGTTATTGTATTGTCAGAGTAACAATACTTTAACTCGTAAGGTTATCATTTCAGTGTAGCTAATGAGTCTGTGAACGGTGAAATCTTTAATAGTGGTCACAGTGCAGGCAGAGGTTTAAATGTCCCCTGAAAATCTGTGTGGCATTATGTATTGGTGTGTCAAACAACACCAAAATGTTTGTGTATCAGTCTATAGGATGCTGCATGATAGTTTTGAGGTACAGTCTGGCTGACCTATCAAAACAGCTTGCATCGCTAATGTTTAGTGAGAAAGAGAAAGGTTACATCCAGCTTGACGGAGCTAAAAATAAGTGGCATGCTGGGAACTCTCTGAAAAGGACAATTTATGGAATCTGATAGAACAGGGGTGATGAACTCTGGTCCTGGTGGGTCAGTTTCCTGCCCAATTTGGTGCTTTTCCTGTTCAAACATATTTAGATTCAAATCAGTTAATTACTGTTTTAATTTGTAGGTTTGTGTAGAGAAATCACTAAACTCTGTAGACTCGTTAGTTGTTTTTTGAGGGACTGATGGGCAGACAGACGCCACTAGTATGTGTTCATTGTCAACAAAGGCGTTTTGAGCGTTTGCTTATCTCCTGTATTTATCTAAGTCTTGTGTTTCTGTTTTTCAGGTTCCTGCTGTTCTTGATGACTTGGAAGGTAAAAAGGAGCCGCACATAGAGGGTAAGAAGCTGAACACGGAATTGTGATCACATCTGCTCAAAAGTCTTTATCCCATTGCAGTATTTTATATTTTGGTCATATTAAGCATGTGTTACCTGTATCATGTAAAAGATTTATCCCGCAATTTTCCATCAAAACGTGGTGACGTTCACCCAACTCCAGGAACATCCTGTAAAGCCTGCACTTTAGGAGGCTCAGTAAAAAAAATTAACTGGAAGAGAATTTGCCTTATGTTTTCTTGTTCCTTTTTTTAATCTTATTTTGGTTAAACCTCTATCTAATCTTCAGTTTTGATGTTATTAGATCCTGAACACAATGTGTACACTCGCTTTATGAAGTCTCACCGCTGCTATGACCTAGTGCCAACCAGCTCCAAACTGGTGGTGTTTGACACATCTCTACAGGTAAGAAAACTGCTGGAGCAAGGAGAAGAAAAACAAATACAGCCGGTTATGTGCAAAAATGCTATTATTTGGAAAAGTTATTGATAAAAATGTGGATGTTTTCTTATGACGGGAGTGTAAGTGAGTGACAGAAAAAACATCACGTTTCTTGTGTGAATCTTTCACTAGGTGAAAAAGGCATTCTTTGCTCTTGTCTCCAATGGAGTGAGAGCAGCCCCTCTCTGGGACAGCAAGAAGCAATGCTTTGTGGGTAAGTGGCTTTTGTGTTTTGTAATATTGTCTTTACTGGAGATGCACTGACCATGGACTTTTATGAGTATTCTTATTTTAAAACTGAATTACAACGAATTTGCAAATAATTTAATAAGCACTAGACAGGAGCTAGCACATTTCCAGCTTTCTATTTGCCAAAGTCTTTTCGTCAATAATTTGTTTCCTCCTCTCATCTACTACCATTGCTCCTTTTTACTTTATTGCTCCTTTCTTTTTTCTATTTTTTATAATGGGTGACAGTAGCCTAACCCTGTAAATAATAACTTGAACCATCCTAAAAAGTGTACGTTCACTGTAGACAAACCAAAACGTGGTTCAGTTTGATCCAAACCCAGACCACCTCCTTTGGTCGCACCAAATTTTGGTCATTTGGTCTGAACCGTGAAACGTCTGAAATGTTTGAAACAAGCAATTCAAGTATTTGTAATACTGACTGAGCATTCATGGTTGTTATTATTGGGACTTTAAGCATCAACAGCTGTGAAAATAAGCCCAGTTTAATAACTACAACAAACAGCTGTTTCTGCTGCTGTAACTGTCCCTGCTGCCATCCTGGCTTAAAGTTTACAAGGTGTGGGTCTGATTCTCTCTTAAGGCTGTGTCCTAAACACTTCCATTTTTCATAGGTATGCTAACCATCACAGACTTCATCAATATTCTCCATCGCTACTACAAGTCACCTCTGGTAAGTGCTTATTTTCTCCTCAGACACTTGTGGCTTGTCAAAGTAAAGCATTTGCAAATATTTTATTCATTACAATGGAATCATATGTAAATATTTTAGTTTTGAATGCATTGTCTGGCATGGATTAGATCAAATGCAAACGACCTCAGTCAGGTATACCAAGGTCTATCATTGTCTCTTGATCTTTGTCTTAGGTCCAGATATATGAGTTAGAAGAACACAAAATCGAGACATGGAGAGGTGAGAAACTGTGTATAGTGTTACAAACTGGTGTACACGGTCACTGCTGGATGTCATGTTAATTCATATTTTGTCATATGTTCCTTGATAGAGGTCTACCTGCAAGATTCCTTTAAACCTCTTGTTAACATATCCCCTAATGCCAGGTAATGTTTTGCATATCTCAGTAGGATTTCAGATTATGGATTATGTAGGTGAGATTACTCTGGAGTGACATATTTAGAGTAGGACTCACTTGCTCTTCTCTCTTCCCTTCCAGTCTGTACGATGCTGTGTCTTCTCTGCTAAAGAACAAGATCCACAGACTTCCGGTGATCGACCCTCTGACAGGGAATACACTCTACATCCTTACTCACAAGAGGATCCTGAAGTTCCTCAAGCTCTTTGTGAGTACTGGGTTCAGTGGTGTTAGTTCTGTGCTGTCACGCAGAGCAGAGGAACTGTAGTGCTCTCCTCTGAAATGTTTATTCTCACTTCGACCTGGAGGAGGCAGAGGTGAGATGTGCAACTTTTTGTGCCAGACGTCTTTTGGTTTCATCGCACGATTCATTATTAGATGTTTTTAAGGTGACACTCATCGCTACTGTTTCAAAACATGTCTCAAAAGCAGTACATTCACATGAGAAGACAAGAATGTTTATGACTTTTATAGCAGTTTCTTATTTAAAATAATTCTGAAACTTTTCTATCTGCCTATTTATCATAAAAGTTTTTGAAAATTCTTTTGTTTTGTTCAGATGATGCTAAAAAATAAAAAGTAATCACAATAGATATAGATACATGTTTTTTGTAGAGTAAGGAATGTTATTTAAGATAATAATATATATATTTTACTGTGATAGTTCAAGAGTGGTCTCTAAATAAGCCCCAGGCAACCTGCTCGTGTGTATTATTTCTAATTAATCTTGTTTCTCCTCATTTTGCTTTGTTATACATGTATATCTTATGAACACCTTCCCAAAGTCTGCTGTATTTCAACATATTTCTCTTCTCTCAATGTAAACTGGGCAGTCCTAATCTTGAGTAACGCTTCCGTAAGAGTTTGCTAACCAGTCGCAAAACTAACGTCTGTTGCCCTGTCATCACAAAACAGTTTGTGTCTATCCGTCTGCACATCTGATTGTACATTTATTCATGTGTGGCTTCATCTGTCCGTTTAGCAGTACATGCAGTTTTCAGTCATATCAGGTGTATTTTATATAATGTTTTTTACATATTTCATTCGCACTTTGCTGTATGTATACAATTTCACAGGTTTAGTATCTTTCAGACATTTTTGCCTATATAATCTCTGTTCTCCCTGGGGTTTTAAATTCCTTCAAAATTCATTGTAATGCACATGTATTGTACACAACCATTTTAGTCACACAGAGCAGGTCTAACTGTGTTCTGCCTGTTTTGAGGTGTGGGTGTTTACACATTAGAAATATGTAATAATCAGGGCAAATTTCATGATTTGTGACAGTAAGTTAAGTTGTAAATCTTGTTTGGTATTCCCAAATGCTTTAAACTAGTTTTTTATCTCTGTTTTGCTCCTTTCAGATTTCAGAGATGCCCAGACCAGTGTTCCTTTCACAAACTCTGGAGGAGCTTAATATTGGAACATTCCAGAACATTGCTGTGGTCCACGCTGACACTCCTCTGTACACTGCACTGGGGATCTTTGTGGAACAGAGGGTCTCTGCTCTGCCTGTGGTTGATGATAATGGTAAGTGAGCTGCTAGTGTGAAAGTTGAGAGCTGGTTTCGGGACAGAGACGTGTATATTTTACTGGCATCATCATTTACCTCATTATGCTTTACTGGCTGTTAATCATTCTTTTTTTCTGTCTTCTTTCCACCTTCCCCCTCCCCCCTTCACCACACAGGAAGAGTGGTCGACATCTACTCCAAGTTTGACGTAATAGTAGGTTTCTCAACTCTGTATAGTTCTCAGTGAGTGCTTGGTGAGGTTTATTTGTGTGCATCTGTGTGGTAATAGCACTGGGTCGATTTAGGCTACTGGTGTCTATTTGCAGCCTCCGGCTTGAATATTGATCAGTCGGGAAAAGGTCTTCACCCGCAGTTTAAGTCTGTGTGTCCATGTGGCTATTTCTCTCTTACATTGACAGAATCTGGCTGCAGAGAAGACATATAATAATCTGGACATTACTGTGACCAAGGCTCTTAAGCATCGCTCCCAGTACTTTGAGGGAGTTCTCACCTGCCAAGCACATGAGACTCTGGAGGCCATCATCAACAGACTGGTGGAGGCAGAGGTAAGATAAATCACAACTCCAAGTGGCCTTACACGGAAAGAGATTTTGTTGGTTGGCGAGATTATTTCAGTTTTGTTTTTTTTTTGCAGTGGTGTAGTAGTAGGAGTAGTAGTAGATCATTTTTATTATCATTATTACTGTCCTGAGAGCTAATTGGAAACATGAAACACAATGATACTAACACTTTATAGGCAACATAAATAGCATGTGCTTTTCAGCTGCCAAAACAAGCATTTTAAACTGAATGGAAAATATGTTGCCTGTTTACATAACATAAGGAGAAAGTGCTACATCATTCTGACTGATGAACTGAAGTGAGGCCTTCAGTTTTGTTTAATGTACATACATAACTACTTATGCTTATATCCTGCATTAATCAACAGTGTCTTAACTAGTTGGGTTATTTGGCCTAATCTGAGACAGTGTTCAAGCCACAATTAAAAAGAAAAAAAAAACAGATGTGGATGTCTCCTTGATTTGTCAAAAGAAAAGCCCTGGAGATTTATAGAATTTGTAGAGAATTGATTTTAAATTGTATTCACAACATGGGACATATTTTCTTTTAATTATTCAACCCTGCTCTGCACATGTAAGGAATATGCTTAATCACTGTCCTCTGAAAACATGTTTAATACTGTTTTGTAAAACTAAAAAAGACTGTTTGTATTTTTAACATTGTCCAGTCAGTCAAGTAATTTTATTATCCACTTGTCTGACACTTTCATTTGTCCCAGATCAGAATTGAGGTTAAGCCCTGAGCCCTGTAGAAATACAGTTGCAGTAAACTGGCTTATTTATGTAATGCAGCACAGATTGACCAAAATCAATATAATCAATTAGCATATTGTCAGTTGACTGTTTGGAGATAGAATTAATGAAATCTGATACCCGATAAGTTCAAAACAACAAGTTTCCACTTTATTTACTCAGTCAACTGCCAACAGTAATCAAATAATTTATCTGTTTTTCACACTCTTTCAGGTACATAGGTTGGTGATAGTAGATGATCATGAGGTGGTGAAGGGCATCGTTTCTCTCTCAGATATTCTGCAGGCTCTAGTGCTGACCAACGGAGACAATGGTATAACCTCTTTAAAATACTGTATAGTATATAGAGGTTACTCATATCTGTTAATTTCCCCTACACTGTTAGCTTTCATTTATTCCAAACAATATGTTATTTGATACTCTGAAGAAGCATGAGACTTTTTTTTTTTATCCAGGGACTGCTTAATAAAGCACATCACTCTTTCACCTGGGATATAAGACAAGAAGAAGAAGAAGAAGAAGAAGAAAGAGAGGAGGAGCATGAGAAGCCTAAAGCATTTTTAACAGCCAAGTGAGAAAAATATGTATCAGCAAGGAATCATCAAATCGTAGCGGGCAGATCTAAATCTCCAGTAAACCTGGGCTTTTAGGAAACAATGAAACAGACCATTTTTGATATTGCCCTGTTGCTTGTGAACAGAAGCTGTCCTGGAGGAAAAGATAAGCTCACCCTCTTTTCTCTCTTTCTTCCTCTTGCACCAAGTCGAGAGCCAACGTGAAGGAGAATTCAGCAATACAAATGCAGGCGATAGGGAAAGAACGCACAACTGTAGCCACGGCAAAGCACACACAAAAATCGTGAACCCACAAACCTAAAGCAGCTATAAGCCCCATTCAGTTCTGCCACTTCGGCAGTTTTTATCTTCATGCGTTCTCCAAGAGTGTAGCTGAAAAAGTGGCAAATGATGTGTTACCAATACATCAGTTCCATCTATAGACAATCCATTTCCTTGTTTCTGAAAGTATTAAGAAATGTGGCTGAACTGATGTTAATGGGCATTTAGTTTAGTATGTCCTGTGAAGACCTGTTTGTGGCCCCCCTCAGTTGTGCCCAGAAAACGGCTATTTGGTGTTTGGGATGTAAAGAACAGTAAGAAATCGTTTGAGTGTTCTTGAAACTAACAGTGTAGTTGATGTAGAGGGAAAAACTAATATAACTAACTCCCACATCTAGGGTTGTATTACACATTATAACGAAACCTTTTATCTTCAAAATAGTAACTTTACAAGAAAAGGAAATTAAGTTTCTAAATTCAAATATAGAACGATTTTAATCCCTGTTGATTTTGGACTGTCTACCGTGCAGTGCTCTCACAGTGTTAAAGGCAGTTCATGAAAAAGTAGAGAGAGACATATTTTCATATGACCCTGACATTATCAGACAAGTCCCTCAGTGAAAATTACAGTTCTGGATCCAGCAGTTCCGGCCCCAAAATCTGATTGGCTGAGCCGTGTTTGCAGCTATTATGAAACACTCGATGTACAGATCTCGCAACTGAACTCATTACTGTGAAACATCACCAAGAGTGCTGTTTAAGAAATAATCTTAGACTGTAGTGCTGCTCCAAAGTCTCTACAAGGTCTCTGGCTGCTTGCATGGCTGGTCACCTAGCTAACAGGCTAAAACTGTTTTTAGTATAACAGGCTTGCGTTAAGGCGGCGTTCACATTACAAACCTCATTACTCAGATCAGTTTTTTTGCTCAGATCTGATCTTTTGAACATGATGGTTCACATTTGCGAAAGTAAAAGGTTACATATAAGCTGTGTCCAAAACCACATACTACTGTACTACACATGCTACATGAATGAAGGGATTTCTAATGTTGGTGTATTTCTTTTAACATGCTACATAGTATGGTAGTATGTAGTTTTGGAGGCAGCAATTCTCATTCAGCAGTTCATGGTTGGTAAAGGATCTATGTTTCTTGAAGGAGTACTTGTTTATGTGTATTAACATTCATAAAGACTTAACATATGATAAAATACAACGTGTTTAGAGAATAATTTGTAGTCTGCTGTTTTTGTAAAACAGTAGAACACCTGTCTCTGTGATTTAAATCACAAAACCGCACAGCTTGAAGTGACTTATTGCTTTATACACCTTTTTTTAATCTATGTGAATTAGATAAGCACACATTACACGATGTTTGAGACACATGGACCCTGGAAAATACTCTGTTGTAAGCTGGTCACTGGTAGTTTCGGTAACATGATCTCCCTGCACTGTTAACATCAGCCACTCTTTGCTTCTGAGATGGGGACCCAAGCATACAATCAATGCACAGGAATTCCTGTTTGCTCTGAAAACTGGACTGCACTTAAACAGAACTACTTTTTGTGCCCTCACAATGTGAAGTTAAAGTATGGATTTTACTGTTTTAGTATGCTTTAACATTGTTAAACAGAATATAGAAATATAATCATGAGTTATTGGTTCTTATTATTTTACTGGAAACACATCATTTTGCTTTCATTTCCTTTAATGATTTTGATCGGAACGTAATGGCTTAGGCGGTATAGTTGATCGTCCTATTGTACAGCATTTTAAAAGGGTTTATTATGGAACAAGTGAAAGTAACTGTCTGGTGTCCTCAAATAATCCATGTAGTTTGTTATTGTTGGACAGGGGTGGAAAATACGTAAGTGATTGTACTTTGTTTCTTTACCTAATTATTATTTTGGAATACGCATACTTTACCCGAGTATTATTCACACTGGGAGATCAAGAGCAGTTTTGCAAATAGTCACATTAATATCAATGTGAGAAACCAAAAGCATGGTAATTCCTTTGTACAAGGACCTGTACAACTCATTAGCATAGCTAGTTTTGTTTATGTAGAATGCAGTCAGATCATGCCTGGTGTTAAAGATACATGAATGCAAGGTTTGCCTGTTAAAACATTTCCTTTTTATAGACTGAATATTAAATGTGTTAAATGCTGAATTGAGTATGTTTTTAGCTGTGTATTTTCCATTTTTAATTAAGACTATATGTAGTACCCAAACAATCACTTAAGTACAGTTTCTCTGTTTTTCCACCCCGTTTTTAAATATGTCCAGAGCCATCAAACACTTGAGGATTTGATTTAACATGACTTTTCAACCCTTAGACAGAGTTTATGGGACCTATTAATGTAGAAAGTGCATGAAAGATGATTATAGGGTTTTGCTCTGCTGTGTTAAAGGGAACCTGTTATGCTTTCCTAGTTGTTCCCTTTCCTTTAGTGTGCTATGTAGTTTTTGTGCATGTAAACCATCTGCAAAATACATACCAGAAAGAGAATCTCTCTCCCACAGAAATCACTTTTCTCACCTGCCTCAAACACCCTGTTGGAATTCCAGTCCTTTTCTCTGTTACAAGGTGATGTCATCTAGTAAAAGTCCTTACTGCCCGCCTACCAGAAAGCATGGCACACCTAATGTTCAACTCAAACTGATACAGGACTGATGCTCTTGTTAGAGTAGACATGGGGCGGAACCTATAACAGTAAATGTAAAAAAAAAAAAAAAATTCTAGCCTCATTAGAAGGCGTGGCTTAAAGACACAGGAGCTCTAACAGAGCGTTTCAGACAGAGGGTGAAAACTGATGTAAAATTTTGTGTTTTAGGAACACGGAAACGTGAATCTGTTCTAACAAAGCCCAAAAATACAATTAGGAGCGCTGGAGCGAGCATTATAGGTCCCCTTCAAACATTCCTGAAGATCTTCAAAACTGAAACCAGTAAGAATACAATTGAAGTCGATACAGTGGGGTTTAAAGGCCCGTGGGCTGATGTTAAATGACTGCTTAAGCAAGAGTGATAGATCTGTATATCAAGACCATGGAATATTGGCACGTTTTGCTTTACTCGCCACGGGAACAGGAGTGGAAGGCAATTTCAGCCACCATATTATTACTTTCTCTTTTTATTGTATTCTTTCTTTAATCAAACAAATATGTATACAAGTATTTGTAAATACTTCCAAAACATTTTATATTCCTTATGTCAATTTATAATTTAATGCATGAGTAAAATAAATGTTTTGTTTTCTCTTAAAAGGCATTCGTTTCCTGTGTTCATGTTGGGTTATAGAAATATTGCAGTGCCTGGAAAGACTTTAACAGCGTTGTTGTTGTGATAAAGACTGAAAGAAGTGGCCTAAAGAAGAAGATATGTGAGAAAGAAAGTCAGGCGTAAGGTCGCATTATGTTGATCCCTGACTATCATCTCAGGCAGTAAATAATCCTTATGTAAGAGAATGGCTCAGGTTAAAGGTTGGAGGATAATTCTTTCTTTGTTAAACTGTTCCTCTCAGCTATGCAGTAATGTTTTATTTGTGTGCAGGTTTGGTGTATGTGTTACTCCTGTTAGACTTTGGACAGGACAAGGAGCAGTGAATGATGCATGTCTCCTGGGTTCACAAAATGAGGGGGTTACAGTATAACAGACATAGAGTCTATTTATGTAGCATAATTCCCCCATTGAGTCATTCAGAGTTTACGACAGCACTGACAGGAATTTGTGGTCATGATGTCAGCAGTGCAGATATTAATGCGCTCTGTGAAGTAGCTTTTGAAGCCTTGGAAAGAGCAATCTGTAAGATAAGGCAACCTATTAAATTCAAACGCGTCATCAGATTGCTGCCCCCTACCCCTCTCCCAACCCCTACCTTCTTACCAGTCTAGAACGGATGGTGCAACTTCAGCATTCAACTTCATCTCACTGCGGTGGCCGAGAAGTGCAAGACATTTAACATTTCAGAAACGAATTTACAAGACGTGAATCACTTTTACAAACTGCAAATTCTGAAGGAAGGGGTAGGTCTAACACAGGAAGTGCTTGTTGCAGACTGTCAATCAAACTGTTTAGCAGTGGACGAAGTGGGTGGAAATAATAACAGGCGACATCTGAACTACTTAGACTTGAAAATGTTAAAGAAAGTAAGTGGGCAGTCCGCTTTTTGTAGCCCATGTGGTTTAGATATCGTCTGTTTGTCTCTTTCCTCCGTCTGCTCTTTTAAAAACTCTATAAAGACTTTCCACAGGATAAACAGAAGCGTGCCAGCTGGCTAACATGCGTCCCGCAAATGGATAAATCGTGCTTTAGCGTCGCGACCATCCCAAACTCAAAAGTGTTTCGGTACTGGTAAAAGTGTCTCACATCTTGTAAAATAGTTTTTGCTTATGTAATTTTGTTTTCTGAAATGTTCATTTGTTTTTGTACTTCTCTTTAAGAGCATCTTTAAAGGTGGAAAGCATCACCAACTTCGCTTTTCCCTGTATTTACACTCCTTTTATTTGATTTTTCTTTCTTTTTAGGCAGTGCTTTTAACAGTCGCTTGCTAAGAGCTTCAGCCATCATTGTGTTTACTCCGTTGTTCATTGGCTACCTGTTCTGATCTAACCAGGAGCAGCACCTTTAACATGATTGACAATAATGTAGAGTACGCCGTCGGGGCAGTGCGACATCTTCATCCTCTTATGTTGGACTGTTTTAATTTAATGCTACAATGAGTCACTATCACCTCTCGAGGTACAAAGTTACAGACAGGACAGGCAGGAGCTATCAGGTTAGCAAGCTAACTCTAGTAGACAGAGGTCTGACACACACTGTTTGAATGTTGAATTGTTGAATGTTTTCCATTTAAAATCTTACATATTGCTCCTTTAAACACTGTGTGGTGTGTTCTGGTTTCTCCAGAATGCAACACTACATTTCAGATCCCTCTAAATCACCATCATACATGTGGATTTAATTATACAGAAGTCCCGAAAAAGAACGACTACCCTGCTTTCTTCCTGAGGTCCTCCTCTGTTCATGTGGTTTAATGTACCAAAGCATTTTACATGACCCATTTCTAGCTTCTCTCAGTGTCCCTTAAACAGGTCATTTTTTTTTATTCCTGGGCTTTGAAGACTGATCTATGAGCTCTGTTCTGATTCTGTATTCCACCTCGTTCAAAAAGCAGCTCATGCATAATCACTTAAAGACATGGGAAATCTATATCTGTGTTTCCTAAGTAAACCCTTTCAATAGTGCTCCAGTGACCAAATACACGACTGGCAAACTTCACCAGAAATCTCTCCTCTCCACGTGAAGCAGGTGGTCCTGATCCTAAGGTGACTCCTCCATAAGCATTGATGTCTTTTGCGTATGTTGCCCAAACATAACAGTCAGGGAAACACAGTGAGCTAAAGCTAACCCAGCGTAACCAAAATCTGGCAAGCTAGACCACCTGTCTGTAGCCCATTCTTTCGTTTGGCCGTATGCCAACACTGTTCGTTTTTCCATTCCTGCATTCCCGCTGCTTCGTCTGTTCTTCAGTGATTATTGTTGTTCACATCACACAAAAGCAGGATGATGACTCTAGCTCTGTATGCGAGGTGGAGGAGGCTGAAAGTGATGCACAGAGAGCCATTATTCAAGCTGCTCATGAGCCAAGCCCACACAGTTCTCAGATCAGTCGGTGGGTTTTAAGCCATGCTGTATCATATACTTTACATTCAAGCTTTGCTGGGCTTCTACTAAAAGGCTGAAGTTCTGTATGTAGCCTTAATGGGTAAATATATAAGTGAATATATGCAAATGAGTTGCTTTTTAAAAAGACATGACACCATGGGCTGTTTCTGCAGTTCAGTTTCCATAGAAGAGGCCGACAGTGAAGAACATGTTTGCACTTCTAAGACTCTTTACATGCTAGACCTCTTCTCTAGACCTCTTATTCTTAAAAGAAGAATTGAATAAAGAGAATTTCACCATCTGGGCTGGTGAAGAGATCCTGACTGCACAGAGGAAGAAGACAGCAAGGAGGCTGGCGTGTAGGAAAATCTGTCTTTATTACTGTATAATATTACCTATGTACATGATTGGAAACTATTCCTGAAAAGACTCTCGTTTGGGTTTAGGAGCTCACTGAGATTATACGCAGCTGACAGGTTCCAGGGTCAAAGTTCAATATAGTACAACACAACACACCTTTCCTCATAGTAATACCTCTGAGCCCGTATCGGGCCTGTGCACTTTAATAACGACGCGGCATTTCAGGTATCGTAGCTACACAGGTCTCCTGAATTAGATTCATAACTGGAGCAGACCTAAATTCATAGATATTATTACAACCCTCACAGTGCTCACTTCTCCAAAACCCACCAGCAGCAGAAACTTTGTCAGGAAGCTATAAATATATGTACATACACTTTCAGCGGGAGAGCTGAAACCAAAGACAGAATAGAAAACAAATACCACTGTTTAACAGTACATAAATCAAATGGAGGTAAAACATGAGATTTTCTCACTTGTACCTAAAAAGCCCAAACTTTATCATCATTGACTGACATTGCTCAGTTTCAGCTCAGGAGAGCCCTGACAGTAGTGCGAACCTAAGTAGTACATTTCTATGGTAGTGCGTTGTTCAGTAGTGGATGATGCAGTATAATAAACAAGTCTGGGTTTTTTTTTTTTGCTTTCCTGAAACACACATCAAACAATAAAACAACAGAAAACATCATACCCTCTAATTTTTGGCTTTCACATACACAATAGGTGAGGTTTTGATTAACAATTTCATGCCAAGTTGGCTTTAAATCTTAAAGGAAAGTAAAAAAAAAAAAAAAAAAAAAAAAAGATTATCCTTGAACATGACTATTTCTCCTATTTGAGTTGTGAGTATCCGTGCACCTATCATTAAGACTGATGAACTATACTGCAAATATCAGAAATCTGGTACATAAAGCACTAGAACTCAGTCCTCTACTTTCCTCAAGATCGAGTATCAGTAGTACCTCTGAGTGTACACTCATCTAGGAAAAGAAAAAGAAATCACAAAAATACAGCAAGCTACAATAACAGAACAGAACTGTCTGTAGGATCCAAAAAATCATTCATTATACAAACTATTTACAACTTGCATATCAAGAAGAGTAAAGGAGAGTGAGCAAGAACAGGGCAGTAGTACTGAGCGATTATAGAAAAGTAATTCGGGTACAGTAGTCAAAAAATACAGTGTAAAATAGCCACTCCTCTAACTTCAGTTTCAACAGGAGTCATTACACGGAGCGCGCCAGTGTTTCAAAAGACTAACAGCTTATCAAGTCTCAGTTTATCATCAGGTAAAATCAGTCCTGACGAACTGACGGGTTCCCTGCGAGTATTTAGCACATTAAAGGTTCACTCAGCTCCTACAGTGTGTTTATGGCTGACGGGTACGTTGCCAAAAGCACATCGATAAATAAGTCACTGTTACGTTACAGTGAAAAGCAACACACAAACTGTGGAGCTCCTGAACAAAAAAAAAAAAAAGAAGAAAGAAAGAAAACCAATTTGGCAGCTCAACTGATACCGCCATGATCGTCAGCAAGTCCCATCGCTGTTACAACAGCTTGAGCTCAAAACAGGAAAATAATAATAATAATAATAATAATAATAATCATCCTCCCCAACACTTTAGCTTAGTATCAAAGCAAAACTCTAAAAGGACAAAGATATATACACATTAATGTACCTTTCAAAAAAATAAAATTCTATGTACATTAGCTTTGCTTATGGAGTACAAGAGAGCCCTAACGACACTAAAAAGGACAAATGGAGCGTCTAAAACCTAAAATAAATACCATAACGTACCGATCAGTAGTGTGAAGGAGATGGAGATTAGCTACGTTCATGCTCACAAAACATCATACAAAGTCATACATGCAATCAACATTGTTTTGCTGACTATTTCAAATGTGGATGTCCTAACATTGAAATAAAGAATCACTGAGGTTAAAACAGATGAAGAATAATGTTGTACATTATTTTAAAAAAATAAATAAAATGAAAGGGAAGAAAAATGACAAATTTAGCCACCGCCAAGCTCTCACGAAGGTGTGCCAATATTCAAGCTCTAGTCTAAATACGGTCATGTGCAAAACTTTGGGGCTCTCCAGTCAAATTGCTTGTTTTGTTGATTTTCAACACGTCCCCTACAAAAACACACTTCAGTGCAAAAATCTTGTTTTCATTTTGTGACTTTCTGAATTCTGAACATATTGGAAAAAAACAATCAGATATAAAAATGCGGCCTGTGCAAAACTCGGGCATATATTTCAGGTCCCCCCAGCAAATAATAGAAGTTGTGCACTAAAATGTGCAGAAATCCTATCATTCAGAGAACTTACCTTCACCTCGAAAAACAGCAAAACCTGCAATTTGACTGCGAGTGTCCAAACATCTGCATACGCCTATACATCAGTAGTGCCATGATAACATCATAACATCAAGTTTTATGTTGCAGATGGTTATCGGTTCTTCCTGAACTGACGTGCTTGGGTTACCTGCGTAATCGCTTTCCTCTTTAATCTCCTCCTAGAATCTGAGGTTTGTGTAATCTAATATCACACCTGGAGCTCTTGGCTAGCACCCGCATTCCAGCCTGCTAACCTTTAACACACCCAACCCATATTTCCGCAAGAGAGAGAAAGAGGGAGTGCAAGCAGCTCTATACAAACCCAACATTCAAATGTCACGCGCATGCCCCCCAAACACCATGCTAGCAACCCTCAAATGGCTTCGGAGACATGACTGGGAAGTTTCACACAATATGCACATAGTGAGTTTATGAACAAACTTGATTTAGACGGTGACCTGCGGAGTGTGCTGCTGATATAAGGGGGTCTGGAGAAAGTAGTCTCATTAATAACACAGTCGTCCATCTATGGGTATTATAATAGGGGCAGCAGTGGTAGCAGTAGGTCAGTAGTATCGGAACTTGCAGTCTGTGGCCATACATGGAAATAAGAACGTGTGTAGGGCTGAAGTCAGGTTCAAGTCCAGGTCAGTTTATCAAGGGTGATTAGAGGGGAGGTTGTGAGTACGATCGTTTTCAGTAGTTTTGGCTGTGAGGGTGAGGTAGGCCGCATCACAATTCTGTGGACGGCGTTACATTTTTCAAACTGGCAGGATAGTGTGGAGTATTTATAGGTTTTTTTTTTTTTGTACAAGCGTTCGCAACTTTGCTTGCCCCTCAGATTTTGACATCCTCCTCCACGCTGAGTTGAGACAGGGTCTTTTTGATGCGCAGGGCAGTCAGCCGAGCGGCGCCATTTGCGTACCAGCACTCCCTCATGATCTTCCCCATCACACGCAATGCCTGAGAGAACGGGGGGGGACAAGGCGCATTGAGATAACTCATGACTATCTGATCAAGTTCTGGCAGTTCCCATAAAAGTGATAATGTACAAAACTGACTGTGTGTTACACTAGGGAGATTTATGTAACATAACTGAATATGCACAATATATGCATGGCAATAAAGCTTATTTAGTCTTTGCATACATATGAAAATGTAACAATATACGTGTGTCAGGGTACATACCTCGTAGCTCTGCCACCAGTTGGGCACATTTGGTCGTAACCTCTGGTCACACACCACTTTTCTCATTTCCTCTATAGATGGGTCTGACGGCACCAGGTCGTAATAAGGAAGCTGGTACTCCTCATGGATACCTGAATGGATGGAGAATATAGTGTGGGCTAAAGGTAAACATGAGGGCAAAACTTTGATACCTGTAGACACTCAAAAGACAATATGTAACATTTTGTTTTCCTAGGTTTGATTAAATAAACACTACGAAACTAAAAATACAATCATTTTATTCCCATTTCCTTTGTTTTTTTTACATACTGCACTGCACCAAATCAATTTAAACAGGACTGTTAGGGATGGCAAGATTGGCTGATTTGCATTGGTGGACACTCATGGAGGTTTTGCATGAGTTGGTGGCAACAGTTGGACAACACTCATGCTGCTGCTATAAAGTACACACAGGCAGCACACAGTAACCTACACTTAGGAGCTGTATACACACACACCAACTGACCAAAGAGTAAAGGATTAGCTGCATGAAAACTGCTAGTAGAGATTTTGATCATTCACGTTGCATTGCCATGAGAATACTTGCCAGTGTTCAACCTCACTTACAAGAACACACTATATACTAAAGTATATACGGAATATTATACAAACACAAAAGTCGTCTGCTTATTTCTGTTAGTCAAATCTAATAGTAGTCAGTCGAGTTAGTCAGGACTGTTCTTTAGAGCTTCATACCTCCAGCGTTGCAGCGGCGAGCTATCTCCCAGTACACCAGCCCCAGAGCATAGATATCAGCACATTTAAAGGAGTCAAAGTGACGCATGTTAATGCTTTCATCCAACACTTCGGGTGCCATGTACCTGAAACACAAATACAAGCAAAACACTAAAAATACAAGTTGGTGGGACAGACAGGAAAGGCTAAAACTACTTCAAGAACACTGGCGATATTCGGTTACATCTGAAGCCATTGTGACAGACTGTGTAAATGTGTAGGTGGTGTGTGTGAGCGCATGTGTGCGTACCTCTTGGTGCCAACGCGCTGGTTGGGGGCGATGTCAATGGTGTCTGTGACAGACTCATGCCGCACTGCGAGGCCCAGATCGGCAATGGCACACGTGAGGTTCTTCTTTACCAGAATGTTCTTAGACTTCAGATCGCGATGTGCAATACCAGGCTTGCCTGATGGAGATACAATACAATGGAAATTACAGAACTGACTATAGAACACAATTAACTTTGCAATTTTAAACATCTCATGTCCTCTGTGGAACACGCATCACTCTCAAATGTCATTTCGACATTTCACTCAGTTGTGTAAATTTCCGTTTTAAATATTGGTCAAATTAATTATAATTTAGAACCATTTGCAAATTGTGCTCGCACACAAATTGTGTGAAGTGAAACTGACCATCCGTGAAGTGAAACACCCACATAAACACACACTAGTGAACACACACATCCACTGGGGGAAGTGAGCACACTTGCCCAGAGCGGTGGGCAGCCCTAGCCACAGCCCCCCGGGGAGCTGTAGGGGGTTAGATGCCTTGCTCAAGGGCACTTCAGACATTACTGTCAGTTCAGGGAATCATACCAAATCATCATCTGGTCATAAGGATGAACCCACCCCTAACACTAACCAGCCCTAATGACTGCCTAATCTAAACACTGGTTCGATGCGGATATTAGTCGAAGATCTGCTGACAGTGATATAATTCTAAAGTGCAGCCCTAGAAATGTGCTGGAAGCCCAGATTCACCTTCAACAGATGCCACATTTGTCTCTGTAGGTAAACGAGAAGTACATATGAACACTGTTCTCTCTCACACATGCATACCTTGAGTGCCCAGTATCTCCATATGTAAGTGTGCCAGGCCGCTGGCTGCAGACAGCGCCAGCTTGATCATGCCCTCAATGGTGACGGAGTATCGGTTTAGGTAGTCAAACAGAGAACCATGCTCGTGATAATCAGAGACCAACCACAGCTGTGTCCATGTGCCATTATCTGCAAGACACAGAGCAAGACCACAAAATCAACAAGCAATTCAGCCATGTACAAAATCTGTAGGCAAAGGCAGTGTTAAGAGTCTTACTGATATTGATCCCCAGGATTGGAGCCAACCACAAGTTTGTAAAGGATTACAGCAGAACATGGCTTGGTTTTTGCTTACCTTTGTTGTCAGCAGCAATAAAGCCCAAAATGTTCTCATGGCGAAGCATGATAGTCTGGTAGATCTCTGCCTCACGGAACCAGGAGCGCTCCTCTCGTGAGGAGAAGATTTTCACAGCAACATCTCCGCCTCTCCATTTCCCTCGCCAAACCTCCCCAAAGCGGCCCTTGCCGATAATCTCCTGCAGCACAATAGTCCTCGCAACTGTCCTCTGAACAAAGAGAGGCAGACCTGTCGAGAGAGAACACAGAAAAAAAATTAAATATAAATCAAAGTACTTCACTTCATTTTCTACATGTGTACATTTTCCTTCTTTATTGACATTTTTGATTGCTTTTTAACATTCAGAGTAATTTTTCTCTTCTCTCGTTATTCAATTGTACGTGTCGGTAGGGCACTGCAAGAAAAGACTCATGAATCATGAAGGCTGAAAAACGTTTAAAACCGAACTCACAACTAAAGTATCTATTCACACTGGAATACATTTACATTAAGAACAATCCCACCCAGAGCAACTTGCAATGTTACAGAGGACCAGCAGAATAACTGCTCCAAGCACCAGGGCCACAGGAACCCTCTGAACGCAAGGGCACCTAACTAACCGCTGTTTAAAGCAACGACACAATTTCTGACCGACTTCAGGAAGCTTACATCGAAAACTAAATCTTTCTAAACTAACCAGAGCACTGACATATAGACATAAACCAAAACATCAGCTCAGCTTGTTTTGCTTTGTGAATACTGCACTCATATTCAGGTTTGACAAATATCGCTGGTCTTGGGCCACTTTAAAGTAAACCCTGCAATTCACAGCTTGGGAAAACCAATTTTTTATGAAGAACATTAAACACAATTTAACCGTTCCAAAGTGATTTAAGTAGGAAAATAAACAAGGGTTGTATTATTATTCCAAACTCTGGTGCATAATGTAGAACATGGACAGGCCGATGGTTGTACATTATTTTATTTGTTTACTTTTTTATGGAAACAACACATTTTGCCCCACCACTTTGTAGCATCACCCCTGCTAAGCACATATGGTTCAAAAATATCTTTAACCATGATTAAATCAAAGGAATATTTTATTCAGCTTAACAAATCATCTGCATGACACAGTCAGAAATGCATTTATTCCTGTAGAGCTTTTCTTCGCTGTAATACTGACCTGATCCAGAGCCTGACGTAGACAGGTCATAGATGAGGTCCTGCAGAGTTTTGTCCTTGGCCAAGTACAGGTGTTCAGTGCTGGGGTCCTCCACCTCCAGCCTCTGCCTGTGGCCGTAGGCCCTCTGGTGGTGCTGGAAGAGGAAAAGTCCTAGCAGCACCAGAACACACAACACAAACACAGGCCCTGCCACCACTGCAGCCAGTTCCATTGGACCCCAGCCGCCCATCAGCCCTGAACCATCTGGACGCACAGTCACTGAGAAAAAGAGAGAAAGATGGATGAATCACAAAAAAGAAGGCATGATACACAAGCTATAAACAATGTTGATATCTACGGTGAATGGTGCAAATGAATATAGGCTTAAGAAAGTGATTCTGAAAGTAGTCTGTATACGCCCCATATTCAGTAATCTCCAACCCTGGTTCTGTAGTTCCTCAGCCCTCGTGAAACCTTCCTGATATGTAACTAATCAGGTCATCAAGACGGCCCTTCTGAGATGAAATGTGTGACAGAGAAGGGAAATACTAATGCACGTAGTTATTCTAATACATATATCCAGACCCATTTAAGTATTACTTTACCTATCGGGAATTTGAATAAAGCATGTGTAGCACTGTGCATGCGACACAGAACCGCAGAGGAAGTCAGGACAAAAACACCTGATACTGCATCTCGGGTTCACTGAAATGGTGACATTTGAGAAGTGCTACATATGGAAATAAATCAAACAAAAAGACATTCGATTTGCAAAGATTGCTCTGTGGGATTAAGAGACTAACTGCCATTTCTTTTAGTCAATTCATCATAAAATTTACACACACAGTAAAAGGCAAGGGCATTGTCAAATTATGCACAAAAAAGGAAAAATGGACAAAAAAAAAAAAAAAAAAAAATGGAGATACGAGATTTTGTTCCAGTAGCAGTGATATGCCTTCTCAATTTTAGATGTAGCATTGATGACAGAAAAAAAAAAAGTGGTAAATTATTTTGCCTTACAATTTCTCTACATGTACCTCTGCCCCAGAAATAGATTTTAAAATTTTAAGGCAATGTTTCGGGCACTAATGTTTTTGTGGATATTTCATGTAATAATTTTCTATGTGGTAGATTTTAAAGGCCTTAAACTCCTCACCACCACTAAACACAATCCTCAGATGGAGAATTTGGTAACATTTCATTATGTAAATAGTACTGACAAACTAACATGGTGTAATACATTAACAATGCTCAACTAATGTTAAAGTAACATGTAACATAAGCAATATACCCATCATTACTGTATTGTTCATGCAGCGGGAGGGAAGAGGGAAAACAATCACACGCAGGCACACGCAGGCACACGCAGGCACACGCAGGCACACGCAGGCACACGCAGGCACACGCACCCTTAACAGAAAAGGGCTCACTTGTGCAGGATCTGAATATTTCGCTGATTTCTAAATTTTGGGCTAATGTTACAAAACTATTTCAGTATATATGCCCATTCAGAAATTTCAGAACATTCAAGTTTTTGTTTCTCTTTCTAAATTAAGATCCGAGACTCAGAAGGGCCAAGTAGGAAGTACAGTCTCACTATCACCATCACCAGGGTTAATTTGACACTTTGGGTAATGATGAGCTGTGTCGGGTCAGTTTGGCTCAGGTCAGTTTCAGAACATTCTCTGGCTGTGTTCACATTTCATTCCAAAATTGTACACCAGACTAAAGATCTCTACACAGTGTGTGTGACACCCACCTGAGGGCCTTTTGAGTTCCAAGCTGTTGCAGTAGTCCTTGTAGCAACAGTGTACGTTGAACACGCCCTCAGCACTCCGACACATGAAGGGCTGACCGGGAGGGACCAGCTGATCTTTTTCAATGCAATATCGAACATTCTGCTCCTGGCCCTCAATGGACACGGAGGCCACACAGGCACCCGTCGTCTCACAGCGGTAGCCATTCTTCTCACACTGAGCCATGGTGCAGTTACACAACAGAGCTAGACAGAACGAGCAAGAGAGAGAGAGAGGATCAGGGACTTGTGAAAACACTACAAATGTGCAGTACTGCCTGAATTCACCACATGAAACAGAAAGCACAGACTTCAGCAAGCTGTTACATCACTTTAAACCTGTTTTTAAGCTTTTTTTCTTTGGAGCTTACATGACATCAGCGATACACTGAGACCAATAGCAACCTAATTTTCATTGTTTCGTTATGCCTAGAAAGTTTCTGCTTAAAATCTATGAATCTGTTAAATAAACATAAACATAAACCTCAATTTTAATGCATTTTGAAAAAAAGAAGTTACAACAGAATTTAATCTGGTTAAATGAAAATGACTACATAAACAATTTGGAAATTAAATTAAACAAGAAAACCTAAGCAAAGAATTAAACTTCAAAAATAATTAAAAACCACTATAAACCAATTTATTCAGAGATTTTAATACAGCAGGATATATAGGATTATCTCCAAATCTTCAATCTCCAAATCTTATTTAGTTCATTTAAATTCAAAGTTTAGTTGAAATACTTGAATTAATACAATGTAAACAATTAAAAAATTAAAACGCATTCTAAAGAGAGAATAGAAATAATAATAATAATAATAATAATAATAATAATAATAATAATAATAATAATAAAAAAAAAATATTAATCAGAAAGAAAAAATAACAAAAGAATAAAACAAAATAAAAATGATAAAGGACATGATAAACACAGAAAAAAAACAACAGTTACAGGCTGCCTGAAGGTGGCTAGAAACTAAAAGTTTAAAATTATATAGTGACATCAGTGAGCAGAGACTCCTGTAGTGAATTCCAGCTCGCCGATGCATCGTAACTTTAAAAAAAATAAAAAATTAAAAAATTAAAAAAAAAAAAAAAAAAAAAAGAAGAAGAAGAAATTTACACACACAGCTATGATAAGACATGCTATAGAAAGAATAGCAGATGAAAAGGTGGAAAAAGCTGTTATAAAAAGCTGAAAAAATATGTTTTTCCTGTTCAGTGCAGACGCATATAAAATCCGGTTGCATAAACAAAGACAGCCGTAAAATTTGACAATTTAGACAAGGAGCCATATAGATAAATATGGGCCAGCAGGGTGGAGGGTTTGCAGACACAGTAACCTGGTAAGTAAGCACATAATATAATAACGACTGAACCAGACCACTTTCTAAAAAGTAGTCCAGACGGTGCAGTTGTGCTTCCTGCTCAGGCTGAAGCTATCTACAGTCAAATCTACAGTGTAGGTGTTTGCAGCTCAACGCCGTGTCTGTCTGTGAGAGAAGGTTGCACCCTGAACCAACTGACCTGTGTTTATGTAGGGACAAACAAAAACAACAATATCTACTTCCTCCATTTATTCAGTCTTTGAACATGAATTTTAATTTTACTAAAGAGACACAGACTGTCCCTATCTAAGCCTGAGCGAGACCAGCTTTGAGTGAGTCATCTGAAGACTGATAAGAATCGTCTGAAAGTCCCATTACAAAGAGAATTTATCGTTCTTACGCCCTGTACTCGCAACTGACGTACCATTAGATCTTGATTCAGGCGTTCCAGATTTTGATTTGGAGCGTTTTTCAAGCAAAAACCTTTTGGTTTGGTTAAATGACGAAGGCAGCATGAAATCTGTGGTCAAACCTCACATATCTTAGATAAAGGTTGCTGTCATCGCAGCACTGTGCATTTCCCCCCACGGTTCCCGTGCATGTGCTCTATAAACCCCGCAAGCTGAAGTGTTCGTCTAAAGCAGTTAAATTCTGTATTTCACTGTAATCGTCTGAAATGAAAGTGTGTTGCTTCATGACAAAGGGACTAGAGAAGGAGGTAGGGAAGGACTTTAGAACAAGGCCTTTCAGTTGAAGCCTCGGGAACTGAGAAGGAAGTAAGTTTATGAGGCTCCATAAACTCATTTTCAACCTACTGTAAACCCATACGACACATAAGCAGCTCACAACAAGAGGACCTGGCTCGGAGTAGGCCTAGGCTCGGAGTAGGCATAGACTCAGGTCTACAGTTAGATACATTTGTCTAGCAGAAATCAGACATGGGCAATATGATCATGCCTTATCATTATTATGGTAAATTACATCACAGTGTTCTCACATGCGCACATCATTAATCATTTTAGAACCCATAAACTGCATCATCAGTCGAAGCCCTGTAAACTGCAGACTGACTAGTAAGAACAACTGACCACATGGGTTGTCTGTCATGACCTTATTTTAGTAATTTGTCTGTACAGAATTGATTAATTAAATGAGCTATTATCGCAAAAGTACAAATAAATAAATAAATGTACTTAACAAAAGTGCTGTTATACGATCTCAGTACATACTGCGCATTGTGAGGTTATATTTTCCAGAGTCTACAAAATACCCAGTTTGGGTGGGGGGGGCGCTCGGTTCAACAATTCTTTCTTTGGAAGTGCTTTTTCCCATTTGGTAATGTGGTCTTGCACACATTAACCAAGATCTTATCTCCTCATTCATCTTTTCGTTTGAGATTTGAGTAACACCAGTCCCCTGGGCAACTTCTCAGTTATCAGGTTTACAAATGTGGTACGGCATACACCATTGAATTTCGGTATCTGTTTCCTTAATGGACATCATTAAATCATGAGCTTATTTTTAGAGACCCTCAGGAATTTCAAGTTTGAGAAAATTCAGGGGTCTATTATTTATTTATTAATCTATCTATTAATTAGGTTGATCCTACCACACCAGGATCCCCTGTATTAACACTTCGACTTTCATCGTCACCCATCTTTAGCAGCCTCTGAAAAAGAATCCTTCATCCTACAAATAGCTAGACTGGCACAGAATTGGACAATGACACATTTTTTGTTACAGCGATTGGACGTACATGCTATTCAAGTATTTGGTTAACCACTTTAAGTACTCCCATTTCTGAATACTGGGAAAAAAAATTCCAGTATTCCTCATGTTTTCCAACAGCGAAAACACAGACAAGCGATAAACTGGAATGTGTTTGTTTTGCTGGTATTTGCTTGTCATTAGCTTATCTGATTGGACTGCCTCTGTTAGCCATTCTGACATAAGAGCCTTGCGATGTGCTGACTATTTTAGAAATAATAAAATGTTTCGAGTGTCGTCTTCTGGGTGCTGCTATGTATTCATACAACACAAGTACAGTCACCCAAAAATAAGCTTACAGTCTGCTTTTGCCTGCATTTAACCGAATACCCATCTGTGTCTTCTTACAGATACTCCCATTTTTAAATAAGAAAACACATCCCTAATAAAGCAAGACTGGCCAACAGTCACTTACAAAGAGAGAATAAATGGACATTAGATTTGATGCCTTCCTACATGTGAAACAATAAATAAAATAACTGTACATTGTTTCTGATAGTCAGTACTACAATTTGACCTACAAATCATGCTTGCCTTCATGTACAGACAGTCTTATGTTTTTTGCCATATTGTTCAAACCTCAGACTGGGGTCTACAGCCGATCACATTCACCAATGGGAATACGCTTTGTGTGTACTGAAATGTGCAGAGAACCCCACCCATACAACATTTCAGAGCTCAGACACTCTTGTGTGTGAATTGGTGAATTCTTCAAGACTGTTCGAAAGCCTCAGATTAGTGCAGTGCCTCACCTGAGCAGCCATGTTCATGCTCCCTTACACACTCCACTCCCTACAACCTGACAGCTTCCTGCCACTGTTGAGATCGAGACATGCAGGCACTTGTACTCAGTGAGTTTAATAACTGCAGCTTTTCATTTTCATATTCAAAGGACATGGAGAGACATTGGCATTTCCCTACATGCACAATCATTTACTCTCTCTCACTCTCTTTCTTACACACATACAGAAAGAGAGAGAAAGAGAGAGAAAGAGAAAAAGAGTTAGACAGACAGAGACACCCTCCTGTCAGATTGGCCCTCAGGCCTGTCTGGTGTAACAAAAAGTGTAAGGCCTAGTGTGTAGAAAGGGAGCAAAGGAAAGGAGTGTTTGGGAAGGAGGGGGACCAAGCACATGTAATAGAGAATCAGTTAATCATGATTTGTGTTTTTGCATACGGTAATAAGTGTGGGCAATAAGGAACAATACAACAATTCAGGACATAGGAAAGACCCAATTTAGTTAAGAAGGACTTCTAATTACACCCTCACTGTAACCAAACAAAGCAAACACCGGCCAAAGTTCACACAACAAGATTTTATTCTGAGTCATTCTGGACCTCTGAGATTAGTCCTTCCTGAAATATTCACACAATGTAAAGGGCTAGCATTTTACAATTCTGCCAATAAATAAACAATGTTGTAGATACAAGGTTTTGGTTCCAACCGCAACTGAAAAAAGTCAATTCTGTCTCTGGGCCTCTGACCGAACTACGCCAACACTACAGAGCACTGACAAGGTTAAGTTGCCTCATTTTTTCTTATCTGCGTTTTATGATGTAAATAATTTTACACCTATAAAAAACGTGTTAGCACAATTACAGTGACTCACAGGGTTACAGTCAGTTGCCTCAAAGCCTTATTTTCAATGCAGCACTTTGAGTCTAATTATTATTTTACCAGGCAGCTGATTTTACATTTAGGAATTTAAAATTAGTAGTCTGTACATGTAACACTCGGCAGCTTCTCTGGCTCTGCAGAAAGGGTGCTGAATGTTGTTCCACATCTGAATCTCAGGACATCTGTGCACCCAAGGGTCCAGCAGCAGTTAAGGTTGGATTTCTTGGCTTTGTTGAAGCAAAAGGCCATGTGACTGTGCCACTGCATGATGCAGCTGACCAACAAAAGTGCACCACAGGCAGAATCAGCGGACATGGTCAGAGGTCCGATATGCTAAAGGCTTTCATTAGCCCGACAGGCAAGTCCTTACATACGTCTCTTTAACATCTACTCTCCCAATAACAATCTGGCCTAGCATTAACTCCGACCGTAACTGACTACACAGTGGAAGACGAAAGATTAATGAAAGAAAAACCTGACTCAGCCGTTTAGGAAGGGAGCTCCCGCTAGTGTGAATTACGCCGTTAGCTTGTTGTGTTATCTGGTTTATTTGTAAACTGGTGAATCCACCCCTTTAAGAAGAATTCCAACTGTCATTGCCTTTCCACAAAGCAGTATCAGTAATCTCAGTTATCTCCATCACCAATATCAATACCGCGTTCCAGTGCCAGTATCGGCTGCACCCGTTTAAAATGGCAGTTTGGCTTGTCAAAGTGGAAATAATGTTATTTAATGCTGTAACTTTATTATACTAAGTAACAAATAGTAGTATTACAACTTTAGTTGGAGTAAAAATCTAGTCTGTCTAGGGGCCTCTGAGGACCGGTTTGAGAAAAAAACGGCTTTAAGCAACATCCACTTGACACCATACGCACACAGACAAGTTATTACTGGCGTACAGAATGTGTGCACTCAAACTGTCTAGTTAAGGTATGCGGGCAAATGGCAGCAAACAATAGGCCTACAGCTCATTCTACTACCCTCAAGTCTTTTTCAGGTATTTGGGAGGTAAACTGGTGAAAAAATAGTTAACTCTAAAATGGGCCACTTGGATGAATCTTTAAATAAGGCTTCACCAGACTCCACCTGTGTCTACACCTCTCTCTCTCTCTCGTTCTCTCCCTCACACACTCCCAAACACACACACACACACACACACACACAACCAACATTATTCCCGGGCTCTGCCCTGTCAGCACTGTGTAAAGTTCACAGAGAGAGGGAGGAGGTGATGAATTACCTGCCATCATCTACAAAGACAATATTCACCAGCCACAGACACAAATACAGAGACACACAGTCTGAGTAGATGTCCGAACCCAAAGGGGACCCCGACTGCTTACATCAAGTTCAAACAACATTTCTCAAATATAGTCACATGCAGAGGTTTAAACGCTACAACGTCCACATAATTTGCTGATTTTCTAAAGGGGAAAGAAATGAATGCATCCTCTGAAGCTAATTATCATGATATTCAAATTTCAGGGAAAAAGGATATTTTGCAAAATTTCCTTCAGGATCAATAAAGTATCTATCTATTTACACTGACTGGCCAAAATCAACAGGAAAAAAGATCAAACATAAATGCAACCTTTAAACAAGTCTCATTGCCCACCCCTCAATATTTTACACCTGTTAACAAGTACAGCAGTGTGTTCTCTGTACAGGATAAAACTAAACAACATTTAATACTCTTATTAAAGCAGGTTTTACATGACATATTTGGGTAGCAGCAAACTGATTTAAAATAGGCTCAATTTCATTTGAGATGTTTTAGGATAAACAATGTATTTTAACTATAACAGGACAAAACTGTACAATTAATTAATTCAAGATTATTTCAAGGTTAATTCAAGGTTATTTTGAAGTACTATTTTTCTCCATGTTGTTACTGGGGCTATCCTCTCGGGTTTAATTCAGTATTTTAAACCAGTTTTTGTGCAGAATTTCATTGCACCCTATGGTTGGGATTGGGTTGGGACTGGGTTGGGACTCAAAATGCAATGCTGCGTGCAAGGGTCTGTGGGTCCTGGAGACACAATTCTCAGGCTATATTTGAATTTAAGCCAAAACTGAAGGCTTGATTACAGAGCACTGCATAAAAACACAAAGCATAAGTTCACTACTAATCACATCTGTACACACTCTCTGAAACGGAGTAAAAGCCTCCACATTCGCCTTTTTGAACAAAATGAAGAAGCAACAAGTCTGGCATTCTGCGAATGTGTCAGTGTATGTGTGAGAACTGAAGTAGACTTGTTCAGGTGTGTGGGAGGGAATGTTTTCATATGTACCGGCATGCCTTCGTCCCTCGGTTTCTCCTACTCTCTGAGAAATCTAGCATTGTATTAGCATTGCCTCATACCACTTCCAACTTCCAGTCTGTCCACTTGCACAATTACAAGTCGTCACACATAAATTGGCTTCTACTCTCCAGAAAGAAAGCAAGACAAATTAACAGTCCACAAGTCTTCGTTCTCTTTTAGAGGAAGTGTACAGGTGATTAGCGCACATGCCTCCATCTCATTCCTGTAGCCATTACACTATGGCATATATAATGAACCGGAATGCAGCTGTGACTTACACCACCAACCACACTTCATTATGACGTTACAAACCATGACAAACTTTGTTTTTACGATGGTGGCTGTTTGAAACCCTGTCAGAGTTTCAGGTTCGGTTAACAGAGTGAAACTCCAACACATCACTCAGTTTGTCATGTAGGCATGAGCTGACTGACGATAGTATTTTGAAGCGTTGATAGATGATGATTCAGCTTACACACTAGACATAGCACAACGCCACTCTTTTCTTTCCGATATCGATATTGAAGCCTGGGATACTGCTAAATAGCGACATAAACCATTAGGCTTTAAATTGAGCTATTTTTAAACGGAAGCACTTTATTTTATTGGAGCATTTAAAAATAGGCAATCATTCTCAAACTATTCAAAAACTACAGCCCTACAGAAATACATACACAGCTATCATCATCATCATCATATTACCCTATAGGAGAGTGTGTGCTACATCAGGATCGATGTGTTACCAGATTGGATCAACTACTTTCATTTTCCCCCTCCAATATTTAGCCCGGCATTTTCAATTTAAATCATCCAATTCAAACACCCGTCAATATCTATATACCATCACTCGTGCACACTTTAAACAACTCTGAGACAAGTGGACTACGATGCAACAGTCAACAGTCAACAGTTACAATTTAAATAGTTTACCGATTCTGCGCAAAAAAGAGGATAAGAAGGTAGTGTCCAAATACCTCTGGTGAGGCAAGATTAGCATGTTGCTATGCACTCATTATCCCAGCATGTTGGTGTTCTGTTATCTCCAACACGCTCCAGCTGTGTGCTCAGCCTTGCACTCCATCGCGCAGATTAACCCATAATACACAATCTATGTTTACCCCGGTGTGATAAGACAACAGTAACACTGAACTCACCACTAGCTAAACCTCAGCTATGCTGTCCATCTTATGCAAAACCTCGCTGGGCACCCTGTAGCACCATTGTAAGACTAAATTAAGCCTGTACGTAGAGTGTGGAGTATAGAGAGTGCAAAAAACAGTGTGCGTTAGCATATCATCGCTATCCACAGAAAGTATCTCCAAAATGGCAACTTTACAAGAGAGGGCAAACACCTCACCTTAATGCAAATGGAACCAGAATTTTTTCTAAGCAGTTTTGGACCATTTCTGTCTGTTCATTCATCTTGAAATATTCACACAATGTAAACAGCAAATGCTGTTTTCAAATGATGAATAAAATTAAAAATCTGCAAGTCAGCGATACATGGTTTTCATTGGATAGTGATGGTTTACAGTTACAGATTTGTAAAGATTTTTGTAACGTTTTTGTATCCCACCCAATATCTATCTATATCTATATACACACACACACACACACACACACACACATATGTATGTATGTGTGCGTATGTATCAGGGATACAGAATATGCTACTAGCAATCAGTCTATAAGCCACTTTTTTTCAGTGTTTCATACACATCAAAACTCAGACCCACTTTCTTCATTTGCATGCTGTTTTGTCTTCCTGGTCGCCTGCCCACATTGTCCTCCACCCCCTGCCCCAAGTACAAAACGTTTGTGCACCCATTAGGCAGTTCTATTAAAGCAGATCAAAGCAGCAGTGCTTGCTATAGATTTCACTACTGAGTTTTAAGCCATGATGACAAAGAGACAAAAAGGAGGGGGTACAGGGGGGAAGAGCATGACCCAGTCAGCCCAGACAACAATTATTGACCGGATGTATCAAATGATGCTCAAATTTGCTGGACCCACAATAGACCGGTATGGATATGGAATGAAAGATGGGAGGCCGAGCAGACAGACAGATAATGATAATACAAAAGACAGTGTGTTGGGGCTACTGTCTCACTGCACAACCGGTTGACTGTCTTTTTCCTCTCCTTCACATCAGAGCCTTCACCGCAGGCTCTGTATTCTGAACTCGGTGACACAGGCTCAGCTCTGATGTTATTAGCATCCCAAACCGTATCATCTTTCACAGGCAAACGCATAGTGAACATGCAGGCCTGCCCTGCCATTCTCAACCTCATTCTGCCAAGACAGTAGTCTCTCAGTTCAGACAGGTTTCACAGCCTGCACAGGTCTTTACACTGGATATTTAGTTTTCATCGGCTGGGTTGAACACAGCAGGGCTGAGTGAAGCGTTTTGTATTTGTGAAAAGACACAACAGCTGAACTGCTCGTCCTACACGAAACCAGTGCACACTTGTGGCTAGAGGACTAAGGTTGCCCCTCGCAAACCTCACTTTCATGAACAACAGCTGCTGAATATGAACACAGATTTAAAGTAAGTTCATGTGTAAGTGGTAGCTAGACTGCACTGAAATGACATGTTTAGCTGGTGAACATTTAACCGCCACTGGCTTCATACAAAGCACTTGCCAGCTAACGAAGTTGAATTTGATTTCGCATTAATTGCTTCATACCACCTTAAATCAGGCAGCTGTTACATTCAGCCGCCTGTCCGTCCAGCTGAACGTAAAGCAGCAGTTTAAGGTGGAACGGGAAATTAGGCTAGGAAGCTGACTGGCGAGTAAGTAGCCAGTTTCAACTTCGCTACTAGCTCAAAGCTAGCCTCATAAATAACACAGATAACCAAACAAAGTTACACTTTAACGTTAATACCGTATACCTAAATTCAACTGTATCGGTTTGTAGCTAACGTCAGGTGTAATGAACGTTTTCTCTAACCAAGCTTAATAGCTTTAGCAGAGCGCGGCTCGTTAGCCATTGCTAGCTAGCGAGCTACATTTCCGAGTCTCGTCCTCTGGGTATTTTAGTTCTAATCCCAACGTCAAGCCGTATGTGTAACACAAATAAAGAGTATGTTAGATGTTCTCCAATAAACAGGTAACTACGTCAAAGCTGTAACTACAGAAATTAACGCCTGGGTAGTTAGCTACCAAAGCTAGCTAGCGAGCTACCAAATCCGAGCGCCATGATGTTGTTGTAGGAAATGCCAGATTCAGATTAAATAAATAAATACAGAGCCAAAGATCGCTGGAGTAAACAAAATTCCGCTTACCATCGCATACTCCTCCAAACCCCACAGCAACCAGGCACAAGATCAGGATTCGCCTTTTATCCATGGTCACAAGAATCCCATCGCATCGCATTTAAACATTTAAGTGTGATATTGACAAGAGAGCCAGACCTCAAACCATCAAACACACAACACTCTCCGTCCGCCAGCAGACACAGCTAGACCCAGTTAAAGGGAGGGGCGGTCCTTAAAGGGGAGGATTTCCTTATCATCCTTATTATGTGTCAGAGGCATAAAAATATAGAGACGTTGTGTATGTGACCTGAGATCATCAGATAAGTATCCTCTAGACAGGACAGGAAACGCCTACATATAACTTACTATATTAGAAAAATTGCTAAATTATCCTGTCAGAATAATGCATCCTGTAACAGTGACTCAAAACCGAGAAACTGAATAGTTCATATTTCCACATTTCGTTTCCCAAAATCATAGTGTCTCAAAACTCCAAGAAGTCAGGATTATCTTGAGTCAGTGTTTTATGAACATTAGTCATTACTTTAAAACGACAAAAAGTTACATCAGTAATGCTTCATGTCTCTCTGATGGGAATAAACTTACAAAGCAGAACACAGGCCTACTAAGCAAAAACGTAGCAGGTTACAAATATAGAATAGAGTCCTCTTGACAAATACTGACAGACTATGTAGTAATTATGTTCCACTGCAGTTCTGTAAATTACTCAGTACAAGTTTTTTTGACCTGACATGTTTTATACATCCACTCCAGTTGTTTTTTTTTTTTTGTAGTACTTGACTCAAATCCTTTGCAGGAAGATGGGATTAGGATACTCTACACCAGAGTTTAGAGTTAAATTATTGAGGAATGTTTCCTACTATGTTTTTCAATAATGAAATATGTAATAATTAACTATAAAGTAATAAAGCTTTATATGACCTTCCTTGCAGTACTGCTGGGTTTCACAACACATTAAACTGTAAGCATGATATTCATGCCTGAATCATGATATGCATCATCACCCCACTACACAACACAAACCTGCAATGAGTGACAGACAAAGCAAAAATTAGCAATTTGCAAAACCATTTTGAAGGCCAGAACTTACACTATTAGCTAGAATGCATGTCCTGGATCACATTAGACCATGGACCGCACTTGCATGTTCCTCTAAATGGTGTGTATAAATACCAATAATAATCTGAAACTACTTTTCATTAAACTGTAGGTTAAAGATATTAAAAAAAGGAAACCCCTGGTGACAGACTCAACCCACCATTTCCACTGATACACTGGGGCTTGGATTCTAAGCCGGTTAGTCAAATCTGTTAAGACGGCAAATTGTTATTTATACTAATGGATGATACTTTTATAATGCTCTTGATGCCTTATTGTTATAAACTTATGAGAGTGTCTTTAGCTGCATGCTCTTACGTTGTGTAAGATTGTGTTGCCTGTCAGTGTGTATGAAAACTTCCAAATGAAATTAAATGTCATACAGGAGGGTCTTCTGTTCTGTTCCTTCGTATAAAACATCTGCTGTTATACATCCAGTTTCAGACCTAACGCTGGACTATTCTTTCCTAGGAGCTGAAGCAGTCCTGTCGAAGAGCACCTCCCAGTGTTTGAAATAGAAACAACACAAAGCAGACAGAAACCTGCCCAGAAGATGAGAGAGTGAAATGCAGCTGACCAAAATGACAAATACGAGTCTACCATTACAGTTGGAGCGAGCCACATGTTATAGGGAAAAGTTTCGGTTTCTTAATTCAGGTGTAACTAGTCATGCTGTAGTACTTGTCTCTGTCTTGTAGCAGTCTTTGTTTAGTCTCTGCTCTGGGGTGAAGTGGACCAGTTGAAAGCACTGCCTCCATCTGAAATAACTGATAACTGAATTGGAAATTAAATCATTCTGACTTTATCAAATATCCAAAACATGAAACAGTCTTCCTCTACATGCTGAAATTAAATCTCTTATTGTCAGTTGAGGATCTAATAGATTTCCCCTGATGTATAATTAGTTGTTTATGTTCATTAGTTTCTAAGTTTGAACATCACCCTGAGGGCAGATCAGAATGTTATTAAGTCTATTGTATTAATATGTCAATTTAATGTATTAATTTGAATATATTAATAACGTATTAACAAACATTAGTGAATGCGTTGTTTGGTTTATATTCAGTTGACTTTACGTGATGTCTTTGCACTGAGACATGTATAATATGTCTATAATATGTACTATTAATGATAATTTTAGGCAAGACATTATTTAATATTATATTTCTAATAATATACAGTGGGCTCCAAAAGTCTGGGACGGTAGTTAAAGTGATATTTTTTATTTGTATTACTTTTGAATTGCTGACAAGGCTTCTCATTATTAATGATGTTATGAAGAGTGGAGGCTTTAAAAGATTCACAGCTGCGCTAGAATTTGAGTTGAGACCTGACCTAGAAATATTGTAGTCCAGAATCCAGAATCATGAATATTCCTTCTTCGTTTTGCTGGTTATAACTCTCCTTGTTTAAAGTTTCAGAATTCTAAAGCTTTCTGTTGTTGACTGTCAGATTTAAAAGAAAAATATTACAAACTGTCAAAGAGGTCACAGAGTTTTATATCATTATTAAAATATGATTTTATGGATTGATATATCTCATGCATAGTGGATGATAATGAATGTAGAAAGAACTAGAAACAAATTTTCTTTTTCCTTTTCTTCTTTATATATTTATATTCTGAAAAAAGTCTTGTTCTTATATCCGTCTTGCCTGATGTTGCAATCTGGACTACTAGAAAGTCTTGCCACTTCTTATCATCCTCACCACAACACTGGTAACTATAGTTCAGGATTCATCAAGACACTTAGCTCTGTTTGTATGAGAGTAATCTTTCATGGCGTTTCCAGGGAAACAAAGAAATAATATTTGGTTTATTTCAGTGCAGTCAGTACAGGTAGGAATATAAGAATTCATTATTACTGATCTACACAAAGTGAATTATTTATTATTTTAATTCAGTGACGTGTTGAGACATCCTGTATTTGTGGTGATTTTTTTGTGTTGTTGAAAACAAGAAAACCACAGCCAGGGCTTGGTTGTTTGAGAGGGCTGCAAGTTTGTCAGTGCTGTTCTATATGTCGTGTCTTAGCTTCCACCCAACAAACCACACATTTCCTTGCCACAGTAAAACCCCTTACTAGGCACTTAAGTCTTCCTGGTGGCTATTAAGATGCCTTAAGCCTGACCGACAGCCTATACACCACTGTAGCTCAAAAGCCCAGATTGTTGATTCAGTTTTTATAGATAAAAGTAATAATAAAAAATAATTAATAATAAATGAATAAAAGTAAATAAAATGATATTGAATAATAATAATAGTAGTGAATTGTAAACCAGAGAATAGAATTTTACTTCTTATTCACAGTGCAAATAAAAATAGGTACACTGTCAGCTGCAGTTTAATCAAAATGGCCACTGCTTTCGATTTTAGGGTGAATCTTTCCCCCACAAAAACATTATTTTATCTCAAGTGAAGGAACTGAGAGCTTTTCCACCACCTGATCAAAGCTACGTGAGATTACCTGCTCCAGCAGATCTACTTGTCTTGTCTCTGTGTGGTGGTCGGATTAGGTGTGTGTAAAGAAGAAGTTTGGTAAGTGTGATGCAGGCCAGTCCACTACTTGTGGTTGGTGTAGCTCAACGGATGGCACCACTACTCACCAGGGAGCCACCAGGGGGTTCGAATCCTGGTCTGGGAGACTATGATGTGCTATACCAATAGGAGTCTTTGGGCAAGACTCCTAACACTGCATTTGTCCTTCCTGTAATATGATTAACTTTGTATGTCTCTCTGGATTAGAGTGTCAGCTAAATGTTGTAAATGTACTTTCATTTTAAACCATTGTTATCATGCATAACAGCAACAATAATAATAATAAGAAGAAATTATTCAGTTTTTAATTATCAGCAATAACAAAACTCCAGCTGCAACGCAGACTGTCCCAGTAACTGCCTTTCTGAAGAGCCTACACAAGTTTTGTGCAAAATGTTTTGGGCTGAAGGTGTACACTGAACTGAAAGTTAAATCACAGGCGGTTATTCTGCTCACTGGCCTGAAAACACTGAACAAAAGCATTTTTTACAATGAGTGTTGTCACTTAGCAGCTTTACTGAAAATCAAAGTCGAAGAGTGAAATGATCAAGTCAAGGGCAACAGCGCCCAGAAAACCCCCTTCCAACAAGATGAAGAAACCTTGAGAGGAACTGAGACTCAAGATTGGCAGTACATCTTCCTGTAGCCTACACCGGATAGCAAAACAATCACACAGCGAAGGCAGTATGAATAAAGATTACAGAACTGACCGTGATTAGAGCATAATAACTACGGTAAGAAGGAAAGAAATGAGGCAGTAATAGAACTGGAGTATTTAAGCAGTGATAGCCAAGGGCAGATAGAGCTCTATCAGAGAGATAGATAACAGAAGAATAATTAGAGCAAGCAGTGTAAAGAGGTGCAGCATTAAACTTAAAATGTTCTGTTCAGCGTGATATAAAGAGAACAGATAAACCGTGTGTGTTTTACACATGTTAACAGGCTTTCTTTACTTGCCCAGCATTTTTACAGTGTACATTTATAAAAACCAGTGACTTCTAGAACTGTGCCACAGTAAAAACGGGAATAAGAAGTCTGCGCATTTCTGATAGTGATGTATTAGTGTTGTAAAGAATGCAGACCCAATGTAACTTAAATAAGTAAGTTACCGTGTTGCTTAAATTGTTGAGATGGTTTGAGATGGTGATGAGGCTTCTACAGTAAGTTAGCAGGACAGTAACCTGATTCTGTAGTGATGGGAACCAGACATCCAAAGTGTTTAATGCATGTAAAAAGTTATAAGACGGCCGGCTAACTAATTCTTCTGACCGAGAGAATTAGAATTAGAATCAGCCATATAGATGAGACACATTTCCTGATAGTTTTAAAATGTGGAGGTATATGAACACAACTGAAAACAGAATGTATGTGATGAATTTTACATTTTACATCCAGGTGACTTACTCAATATAAAATATAACAGTGAAATCTATTTTCTTCTCTCACTTCTAATAATAATCACTATAAAAATAATGTACTAATAATTTGTCAGTATGTAAGAAGTGTACGTTGTCTGTATATGGTGTGGAAAGGTATTTGTCTTTATTAATTTAAAGATGGGATTATAAAGTCTCTGTTTATATTGTTATATAAAACTGGTAACTATAACTACTGTATGAAACAGGTAATGATATCATTTCTTTTACACAAAGGACACATTTTTCAACAGAGTTTTTTAATACTTTGTTTTATAAACAGCATATTTCCAAGTGTTTTTGTTAAAATTACACATATTTCACATAGAACATGTTAACAGTGATCTTAACTTAGAACTCAAAATAACATATTAATGAAACATAGAAATATACAACATCATTTCTCTATACAGAACACAGTAAAATGTCTAAGCATAAAGAACTGTGTGTACCTGTAACAAAGATCCTCGTATATTGAAACACTATCACATGGTTTATTTACTGTCAGGAATTAGTTAATATGTTCTCCATTGTCTAACGCAAGAAAACCGCACAGCCCTTCAGAATCTTACAAGTGGGCTTTAATCAGATGTTGTTACAGAATGTGTTGGTGAACAACAGCTGAACAAACAATACATATCTACGCTCTGCAGCTCATATTCTAGGTATTCACCAAAGCAGCTGACAGTGTTCTAGGCTGCTAATGCTGGAATGTTTTGTTATTTACACGTCTTCTTCAAAGTCACACTTTGGCCCCTGTGTAACTAAAGCCCATCAGCTTTGCTTTTGTCCGAAGCTCACTAGCTGCTGTGGTTGGAACTTTTGAATATGAGTGTCAATAAGTGGTTAGATGTCACTTTGATACTGGAACTCCCCACCTCAGTCAGCCGAATCCACCTAACCACCCACATGCGTCCAGCACTCGTACATGCACGATACATGTTGTTTTTTCCATCCATTTGAAATATGGAACAAATACACTGTAAAAACCACATGTTGTTACAATTATTGTGACCTGGCAAGTGACCTGGCAGCCTTATACTTTAAAACTTTAAAACTCTAAAGCCTTAAAACTTAAAAAAAATAAGATAAAGGAGAATTGCACTTCAAGTTTTCAGCATAGTTGAACTGTCAAGGAGTAAACAGAGTCATTTGGAGCAGTTTGATGTGAAATACATCATTCTAAAGAACTTGGGTCAGAATTGTTTGCAGTGTAGTGATGGGAACCAGACATGCAAAGTGTTTAATGCATGTAAAAAGTTATTAGGCGGCCGGCTAACTAATTCTACAGACCGAGAGAATTAGAATTAGAATCAGCCATATAGATGAGACACATTTCATGATAGTTTTAAAACATTTTAATGTGGAGATAAATGAAGGCAATATGGATTAACACTACTTTACCATCATCAGCGACACAACTGAAAAACAAACTAGCTTGTGAGTTCATTGGTGGTTTTGCTTAGTACAGGAATTGGCTCTGTTTATGTTGCTGGCTCCTTTCCCCACCACTGTTTTTCTACAATGCATTATTTCACAGCATTATTTACATCTCATTTTTTTAATTGGTGGAATTACAGTTTAACATAAAGCAAGACTATTCTGGGATTAGCTCAGATCCCATTGGAAAGCACTTGATGAACTATAAAAACAGAGCAGAACTCTGAGCGTGTTACGGAGCAGAGATTAAGCCTAATCCTGACTGAATGAGACTGAGTAAAGTTCCAGAGAAGAAAACCATTTGTGTAGGCACCTTTATTAATGTATCTAGCATTTATGTTCTCTGTCTTCTCACTAAATAACTGATGATTAAGGGAATATTTTAGCAGTCTTATTTCTACCTGCAGTGTCTGATTGGTTAACACTTTAATGGTTATTAAAATTGTAAAATTGTCCTTGAAGAGACGGGAATAGTTTTCTTAGGACATAAGGAATGCATTAATGGTAATGCCTAATCACTGCAGTGGTGTCTATTCAAATTATCATAAACACAAAACATGGAAGGAGAACAGTTTCTATTAGGAGGAACCAAGCTCTCTCCAACAGGTCAAAACAAGCTCAAAACAAAGTGACCACTGTAGCCTAATTGGTGGACTCACTTCACGCTTCTCTCATTTGCACACACAGGCCTAAACAAGGGACAGATTTGGCCATAACGTAGTGGAGTAAATAGTAAGAAGACTGTGAAATTTAGTGGAGTTAAAGGAAAAAGTTCCCCAAAATGGAAACACTTAAGCACAGATACACCAACATACTACTTACAGTACTGTGTCCAGTTGCGTTTACTTCCTTACTGTCCACCACTGCAGCATAATTACCAGAAGACCTTAGGGAAAGTAAAAGGTGCCGCTCCACCAGCCGGATTAAACTTCACAAGAACTGCTTTACCTGTGATACCTGTATTGTTGGAGTGTACCGCTTATATATTTTTAGTATTGTTCTGACATGTATTCATATATTTCAGCAACTGTCCTATAACTTTTATTATAAATGAGCTTTAAATACACAAAATGGATCAAAATTACAGCAATCGAAGACACAACACAGGAGGGCAAGTAGAAATAATCTTGGAAAGTGATACAATATTCCTTTAAGCAGATTCCTTTAACTCAGCTTCTCCAAACATATTTACTCTCATGCAGGCTTGGACATGTATTAAGCTATATATCAGACATGAAGGTTTTTAGTCTTGCTCAGCCCCCTCTTTGAATCATTTAGGCTTTGAGAAACTTAATGCACTGTACTGCACTTCATCCTCCTCCTGAAAACACACAGAATTAATCATTATTAGCTGCTATAAAAGTGAACGGTTTGGATACTGATCAGATACAAAGGCTTTAAACAGCATTACATACCAGTTTCTCTACTTGATGCACTCGCTGTCCGGTGTGTGAAGTTTTGCTCCCTCTTCTTCCTTTTTATCAGGAAGCTTTTAAGTTATAGTCATATTTGTGAGCTCAGTATGTAAAGTGAGTATAATCCAAAATCAACTTACTGTTCTTCTGGATGACCAAAATCACCAGTGCAGTTAAGAGCATGGTTGTAGAGCAAAACACCGTCACCAGAGTCCAGGCAGTTCCACACTGCTCACTATCTCCGGATGAAGTCTTTTGTTCAGTAGTGCTCACAGGGGTTTGGGTAGAGGTACTGTGAGACTCTGTTCATGATGAACATGTCATGTCAATGAAATCATGCTCCCTGTTTGTGCTAACGTCTTAACACAACAAGAGAAATATTATTAGACTTAATTTTAAGATCTTAAAAGTTATAGTAATATTTACCTTCCACTGTAAGAATGTGGCCAGATCCAGGAGTAGTGAAGATACCATCTCCAACTGTACAGAAGTAGAAGCCCTCATCAGACTCATTGATATTTTTAATGGTCAGACCGATTGAGTTGTTGGTTCGATTCCAGGTGACATTAATTCTGTAGTTGTAGCCCCAGTAGAATTTCATAGACGGATGCTCGCTGTGTTTTAAGGTCATCTCAGCTGAGATTATGATAAAGGGTGCCCTGTTGTTCTTCTGTCCGTACCACATGGTTCTATCCCTGTGATTTTTATTACAGGACAGGTCCACAGTGTCTCCAGCCCTGAAGTTTCTAATGCTCTGTGTTGTAGTTTGATATCTCAGCAGAGTGTTCTCTGTTGGAACAGGAGTAACCTCGACACGGCACAACACTGAATAAAACCAGAAGAAGTCCAGTCACTGTCCGTTATCACTGACATCACTGACATATATTACTATCGTAATACCAGACGGGTTCTGTAATGGATTAGTGAGTTTACTTACGGAGTAAAAGCAGCACAGTCACACAGATCACCTCCATCTTGTCCGCATTCAGTCAGAACGAGCCGGTTTTATACTAGCATCCTCCACCAGGTTGCCTTAAATGGTCAGATGAAGATCTATTGGTTGTTGTTGGATTGTTGAACTCTTTGAAGAGGACTACAGGAGGGAGGTTACAGCTATGAGCACCCTAGCACAATAATAACAGCAGCAGCATGATAAAGTTTATTAATCGGATCGGCTGTGACTTTCTGTAAGAGGCCTGGAAAGTATTGTATGTCTAAGGTAATGTAGATTTATTACTTCCTACATCGAGATGTCAAAAGTTTGAGTAGCCCTGCATGACGTTAGGTACTCAGACCAACCACGTTTCTGAAAAGCTATAGATGGAAATCGAAGGCAGTGATGTGCAAATCATTTAAAACCCATATTTAATTAAAACAGGCAACATATCTAATGCTGAAACAAATAGGTCATTGTTTTTTTTATCAAACATATGACAGTATTGAAGTATTAAATAGTATTGAAAGTACTGAATTTGATAGAAGCTAAATATCTTCAAAAAGTTGGGACAGGTTCATGTATGCCGCTGGGTTCATCACCTCTTCCTCTGACGACACTCTGTAAGCGTTTGGGAACTGAAGAGAACAATTGCTGCAGTTTTGAAAGTTAAATGTTTTCACATGTTTGATGTCAGATTTCATCATCCCTGCAGCCACTGCAACATGTTCTTTGTCCTTATTCTCATTTCCTAATGTGACAATTGTTTTCAGGGTGTGACAGGATTAGACTGCAGTCAGGCCAATTTAGCACACTGCTGTAACACGTACAGAATGTGTTTTGGTTCTTCTCTTCTTGAAATAAGCAAAGCCTTTCCTGAAGAAGAGATTATCCGGATGGCAGCATATGTGGCTACAAAACCCATATATATTGTACAGCATTAACAGAGCCTTCACAGACAAACAGACAAACAAGTCACACATGCCATATGCGACCCCTATCCATTATTACCCCTAAAAGACTCTGCCTGTTGGTAAAGTTTTTAAACCCCATCATTTACTAACCTGTTACCAATTACCTTTTACCAGTCTTTTGTTGTTCCTGCCCTGACGTTTTTGAAACATGTTGCTGGCATCAAATAAAAAACGATACAAATTGTCTGCTTTGGTTTTTATTATTTGCACATCATTGCATTCTGTTTTTATTACATTTTGCCACGAGTCCAAAATAATTAAGGCCAGCAAAATGTCTACAACCAAGTGAAACAACTTACTTACATAAAATATTATAAATATTAAACATATTGATTGGTTGTAAGATTATTTCAGTTTAAGGTACCATTATTCATGGTGAATATTTGTTAGCAGTTTTAGCCTTAAATACATACCAGTCAACCTGAGAAAGATATACACGGTATTGTGTGATTGTTTGGGGGGGTGTCGCACTACTGTGCCAGGGGTCCAAAAATTGGTGAAGTGCCCCTGGTTGTAGCCCTATCTGG
>JAMWET010000674.1:252500-365000 GCA_024036415.1 Prochilodus magdalenae | reverse complement strand
TCCTATCCCTGTGATTTTTATTACAGGACAGGTCCACAGTGTCTCCGGCTCTGAAGTTCTCTGTTGGAACAGGAGTAACCTCGACACGGCACAACACTGAATAAAACCAGAAGAAGTCCAGTCAATGTCCGTTATTAAACTATCGTAATACCAGACGGGTTCTGTAATGGATTAGTAAGTTTACTTACGGAGTAAAAGCAGCACAGTCACACAGATCACCTCCATCTTGTCCACATTCAGTCAGAACGAGCTGGTTTTATACTAGCATCCTCCACCAGGTTGCCTTAAATGGTCAGATGAAGATCTATTGGTTGTTGTTGGATTGTTGAACTCTTTGAAGAGGACTACAGGAGGGAGGTTACAGCTATGAGCACCCTAGCACAATAATAACAGCAGCAGCATGATAAACTTTCTCAGTCAAAGTGTGTTGGATCGGTTGTGACTCTCAGCCAGACTGAACAGGTTTTAGACTAGTGTTCCCCACCAGGTTACCTCAAATGGTCAGATAAAAATGTATTGGTCGTAGCTGCTATTGGTGATTTTCTACCTTGCTAGTCTAAAGCATACAGATCTACAGATTTTGATTCTTTCTATGCTGAACTTTCAGTGGTTTGATGCGGATCTTTGAAAATCCAGTTACAGAATTGCTAAAACAATTTTATGATTTAGTTCATGTTACAGAGACGTGGCTCCCGGTGAGCTACTGTGTATTTAACACGGTATGCTGGTGTATATTGCTTGGGAACAGAGCAAACACATGCACACATTTAGTTTGCCATGATTATACTGGCTGAACCAGAACATGTCTAGCACCTCAGACGTGTGCAGATTACCCTTTAAAAGTATTACTTGTACATTAAAGGGGAATTTTATTTATTTATTTACAGTGAATGTGATAGGAACCTGGGGACACACTACAAATATATCCAATCTGTCTACTAAATGGTGCTTCTTCATACACTGTCATCTTCATGTATAGGGAATCATGATATTCCCAAAAGAAAACTTCAGATTCAGTTCCTCAGATTTTCCAACGTCTTACCATGATCCGCATTACATGTACACTCAGTAGTGCAATTCTGACTCTGCACCTTTTCCAGTGACCCTACAGGCATCCTCTAAATCTACATGTAATGCTGATCATGGTAAGACAGCGGAAAGTCTGAAGAACTGAATTTGACACTTTCCATTGGAACTATTATGGTGCCCTTAGTGGAACTCTCCACCATGAAATGTTGGGGCATTCATTTTCTCCTATTTTTTATAAATTATTTTATTTAATTTTATTATTAAGTCATAGTTCATTTCCCTAATCTTAAGTTATCCCTTTAGACTACACAGACTGTTTTTGTTACAGTGCCTTTTATGGTAATTGATTAAGTTGATTTGTACCACATCACGAAAATACCAAATTCAAAACAGGCTCTTCTAGCAGGGTAGAGTCCATATGAGGACTGTACACACTGTGTAAAACTATAGCCATGTTCATATAATAGATCTAATCAAAGTGAGATACATTTATTTTTTCTTATTATGGGCCCTTTAAACATTTTGGACATTTGGTCTCCATCACCACCACTGTGTGCAATTCTGACACAATTCTTCGTAAGTCTCTCTGATTTCACTTTTAAACATTCTGAAAAATTTAGATTTTATTACACCTTAGAGATTTGAAAAAGTCTTGATTATATTCATTGTCACAGATGATCTATCGAGTTGCTCACAGATAACTCCAACACTGAAGATGAAGATCATGGTGTATGAAGAGAAGCACCATTTCAATTGTTCTCTATGCTGATAACTCTACACACAACACCAAAGCTCATTTCTAATATCACTTCCTGTCAGGCCCTCGAACAGTCAAATCTGCCCATCAGCCCATCTAACAGTCAAATCTGCCCATAAGCTCCTCCAGTGTTTAAATCTGCCTGTCATCTGGCCGTCAGTGCCACTAACAGTCAAATCTGCCTGTCTGGCCATCAGTGCCTCTTCTTCCTGTGAAGGCTCAGGAAGTTTGATCTGCCTTCTGACATCCTCAACAAGTATTTACACAACACAACCTGTTCACCTTACAGCCATCAGGCAGAAGGTACCGAAGCATCCAGGCCCTCAGGTTCCTGAACAAGCTGTGAGACTTTCACTAATACCAGTTTACTCTGACGTAACTGTAAAGTACACACATATGTTTCTACTCTCTCAGATTACCCTTGTTTTAAAATCAGAATTTCTACAAATGACTCTATATTTTGTATTTTGTAAACTTAATATATCTCTGTTTCATTAGTATGTTAATAGGTAGGCATGTTGATGCTGCCCTGCTGTAGAGTAATAAGCCAAGCCTCACCACAACCATTTCAATGCATGAATGTCCGGACATGTTCTGCAAATGACAAATAAACCTGAACTTAATATAGATGAATGGGCTTTGTGTGTATTTGTATGAGTGCTGTGTTCTCTCTGTTTTTCTTTATAATAATACAACTAAAATAAAAACCATTGTATAAACCCTTTCTGTACTGCAAGTTTCTGAAATAATTAAATAAAATGTTCTCAGTTTTTTTGTTCACCAGTTGTGTAACTGACAAGACAGCCCACATGTTGTTCTGCTATTCTCTAAATGTGTAAGGTCAAATCCTGCCAGCATCTCGTATGGCCGGAGTTTCGCTTTAAAGCTTTGTGTATACAGTGGTCGGAACATTTTCACACCAACAGGGGCATGTCTGAGGTTACAGCTTTCTGCCTTGACCACACTGCCTTCCTCAGACGCACAGAGCCTCCACATATGCGTTGCACTCAGAAATCTAGGTTGCTTAGCTTGTACAGCCACCATGACATGCAATCAGCTCTAAGATACGGCCTGATCTGTAACCTATGTGCAGGTAATCTACCTATATAAAGTTGTTGGACATTCTATTTCAAAACTATGGGCACTGATATATCGCTTCCCTTTGTGGGTAAAACAGCATCTATTCTTCGGGGGAGGCTTTCCACAAGATTTTGGAGTCTGTAAGAATTTGTCCCCATTCAGTCAAAAGAGTGTTTGTGATGGTGAAGGCCGGGCTCCCAGCCTATTTTGCAATTCATCTCATACCTGTTCAGTAGTGGTTCAGGCTTCTGTGTTCAGAGTTCCTTCACACCAAATTCATCGGCCCTTATTCTATATAGACCCAGGTGCAAAATATGCCAGCTCTTTGCCACCCCTAGTGAAACTTTCTAGATCCACCAGTCAGTCCAGGGATCATATGATTGGCTGTATATCTCACATATCTGAAATCTGGATGAACCAGATAGCTTTGGTCTAAACATGCTCTGGAATCCTAATACTCTATGGGTGGAGGATCAAGAATAGGAGGGTTTAGGAACATTAGTAAAGAAGGTGAATCTTCGATGGCTCTGTCCTTCTCTTGTTCCTGTATAATTCAGAGAACCTCTTAAATCAACTCCACATCTCACTTACTCACACACTCATCTCCTAAACCGGTCTATGCCTCTGGGTTGCAGCAGGTGCTGGAGCCCATTCCAGTGCTTAATGGGGAGAAGGCAGGAAACACCTTGGATTCTCCAATTCATCTGACAACATGTCTTTTGACTATGGGAGGGAACCCACTACAGACCCAAAGGAAACCGAAAGGAGCCCAGAGTCCCCGGACGGGAATCGAACCCAGGACCTTTTTGCTGTGAGGCGCTAGCGATACCTACTGCACCACTTTTCCCAAATCTAAACGCAAAATTTTTTCTACTCATATAATATTGATTGACCATACGGTTAAATTTTAAGGTATAAATTAAAAGAACATCATATTTGCTTACCCATAGACTTTCTTCAAAAGCTAATGACTTTAGCCCTGCCTCTATACTCTCTTACGATTACTAAATACACCACTGTGCACCAGCAGGTGGGAAAAATACTATACACTGATAATATCATTCACCTCACCCATCATTCATCAAAATATAATCACTCGCACACAAAACCAAAACACACACACAAACTCCAGCTTAGAGAACTTCCCTGATTCTGTAATTCACTCAGAAATGCATCAAGGCATACCTTTAAAAAGGAGGGATTTTTATTAAAGGCAGTGATAATACAGTCATAGTCTGGTTTGTTGATTTGGAGCTTTTCTTCCTGCTTCGTCTTCCAGTTTCAGCAGCGCTGAGAAGTATCAGTGACTTCTCATGGACCCTATAGTGAGCTTAATTTATTTTTAAGTTTTTAAGCTTAAGTTATATAATATAATAAAACTCTAATTTCCCCCTTATTTTATCTTTTCTACCATGATACAGTTTTCTAATGGCTATTAATGTGTAACATTTCCTCAGGTTTGCTCCTGTGTACAAGCTTCCGGCGACTGCATCAGACTGCACCGTGGTTGGAACATTTGAGGTTAGAAGGTGTGATAGACCAACACACAAACACACACACACACACACACGCACAGACACACACACACACACACAGACAAACACACACACACACACACACACACATACACACATACAAAAGGGCAACGTGCTTGATTAGTGCATGAGACAGAATCTAATAACATGTTCTGTATTGAGTAGAACCCATTCTGATTTCTGGAATAAACTGTTGAAATATAAGGTATAAAATGTTGTTTGGATGTATATTACGGGTAATTTGATCTTAAAAGAGGTGCAGAAGGTGTTATGTGACCTCTCTGTCACAATAAGAATGATCTGTTATAATCTTAGAACTGATTGCTCATTTTGGTTCTTTAAGGGGAAATAAGTCTGGGCTTGTACGGGATTAATTAGCACTGATGCATACAGACTATATACACTGATGTTCATTACTCCTAAAAGCTACTATGATTTCACTTTTACTGAAAGTTGATAGACGTTTTGGTCTTTCAAAGTCCTGATGGCAAAGAAGAAATTCTGTTCAGCATGCTGTGAAGTAAACCGTTGTGTAAACTCCATCCTGTTGCTGCAAAACACAACATTTAGAGATCATGTATTTACTATAAGTGCAGTAAATATTTCACCATATTTTCAATATATGTCCAAAGCGGGTGGTTTTTAAGCAGATACCTGCTTATAACAACGTGATTCTAATAACACTGTGCATTCCTTTTTTACAGTGTATCAGTCTCTTAAACAGAACGACACATCAAAGATACACTCACATCATTTAATCGCTGTCCGAAACTTCACAGGAGGAGGGAACAACACTCATACCTCTCAGTCTGTGTCAGTGTAAAAGAGTTGTTATCCTCTCTAAGTAATTCTGGGCCTATTTTTCTATTGATCAGTAAAATTCTCACACATGCCAGAGGTCAGCTGACATGAACAAAGGCGAAGAATGTGCTGTTGTTCTAGTAAAGCCACATTATGTAGAATTTAGAGGTGGTTGGTGTGACTTCATGGTTAACACCACTACCCACCAGAGAGCTACCACCCCATGTGGGAGACAGGGGTTTAAATGCCAGTCTAGCTAACAAATGCTGAGCTACAACAATACGAGACTCCTAACACTGCACTGGCCTACCTGTAAAACGAATAACCTTGTAAGTTGCTTTGGATAAAAGCGTCAGCTACATGCCTAGATACAAATGTAGAGACCTCTCTGGTGGAAACATGTAATTGCATCTTGCATGCAGAACGTTTTGTAATGTTGATTGTGCTTTGGACCCCCACAAGTGCATAAATCTGACTTCTGTTACATTGCTACATGCTTTTTAGGGCTCAGATAGTGCTACTTTAAAGCAAAATAAAGCAAATTAACAAGTTAAATAAATAAATAAATGAATGAAGACCCAAGAACTTGTCCCTCACAGAGATGCTTATTTGCTGACTTGCTTTAACTCTCCTGGTGGCATCATCAGCTCCACCAATTAGGACTTTCTGAATAATACCCATGGCCAGAGAACGCTCTTGTTCCTGCCAGCTAATAAACTACACTATGCCCTAATCTATCGTAATAGATTCTAAACTGAACATAACTCAAGAGCCAATAGCAAATATAAGATACTGAAAATAAGTAGTTCAGTGATCCCAAATATGATCTAAAATATGTCCCATGATATATATATCCCATGATTCAGCAGTGGGTTATTTTACTATTCATGCATAATATTCTTAAAAGAAAAAAAATGTGTTGGCTGGAGTGTTGGCTCCACGCACCTTAAGTTTACATGTTTGTCTTGTTTTCTTTTTCCTCTGTGGTTTTTTTTGGACTGAAAAAAAAAAAGAAAAAACAGAATTTTATAATTTACTATTTTGGTTGTTGAATTTCTAGAACCATGTAAATTCCTTCACATGGGTGAGTAAAAATAACTTACTTATATAAATACCCCACAAAGCCATGCCAGACACAATCAGAGAGATTATAGGCCATTGCCAGTATCTGTTTTCCTTATGTATTTCCAATCTCAGGGTTGTCTTTGCTGTGACAGAGGGTGATGTGGGTGTGTTGACCTCCTCTATCAAGAAGAGAAAAGAAAACAAACAACATTCAAATGTTATCTGTGTGTACATCTAATAACACTAATACAATAAATAATATAAACTCTAATATATAATACAATACTCTAATAATGCACCATACTAACACCCCTGCTGGCATCTTAGCTTACGGTATGGGGTGGCATTCTCACAAAGGATGGCAGTGGATCCGGAAACCCGAATTTTACCATCAACAGTGCTTGAAAGAACTATTCACAACTGGTGGAGGAGGGTCTGCTTTGGGGTAAATATATTTAATTTACATCTATTTAACAGAAATTTTGAGACCACCAGAAATCAAAAGCTTTCCAAATCTCTATTTAGAAGAGCACTTTGATCTCCATACGGTCATGGGCTTTAATAAAACAACAATAAATTGACTCATTAAGCTGCAGGTCATGGAAGAAAACCAAACTTCCTGAAGCAGGAAGCATCTGAATGAATGTACAAGGTAGATCTACAGTAGAATACATTCAGGCCATTTTCCAAGTCATCAAGCGTAGGGTGGTACTGCCCTGGTAACACACTGAAAGGAAACTTTTGTAAGCAAGTTTGTTTACTTACCAGCTTTTAACAACTCCGACTCTGCTCACCCACCACTTTGAACACTAACTCTACTTAAACAGTTCCTAAATGCCCTGAACTCTGCAACTCTTCACTTTCAACAATTATTAACAAGAACACAATGCTTTCCACAAAGTGCCATGGAAAAGAGGTTGAATGCATTGTGCGTCACTAGTCTAACGGGTCAGCACCGACGTGGAATGGCGCAGTGCGGTTCTGAGAACCATTTGGCTCCACAGTGGGAAATGGGGTAATGTTTATGTCTATGTTCCAGAGTGCAAAGAGAGGAGAAGTAGTGTAACTGAAAATCGTACTCCTCTCCTCCACACAATCTGAAGACAGGTAGCTGTCGAGAAGCCAATACTGAGGAGATGTTTAAATGTACAAAAGACAAACTGTAAATCAAACTAAGGAGCTGCTGGCATTTTCAGAACACTGGATTGTCCACCTCAGAGTGCAGACCTCTACATCACTGAATATGTTGGCCATAGCTTGGATCAGTGAGAAGTAGAAAATGCAACGACTGAATCTGGGAGATGTGGAAAGCAGATTTCTAGCAGATTTCTTTGAGAATATTATAAGTAGGTCTACTGAACAAAGTGGTAGTTGGAATGAAAGCAACGGGTGGACTCACTGAATACTGCAGTGGTGGACAGTAATGAGATAAATGTAATTGGTAACTGTAAGTAAGTATGTAAGTGTAATGTGTTAGTGTGCTGTAAGTAGTGTGTTGGTGTACAGTAACTCAGTAAGTGTAATGTGTTAGTGTGCTGTAAGTAGTGTGTTGGTGTACAGTAACTCAGTAAGTGTAATGTGTTAGTGTACTGTAAGTAGTGTGTTGGTGTACAGTAACTCAGTAAGTGTAATGTGTTAGTGTACTGTAAGTAGTGTGTTGGTGTGCAGTAACTCAGTAAGTGTAATGTGTTAGTGTACTGTAAGTAGTGTGTTGGTGTACAGTAACTCAGTAAGTGTAGTGTGTTAGTGTGCTGTAAGTACTGTGTTGGTGTACAGTAACTCAGTAAGTGTAATGTGTTAGTGTGCTGTAAGTACTGTGTTGGTGTACAGTGACTCAGTAAGTGCAATGTGTTAGTGTACTGTATGTAGCGTGTTGGTGTACAGTGACTCAGTAAGTGTAATGTGTTAGTGTACTGTAAGTAGTGTGTTGGTGTACAGTGACTCAGTAATTGTAATGTGTTAGTGTACTGTAAGTAGCGTGTTGGTGTACAGTGACTCAGTAAGTGTAATGTGTTAGTGTACTGTATGTAGCGTGTTGGTGTACAGTGACTCAGTAAGTGTAATGTGTTAGTGTACTGTAAGTAGTGTGTTGGTGTACAGTGACTCAGTAATTGTAATGTGTTAGTGTACTGTAAGTAGCGTGTTGGTGTACAGTGACTCAGTAAGTGTAATGTGTTAGTGTACTGTATGTAGCGTGTTGGTGTACAGTGACTCAGTAAGTGTGATGTGTTAGTGTACTGTAAGTAGTGTGTTGGTGTACAGTAACTCAGTAAGTGTAATGTGTTAGTGTACTGTAAGTAGTGTGTTAGTGTACAGTAACTCAGTAAGTGTAATGTGTTAGTGTACTGTAAGTAGTGTGTTGGTGTACAGTAACTCAGTAAGTGTAATGTGTTAGTGTGCTGTAAGTAGTGTGTTGGTGTACAGTAACTCAGTAAGTGTAATGTGTTAGTGTACTGTAAGTAGCGTGTTGGTGTACAGTAACTCAGTAAATGTGATGTTGTAAGTGTGTAGTGTACTGTACTGTAGTGTGTTGGGTGTACAGTAACACAGTAAAGTGTTAATGCGTTTAGTGTACTGTAAGTAGCGTGTTGGTGTACAGTAACTCAGTAAGTGTAATGTGTTAGTGTACTGTAAGTAGTGTGTTGGTGTACAGTAACTCAGTAAGTGTAATGCGTTAGTGTACTGTAAGTAGTGTGTTGGTGTACAGTAACTCAGTAAGTGTAATGTGTTAGTGTACTGTAAGTAGCGTGTTGGTGTACAGTAACTCAGTATGTGTAATGTGTCTGTGTGGTGTTTGGTACTTCCATTCTGGGGAACTTGTTTTTTTATAGATACATGCATTATAGATAGATAGATAGATAGATAGATAGATAGATAGATAGATAGATAGATAGATAGATAGATAGATAGATTTCTACATTAAGGCCAAATCTGTCCTTCATTTTCTCTTATGTGTGCATAAAAACATAACATGCCAAGCCACAAAGCAATCACACCAATCAGGGTACAGTTGCCACTGTGTTTTAAGCTTGTTTTGGCCTGCTGGACAGAGCTTGGTTCTAGCTAGTGGAATCTGTTCTCTCTCAGGGTTATGTGTCTATGATAATTTGAATAGACATCAGTGTCAGACTAATTAATGGACTTCTATTAAATTATTGGTGAAGTTATTATTGACACTAGAGTCTCTTAATCTAAAATGCGCTGATTAAGAGGCTTGTTCCAGAAATGATAATAGGACATTAGGGCCATAATAAATCATGCTGCTGCTACTCCCCATACTTTAGTACATTTTAAGGTAAATACTTTAGTGCTTTTACTCTAATGAAGGTCTAAAGGAACTGTACAGAACCGTTACCTTTAAGGGTTACTGAGTATCCAGATGCAATGATTGTGTAACCACCTTCTCCTACGCTGCAGTAGTAGAATCCTTGATCCGAGTCATCAAAGTCCTCGATTTTCAGGCCGTAAGAGGCTGCTTTTGGCTCCCAGTCCAATTTAAATCTTTGGTTAGAACCGTGAAGGAATGTTTCCTTCTGTTTACTGTGATTTGTGCCAATAAAAGCGATGATGATGAAAGGAAGCTCATTGCATTTCTGCCCATACCACACAGTCCTGGACACATGCTTCTCACTGCACTCCAGTCGGACCTTGCTCAGTCGATGCACTTGCAGTTTGCTCACAGCTTGTGTTGGCCGACTTAAGGAGACTAACAGAGACGTAGCTGTGATTAGAGAGAATTATGTCCATTTTCTTAAAACCACTACATCACTTTTAGTGTAACAGTTACTAGTGTCAAAACACAATGTCCCATACATAATGTTTCTGAAAGATGAGTTGGAGATGTACATATATATGGTATCTCCATAATCGTATTTAAATTTACTTTACTTTAAGTTAAATGTAACCAGACTGTAATTTTAGCCCATATTTTCCTTTTATCATGGAGTGTACACAAGACCAACAGGAAAAGTTTAACATATGGAGATATGAGGTTTTGTTCTCACTATATATATATATATATATATATATATATATATATATATATATATATATATATATATATATATATATATATATACATACATACATGTATATATATCATTTTTCATATATATATATATATATATATATATATATATATATATATATATATATTTTGTATGTATATATATATATATATATATATATATATATATATATATATATATATAGTATATATATATATATATAGTCAGAATATATATATACTCCATTGCTTGGAGTATATATATATATATATATTACTCCAAGCAATGTGGGCCATTTCATCATGAAATTATTTACACAGCATAGACAGCAGACGCTGTGCTCAAATGATGGATAAAAGTGAAAAATCCACAAAAATGGAGATACATGGTTTTGTTTGGAAAGCGGCAGTCTGTAAACATTTGAAAGCTCCTGTTCAAACTGCACATTTAGATGCTTTTTAAAGTAAGTTTACCCAAAACACACAAGAAACAGACTTACATAAGGCAATTTCTGGCCAAATAAAATTGCGCACAGCTGCTATGTGTCTGTATCTGGTATAATTTTTGCCCATGCCATAATTTAGGTCTAACACATTTTCAATTTACTCGTCGGAGGTTTCTTCTCTGTAAAACAGGTTTCAATTCATCTTCGCTTCGCTGTCATTTGAACAAGGGCGATCAAATTTTGGATTATTTGTACAGTCTTATGTTAACACGTTACTGTTAATCAGGACATGCCACAATAAAAGCATTCTCACTGTTTTCCTAAAACTCTGCTCAGATTAAATATATACCGAAATGTACTTACTGTGTAAAACAAGCACCACAAAGGAAATTCTCTCCATGTTGCTGGTCCTGCAGTGTGCAGGTTTCTTTTTCACACTAAATGTTCACGCTCAGGCTGAACCCTGACCACAATGACCATATATGGTATTATGTACCTCCACTGGCTGTATTGTTTGTGTGATTTTTGACTGACAGGGCAGAAATGCTTCTGCTGTTGGGTTGGATGTTCACTGTCACAAACCAGGTTTGTGCTCAGCTCATAAGGATTTAATTAGATAATGTTTCACAGTGTTTGCAGTGTAGCTTCTTTCTGTGGTCAGTGACCCCTTTTGTGGGTTTTTCTCCTTGTTGGTGCACCAGTTTCATTCTAACAGTGACAATCATGGTGCCGCCAGCAACAGCATGGTGCCTGATACAGTCGTAGGAGCACCACCAGGTGGTGCGAGGTCAATCAAACAAGAAACATTTAAAATGAATGGGTTTAATGTGCACTGTAATCATATTTTGGCCAATTACGCAATGTCTACTGTGGCCATGGGTGTAGATGGTAGACCAGGGGTTCTCAATCTATCTATCACCAGCCCACTATCAACCACTACACCTCTACAGTATTGGTTGAAGGACCCACAAAGGGTCCTTCACGTCCCACATGTAGTCCCAGGCCCAGTGGTTGAGAAAGCTACAGCACCGCCCTGCAGGCCAGTGCATCAGCTTTAGGTACTCAAGAACACCAACAGCAGACGCCGTTGATTGCTGGTTAAGCAGCTACACAATGAGCTGGTGTTTGAGAATGTGTTTTCCCCCTAATGAACAGCATAAGGTCCTAGTAAGTTTATTTTAGGGCCCAGCCAGCATAGTGCATCAGGTCTTTACAGGTAAGATATAAAAGATTATCTACATTTCTCATGGCTGCCATGGCAGTGCACTCTAGGCAAAAGTAATGTCTGTGTGCTTTTTAGTAAAAAGTGCTGCAGTGTTGGTTGTGTTTATGTGAATCCTGCATTGTGGCTGCTTCCTATTGTTTAGCATCACCACAGAGCCGACATGATGGAATGGGAGGGGTTGATGACTGTACAGCTATCAGGTAGAGGCTACAGTCTTACGTTACGGCTGAAGTTATGGCTGTGTTTTCACAGAGATACCCCAAAAAGTTTTTTCTGCCTACACCACTGAGCACCATATACCATGCCTCTATCATGTCAGGGTCTTTGCTTTGTTGGTTCACCCTCTCCCCCTGAAAAATGGCTTACCACCTAAATAATGTCCGGCCGGATGCAGTGCTCTATACCTGTATATGAAGGAGTGTTACAGTGCAAGAGTGACCTCTAGCAGTGTGGTTCAGTTCCTAGCACAGTGACAGCGGAGTAAGAAGTCTACTATTCTTTTCTGACAGGAAAACAAAGTTATTATTAAAGTATATAATAAAGTATATATTAATTTCCTAAGAGATTATTTTATAAGTGTCTTTAAATGACGAAATGAAGGAAAGGTTCTGAAACTGGAGAATGACTGGAGATAGACTGAATGGCTAGGATGAGCTGACTGGAGCCCTGGTCTACTACTTTTCATGAATTTTTCATTTATTATTTACAGTTGTGTGGTGTTTCACTGTGAACTACAGGAAAAGAATGTTGGTTTTATCTTTGGAGAGATTTTAGAAATGATTTTTGTTCCTTCCTGTTTGATTTGAGTTGGGTGTAACTAAATTTGGTTAAGGTGATGCACCAATCAGAGCTAGAAACATATAACATACATAACAGTTCTCTCTTTCACATTAAGTGACTGGGAACCTCCCAGCAAGTAGTTCTCTAAATTAGTTAATGGAGAATGTACAAAGGTTTACATATAAAAATATAAATGCTGATGAGCCATAACATGACCTTATCCATCTGTCTGAACTTTTTTTGAATAGGTTGCAGACCTGAAATGCAGAAATAGACATGAATTAAACTTGATTGACAGAATATTAGTTATATTGGGTTCGTACTGTCTGCAGTGAAATCACAGTCAAAGTAAATGTAAGAAACACTGTGTATTTGTAGAAGTCAGAGACAATAACTTTAGTCCTTCATCAGCTGTCACAGACACTGTCCACAGACACTGTCCACAGACACTGTTGGCTGAATAGCTCTGGATGACTTTCAGTCTCACCTCAGACACTGAGGTATCCAGCAGCACTGCTGTGCCTGATCCACTCACACCAGCACAACACATACGAACACATGTGTAAGTGTATAAACACAACACCACTGATGTGGTGGTGATGTGTTAGATTGTGTTGTGCTGGTGGTCCTGTGAGGGTCCTGACTATTGAAGAACAGGGTAAAAGTATTCAGGGAAGCGGGAAGCAGATGGACTATAAAGTGCTCCTGTATGGTATGTGGAGAGAGAAGAAGAAGGCGGTTTAATGATATATCTGACTGGTGTATATCATTACTGTTATATAACAAATAATTATACTTCCATTTTTGTTGTTTTTAAAAATGACAGAACTTGAAAAGGGCAACTGCTCTTGATTTTCATGATGAAAAGAGCAACAGATAGACTCCAAGACACTTGGAAGAAAAAAACTTGTTCCATTACATTCAAATTTAGGGAAGTCTTTACTTATAACTGTAAGGCTATAGGAGACACACACACAGGCTGTGCAAAAGTCAAAGATCGTCTGGGCAGTTAAACACTATAGTGTGATTTAATGTCTTCTAATCAACATAACTTTCTAAAATAAAACAAATATATGATTTATTCTGTATTTGTGTTTATTCATTTTTGTTGTGGGGCTATACAGTAATAGCTGTAAAAGAAAACCTGACTATTAAGGTTAGGAACCTTTGTTATGACAAATTCCTTGTAATAATATGATACAGATCAGCATTCTTCCTCTTTGTTGCCAGTTTGTGCATGAGAACTCATATTATGACCTTCAGTATAATCTTCTGAAACGTTACAATGGCTGGCTAAGAGTGACAGATGAATGTAACTCTCTGGACACATTTTTTTTAATTGGTCACGGACACTGTAGCTGCTGGACAGTTGGGTATGATTTTGTGGCGTGTGCTGCACATGATGGCCACAAGGGGGCGTCTAAGATCCGATTTCTAGAGCAGGGCATCCCAGTTGTGTTCCTGGAGCACCATTGAAGTGCAAATTGTGTTACTTTCCCAGCTCTGACACGCCCATTAAAGTCATGAAAGGGTTGTTAATTAGCTGATGAGCTGACTTTACTGTTGGGAGCAGGAAAAGGGTTGTAGTGAAGTGGTGCTTGAGCACAGTCCTGGAAGTTACAGTGTGCTAATCCTCTGAGCACCTTTCTCCAGTCTTGCTGTAGAGCATGTTTCCGGTAACCACATGGTTAGGCATGATCTAATTTGAATGGCTGTGGTTCATTTGTTTGTCCCACATTTTTGTTCCTGGGCACCTGGATAATAATCTGATTTGTGGTGTAATCCTGATTTCTTTTAGGCCCCTGTATAAACTCGTGATGAATCTGTGCCCCAGTGGTGACATAGAAGTTAATCCCACAACAAAAAATGAAAGCAGGACACGGTTGTATTGCACCCTCACAATTTTTCAATCCTAGTGCATCCTCAATGAACTCTTCCTAACTTTTTGATAGCGCAGTGTAAACAAACAAACTCCTCATATAGTTCCTTTCTTTAATTTCATATTAATTTCAGAGTATAGTCCACCCTCCAGCTCCAACGACTCTCGTCTCGGTGCTAGCAACGCTAAAGGTATGTGTGTATGTGTGTGTGGCTAACTCTAGCCATATGAATGGAGCAGTGTTTGGTGCCTCATGAATGCTGTTTTGCAGGCCCGACAGACAGGCCACCTCATTCACCCAACTTTAGCCCACCCCCAACCCCCTTTATGCAAGGCATTAACAAACCCAGCCCCAAACATGCTCAGCCATACACACTGAGGTGAAGGAACGAGCTGAGAGTACTGTACTGATTCTGTCACTTCACACTGCCTCGTTATATAAGAGCCCAATCTTGGTGCTCACTCTTCTCTGTCTTTTTGACCCCCCTGCTAGTGTGTGTGACTGTGTTAGTGTGTTTTAGGGGGTTTGGAATTGGTCTGTGTGGGAGCTGAGATGTGGGTGGGCTGAGTATTTCAGTCCTTCGGGATAAGAACATGCTGAATTATCTATGCTGTCAGATTACAGACTTCCTAAAAACATGTGGACAAGATCCAGAATCAAAATTAGGAACGTTTGTTTGATCAACAGACTCCTCTTCTAAACCTCTAACTACTATACTCCTACTATGAAGGCTTTACACTAGATGTAGGTGCACTAGCGAGATCAGGTACTGATGTTGAATGAATAGTTCTGGATCTCAGATGCCACTCCAAAATATCTACTCAGCCCAAATTATCCCATGGTGCTTCATTAAGAACCACAGCCCAGTGCCGGGTGGCTTTATACTCCTCAAGCTGATGCTGGGCATTGGGCTTAGCAACCCTAAGGCTCATGTGTGACTTCTCCAGAATGTCCCATTCTATTAATAAATGCGGTTCTGTGGAGATTATACAAATTAGGAGTGTCTGTGATACCTATAAAAGGCATTTCAGTCTAAACCTAGGTGAATGTAAAATAAATAAATAAATATCCAGGGGTTATTAATTAAATATAAGTAATTTTGGAGCATTTCTATTTATCTATTCGGCATGAGATATGCACATAACCTTGCAATATTTAAATGAGTACAAAAAAATACAATAAATTAACAAAGATTTAGAAAAACTCTTCTTTTCCATTGTAGCCTTGATTTCATGTTATTTGCTATATTATACAGAACTCTGTAGTGCAGCACTGCATTTCTCAGCCTCTTCAGTTTATCAAAGCGCATGATTTCCTATCTTTGCCACTGTGTTTTCATCCTTTAGTGTGTTCTCATTACAATACCCAGCATACATTGTGCCATACAGCCATACAGAGGCTAATAAATACAGAAATGACCTAGAAATTACACTTAGGTATCACAGCATTATATTTTGTGTTACCGTAACAATTCTTAAAAACACAGTATTGATTTCTAATTTGCAGTTACAAGTTTTACATAGTGGGTTGTGATGTGTTTAACCCCCCAGCCACTAGATGGCAGTGTTGCAATCTTTCACTCCAATGTAAACAAGTAGCATAACGGGACGCAGCGCTAACGTTAGCATAAGCAATTCAATGCTAACTATGTTGTGTTTTTATAAGCCACTATGACACTAAATTAAAAATAAAATGAGAAAATTAGTAAATTTTAAGGAAAATTAGGTTTAAAAATCACGTTATGTTTCTTTGTTTACAGTATCTTGCAGCTCAAGGCAAAATATTGAATGAATTTAGATCTTCAAAAGTTCCTCCCACCTCCACAACACGTCATCAGTAGGGGGGTTTCCTACTCTGGAATATCTCACACATTTAACACAACCGTGGCACCACTATGGTGCAGGCATACCTACAACTGACCTTGTCACAGTCAAACGTCCTACTTCACAAGTGCCCCTTTAATAGTAGCCGGTATCAGACATTCAGGGATACTTCTGGATGTAGCTCTTAGCAAGGCATCTATCCGAGTGGGACCCACCTACTGCCTACTGGCTGCCGGTGCAGCCGAAGACCAACCCCCCTTTAAGACCTCGAGCTGCATGCACAGTGGGGCAGCCCTTCGGAGGAGGTCATTCAATCAGTCAGCCAGTCCTACGGAACCTCTTCAGTCGCCCACTGGTTCACCGGCTCCATGTGATACCAGTACCGCTGCCGCTGATACTGGTGCTGTCTCGGCAGAGGGTTAGTGCTTGGGCGCAGTTCTCAAAGTTCGCCGAATAAGTTGGACTTTTCTTTCAGAGGAGAGCAAGACAGAGGAAAAGGAAACTTCAGCCGAACTCCAGCTCTGTGGAATCTGTGTTCTGGGAAAAGTTGGTGAATTTTTTGTGCCTGTATTTTTTCAAGCTCTGCGAACGGGATAAATGAGCCTGGCGGAGCGGAGCGGAGCACCGACGACAGCAGAGCCTCTCAGCGCAGCGCAGGACCGGGAGAGAGGGAGCTACGCTGCTGCGACTCAAGGTGAGTGAGTCCTGATTTCGCGTGGGAAACTTTCGGACTTTCTCTCCCGTGCTGCCCCGAAAACGCCGACTTTGGAGTCTGTCTGCTAAACAGTTCCTCCCTATTCTCCAGCTCCGTGTTCGAATCTCCCCGTTCCACCTTTAGTGGTGCCACAGCCTCAGGCGCCTGAACGTAATTGCTGCACCATTTAAGGTGGAACGGGGAAATTCTATCCCAGACTGGCGAGCCGAGTCTTATTCGCTTATAAAACATTAGGAGCTGTTAAACTTGGCTGCTTGGTGATTTGTCCTACTTTGTAGCTACAGGGGCCCTAACTCACTTTGCAAACTCTTGTTTGTAAAACTCTTCGGGAAGTTTTTAAAGGCACATGCAACCAGTGAGTTCCACCTATGTTATCTGGAACCCTTCCAATTCCTGCTAGAAGATTCTCTGGCTGTTTCAGACCGGCAGTGTTGGCTACTGTAGGTGGAGGAGTTGACTTTGGGTGTTCTGCATTAATGACCCAGGTGTGCTGACGTCCGGTGGGCGTGGCCAGGACCATAAAACACAACACAAATGGTTTATTGTGAGGTTTAGCACACAAAGAGCACAACCTGAACACGATCATAGGTGAATAGGACTATGACAGTCCAACATTGAGATGACTGTGGTGTGTGCATAGTGGAGACAGTGAGTGTGTGTGTGTGTGTGCAGTGTTGGCTACTGTAGGTGGAGGAGTTGACTTTGGGTGTTCTGCATTAATGACCCAGGTGTGCTGACGTCCGGTGGGCGTGGCCAGGACCATAAAACACAACACAACACACCACACACACACTACATGGTTTCACATCACTTCCTCATTGTGAGGTTTAGCACACAAAGAGCACAACCTGAACACGATCATAGGTGAATAGGACTATGACAGTCCAACATTGAGATGACTGTGGTGTGCATAGTGGAGACAGTGAGTGTGTGTGTGTGTGTGTGTATATATATATATATATATATATATAATATATTATTATATATATATATATACTATATATATATATATATATAATATATATATATATATATATATTACACACACTCACTATCTCCACTACGCAGGGGAGGGGTAGGTTTGACATTGTGAGACATGCGGTTGATTCAGGTTTAACACTCATCTGCACATATGTATATATATATATATATATATATATATATATATATATATATATATATATATATATATTACACACACACACACACACACTCACTATCTCCACTATGCAGGGGAGGGGTAGGTTTGACATTGTGAGACATGCGGTTGATTCAGGTTTAACACTCATCTGCACACATAATGTGAGCAGGGATGGGCCATATTGCTGTACCTGACTGATCCAGCAGCCACTATTGTGGACATACATGAGTCATCCTGTTAGTGCCAGCACCACTGGCAGATGGCTGCATGACGCAGGTCTACATGCACACTGACCGTAACGACAACTGCCCTTAACACCATGTCTTGACACACTGTTATCCTGGTGGAGATGAACAAGACATGTATTTGAATACATTCTTGCTTTTCACCCATTCGCAAATAGATGTTTCACTTGATAACAGATATAACAACTGATTATCAACCTGAACCAACTGGTTTAGTTAAGTAAAGATAAAATCTTATTCTGTGATATGAATTTGTGAACAATGCTTCAAAATGTAGTTGAACGTGTGGCTTTTTTTATTAGGAGGAATAAAGTAAAGTGGCTACAACTTCATTAACAGAAACGGAAACTGGGGAGCGGCGAATGCTCTGATAGGCAGCAGGCTGTGCAGTCACACAGTATTCTCATCTTGAGTTTATTGCGCTCTAGTGTTTTCCATCTGTTCTGGCAGGTGGAACTTACATTTAAACATTGTTTTAAGTACGTGTTTGTGCTGCATCTGTACATGTATCGTTGGTTGTTGAACCAGTAATACATTGAGCAATTGATTAATCAAGTAGTGCAGGAGATCAAATTTGTAAAAGGATAAAATGGGCTTCGGTATTGTGAGTGAAATGTATGGGCTTTAAGATGTTTATTTACAAACATGTCCAGTGAAATGGGGCCAGGTACACACTTCACTACTTTGTTCATTGGAGTTTCCTCCCAGAGTTACTGACTGATGGCTCTGATGCACATAATGCGTCTGATAATGTGAAAACCACAAATGGAAACCAAAGGAAGTGAAATCAGGACGGGGATGTGAGATTGAGTGTCTCCCTCTATGCCGTGGGAAATCTTGTGAGCTTGTGATGGTAGGGCTGAGTGTACACAGTGATAACAGTAATGGATGATTTAACCTTCAGAGGATGCAAAGTTTTGACGGAGTTCTCTTTGAATATCCCATCAGTGCTCTTAGAAAAGTCAGATTCATTTGCTTCTAGGGGTCCGAAGCACCATCAACATTACAAAGAGTTTGTGTCTTTAGTGCAGCTACATATCTCCACCGGTTCTCCAAATCTCCATATCATACGTAGTGTTGCTTTAATTATCTCTTCTAAGCAATTGCATTTCTTGAACTCCAGAGTTGGCAGACGGTCAGGACCAGTCAGCAGCTGATGTTAGCACTCCTTCTGGCTCCCATCTCTAGTGTCCGTACCAAGTTGCGCAGCCTCAGTTGTAAAGCATCGGAGGAATACAGATTTGGGAATCCAGTATGGCGAAACGAATCGTGCATTGACAGTACTGGTACACCTCTACAGGTGAATATGATAATGTGTTCGGTGCTTGAGCACTTGGCTCAGGCTAAACAGCTCTTTCTCCCTGAGAGGGATAATGTATTTGGAAGGGAAGTTATTATCTTGGGACTGGCAGGAGAAAGGAAGGGAATTAGCATATCACCAAGAGCTCCAGCCTTGCATAGTGTTATGCATGGCGGGTGTGTGTGCATGTGCTGCAGGATGGGGGTGGTGTAATTTCTTTTTTCGCTATGAGCCTCGAGTTGAAATTAGGCCTGTAGGGAGATTCGCAAATGAGGAGACTAGATGAAGAGGAGCATTAGTTAGTTAGTGGTATCTGGGAAAGGCAGCCCGTTCTCCAGCTCCACTGAAGGTTATTACTGAGGGTGTCACAACAATCCTTTTTCCTTTAATACTTCACTATTCCTAAACCTATAACCATCTGGTCCTGGGCTGATATCCTCCCAGCTGAAATGGAATGACAGCTTAACGGCACACAAAAGCCTTCAGCCAGGGAATCCCAGGCTTCTGGCTGATCACAGTTCATTCCTGGGCAAAACTGGGTCATCGTTCCTCAATGTTTTTCCATATATTCCATCAGTAATGGCTCAGCAATGCAAAAATATGTATGTTCCATGCTTTATTTTCCCAGAGGGTGTATGAAAGACAGACTACTGTATTTTGGCATGTTGTAGATATTTATGATTTGGACAAGTTCATGAAATTCCATAACATCTGGATCAAATTATTAGCAGATTCTCTGGTACAAATTAGAGTCGTGTAAAAATCTTCATGCCCTGCGCTGATTATGATGCATGTATCAATAGTTAATGCAGCCATTGTTTCCGTGTGCTTGTAGGCTTTTGTGCCTCCTGCTTTTGTTTTGCTGACATGTTCCTTCTTTGTTTGTTGCACAGTGAAATGTGATTACAGCTGTACAGATTTGGTAAGAAATGACTTTTTGTTAGTTAATACAGCAAAGTTAATGAATCTTGAATGATTCTTTTGTTGGATTGTAAAACCTTCATATAACAACAGGTATTAAATATGTGCACCCATCTGCAGATTGTAATATTAAGGCACAGACAGTCTCACAAGCAGACGTCTGAGTCTGGTGTGTTTCGTCTCTCAGCGTAGCCAAGAACCGCTTCCTAAGCTTGGAAGGGGCTGTTTGACTGATGTGCAAAATAAGCGACCACAGATTGTTTTCGTGTGACTTATAGAGGCAAACAGTGGTGGAGACTTTATGGAGAGTGGGTATAACCAGACAATGCGTAGCAGTCAGAACTGACAGAATGCCCAGAATAACATGCAGTAGTTATCATATGCACTGTGTAACTTGTGGGTGAAACTCAGGCACAGATGACTTGGTGTGTTGGAATAGTTCTCAGACTCGAGGGGTCCCCTAGGTACTAAACCTTTCAGTGCTACATCATAACACTGGGGAGGATACTGCGAGTAGTATGGAGGGAAAAAGCTTTGTCTTTAAGCAGCGTGCAATTTTTGAAGTCAGAAGACACCAGCTGGTGCCCTGGTTAATTTGGGTAGTGAATAAAATGGTCGTTAATTCATGGGTAGTGAATAAAAGGCTCAGTAAGGGAATTTCTCTATACGAAGTACAGTTCCACATGTTGTAAACATTGACACCTCTGTGTGGATCGCTGTGTTTAAATTATGCAGAAAATCTGAATCATTGGTGGAAGGCCACTTCAGTGGTGGTGGTGTTTGTTTTTACAGGAGACTTTTTAACACTTCTGTCATTTCAGTGCATATTTTGTTGTACAGAAAGAAATACTATAGACGACTCAGTTCGTGTGGGTGTGTACACGTGTGTATGTGCTTAGCTTTGCATTCACGTTCACCATCATGTTTGTTCGTCTCTGACACCTGGACAATGTCCTACTCTGAGAGTGGAAAGTGGTCTTGACTTGTTAAATGACCTTTAACCCCCAGTATAAATGCTACCATTATATCTTTACCATTTGACCTCTGATGGCCCGACCTGTTCTGACCTGTGAACTAGATGCAAGCCTATTATGTTGCCGGATTTTGGCGGGGGGAGGTGGAGAGACAGAGAGGCTTTTCACCTTTCAGTTCCACCCTACATGGAGCTGGCACACAGGACTGAATGAGCTGAGAACACTGTATCCCAGTTATCCAGGCTATTAGTTAATACTAATTACAGAACATGTTGCAGTTCAAGTTGGAGTATTCAGAGATTTGGTACATGGGCTTGTTAAGAAAACATCTTTACACAACCTACAAATGTGCCGTAGGGAGGTGACCGTCCTGTAGAGCTGGTGGCTTTTGATGTACGTCACAGTATTCAAGCAAAACCATGGCGCATTTGTCAGGTATTCTTTTCTCTCAGCCCTTTTAACTTAATAAGACAAGACTGTGGAAGGAATAAACTGTTGTCCCACCTGTTGCTCTAAATACACTCGAGTATCTAATTACTAACATCTGTTATCAGATGGAACACCAGCTTTTAACACTCTCAGAGTGTCTGTGAACTGGCAGCTGCTTGCTGAGCAGTGGAACGAGGCCCTCTTTGCTTTTAGTGTGGACAACGTTTGTGTGAATCCAAACACCTTATCTTTGAGGAGATGCCATGAGAAAGGATGTTAAAGAGGGAGGGGGTGCTTTAGAGTTTAAGTGTCAGTAGTGGGGGGGTGCAGATGCTTCTGTGGGATTAGGTTCTTCTCAAGATGATCTGCAGCTTCCTATTGAAGCTCTGTTTCAAAGTCACTTGCATTGTATGTGGAGATTAGGCTCTGTGTGTACATAGTAAACCTTGGGAATAATAGCTTATAAAACTGGTGCTCTGTTTGGTCTACATGGTAAAACCACTATACTTAAGCGGTGGAATATAAGAGGGGCTGCATTATTGCAAATAACATCACGGCTGTGGTTGGATCGCAGACATGAGGCAAAGGCGAGCAAAGAACAACATGGGTTAAAATAGATTTTTGACTATTAGCATTTTTCTCCCACACACAAAAACTTTTACCTCGTGTGGCGTAGAGTGAAACAACCAGTGTAGTTACTTACTAATGGTCAGTGAAGCGGATGTGGAACAAATACACAGCTGTATAGAATAATATAATATAAATCCATAATATTAAACACTTTTAAAACTGTCTTCTCAGGACTAGCTGTATAACTCTGTGAAAAGGAAACATGCATTCGGAATCGGAATCTGATTCACGTGAACATTTTTATACATTAACTTCACACAGGTCAGCTCATCTCTCTATGACAATCATAAGGTCAATGTGTTTATTAGCTCAGAATGCTAATTAGCTCAAAATATTAGTTATACATGCTAATAATATCAATACAGTAAGTCATTTTAAGCTTGTCTTTGTGGATTTACCGGTGGGACAGCTGTCATCTGAATGTCAGCACTGTCCAAAGAAAAAAAGTCAATAGAACCAGACTTTTCCCCCCCAAGTGATTTTGGGCCGTTTCTGTTGGTTCATTCATCAGGAAATGTTCACACAATGCAAACAGCAGCTGCTGTGCTCAAATAGTCCATTAAAAATTAAAATAGTGAGAGATGTTTTCATTTGGACAGTGATGAGATATTGCGATGTATTGTGTGGAGATGTTCACCGTTTCCTCTAGGGTGTTTTTAGAAAGCTACATTTAGAATGTGCTTTTAAGCTGTGACCTCAATCAAACTTAACCATTGCTAATGTAATCTACCTTTTTTCCGTCTCCTCTCCTACTCTTTCTTATACCTCTCTCCTTCTTGTTGGGGCAAGGAGAGACCAGGTTGGGTGTCATTATATGTCTCTACTTCATGTTGTGATAATTTAAAAGCTCACTGCAGAGTTTTAAAATTACAGCTTCATGATGGTTCATAAAATTCTGAAGCCGCAGCAGATACAGTAGGAGTCGTGTGATAATCTGTGCCAATATTCAGCACTTGATTTTGGTTATTGGAATGAGCCTACAAACTTGCCTTTTTGCCTCTGCTGTATTCTATCAGGGTGTCTTGCTCCATGTTGACTAAACCTGATCAAACTTGAGTTTAGGTTCTGTGAGAGGCGTCCACAGCGAGAGAGACAGGCTATAGCAGAGGTTCAGGCGGGGCTAAGCCGACAGGCCTCCAGAGAGGAATGAATTACTTGGTTAAATCTTCACAAACCAGCTGTGAGATACTGGACGCGATTTTGTTTGCATCAAAACTGTAAACACCGGACATGATCATTTGTGACATGAAAAGAGATGAACAGAACATCTTTTACTTCTCATGCAACGTACTGTGACTCTGTGCAGGAGTTTCACTGTGAAAACAGGAGAATGTGGAGTTTCTCCATCACATTTAAACTTATTAAATGTGACTACACATACTTTTTCACCCACAGCTCGGTTCTCCATTACTCTTCAAGTGCAAATATTTGGTAATAACTAAAAGGTGCTAAATGGCCATATGGTTTTGTAGTGCTCACCTTATTACAGTATTTTAAAGATTGTTTTACCTTATTTTGAAGTATCGTAAATATTGTATTTTGGGATCTTTTGGTGATTCCCACCCTTAATATGTGAACAAAATCACGAATCTGAACACAGTTAATTTGTTTGTATAGTATGTTTGTAGAAGCTACACAGATCTAATGTCTAACGCAGCACCAGTTTATTTAGTTTGTGTTACATCTGCTCTTTGATTTGTAGCAATAACTGAACTATTCTATGCTATTCTGTACTGTTCTATTCAATTCTGTTCTATTTAATTCTATTCTATTCTGTTTTGTCACGTGACCAGTTTTAGATGGCATCCTGTTATCCATCTTAAAGTTCCATTTGGAGAGATGCAGATAACCCATGCCGGAGGATTGACGTAATGAGTTCTGGGCTCTCTATGTGGCCTCTCAGATTAAAATCTAGATTAACTACTCTATTTAATTACACCACTCTGGTTTTAGCAGTGTAATCTTATCACAGTGTCTGCTCTCCTTAAAACAGGCTGAGAACCTTATTGGTATAAATTGTAGCAGGCAGCAAGGAGGACGGGAGAGCAGTCATGAACCTCTGTGCAGACACAAGTGCAGGTTACTTGTTGCAATCTCTAGAGCTCACTGTCTAACACATCAAATTAAAGTTAGCATACTGACCTGCTAGCCATGACTCTGTATACCACTTTGTTCCCCAAGAGATGATAGTGAGTTATTGTAGTGTTGGGTCTGCCATCAGCCTAACATGAGAAGCTAAAGAAGTAGCACTGCCCCGGCAGCACATTCTAACTCCTTATCAATCATGAGGAAGGTCCTGCTCCTGCTTAGATCATCAGGACAGGTAGTCAATGAAAGGGAGAGTAAAAAACAGCTCTTGAAGCTGACCTTGAGGAGGAGGGATTGTGCGTTTCCTTGTTTATTATGATAAGAGTGGACAACTTTCTGCTGATATGTCGCTTCCTGTCATTTGGAGTATGATTTTGACAGTTTGTGTCATCTTGCAAATAGCTCCTTTAAGGAAAGACGGATATGAGCTCAGTTTACTGTTGTGCCCCTTTACCCTTATTAGTTACCCACTATCACAGCGTTCATCATGACACTAAAACTAAAACTGAAACTAGTTTTAAAAAAACGTTATTACTTCTAGGAAAGCAAAAATGCAACAGGCTAATATGTTATAATATGAAATCAGGAATCTAAATATGAAACCTAAAGAGAACTTAAACTGTGAATTTGTCCCTGGATTCTGGGTGAGCGAGAGCAGCAAGCACTATGGATAATAAATGCAGGAATGATGAAATCCACACTTATCGGCAATGAAACCTGCCGGTCTGGACATGTTATCGTTTATTAGATGCTGGAGCAAGAATGTAGAAGAGTGATGATACTCTAGTAGACCATGTAATGCTGGCAGATTTCGCTGATGTTTTTTTTTTTTTTTTTTTTAATTAGTATTTTTATTTTAATAATGGTGGAGAAATGTGTCCTATTGGGGTTTTGTTGCTGCATTGTGGGGAAGAATGAAAGGTTCTGCCACTCAGAAATGGTAACCAGGACCAACTGGCAGGCTGTAAAAAGCCTGCTTTAGAGCCAACTGCAGTGATGTGATCTTTTAAACCTGAGAGAAAAGAGAGAGAGAGAGAGAGTTAGAGATGTGAGTCAGGTGGGGGGAAAAGACAAGAGCATTTAAGTGACATTTTCAGAAAGGCCTTACCCTAGCAACCCAGAGGTTCGGCTCCTGGCTGGCATGTCAAGCTTGTAGTCGTGTTTTTAGACCCAGGATAACTAAAACCTTCCTTATGCTTTCCAAAGCTCTCTGTTTCCTCTCTGATGTTTTTTTTGTGTACACAGTAAAAGCAACAGCATGAACGTAGTCATAATGTTCTTTTAAATGAATTTAGTTCAGAACAGCACAGGAATACAGTGATTTGGATGGAATTGTGGGCTCTGTGTATCGTTACACCCCTGTTTATTCCTGAAAGAATTTCACACCAAACACTTTATTTGTTGTATTTGTGATTTATGCTTTACTGAGTATATCACAGACGCCATCACTGAACAGCTGCATGTTACTGTAGTGTGCAGACTGCAAGTAAGTAAGTGGATGTGATGTGACACGTGAAGGTTATGTCCTTTTGATTGATCAATCTTATTTCAAGGCGGTTCACAAGCTCTTTTTGAAAGGGTCAAATTAAAACATAAGGGCATTTTTGATGCAGACTCTTTTACATTGTAGCTCCTGTGATTTGAAAAATGCTATTTTGACATAATAACGATACTCACACTTTTCTTTAGCCTCATAATTAGGCCTGTTTAATTGTATGCAGTACAGTAAAATATGATTGTAGTTGTAAGCCCGATATTAATTATTGTAATAATAATAATTCTTCTACTTCTTGGCACTACAGATTCTGCTGTCTCAGGAACTAAATATGCGATGCATATTATGTATAATTCCCCCCCACATATCATCCACCCGAGCTTTACACAGAATTTGAAGATTATATGAAGGTTTTAATTCCATGCAGAATCAGTTTCATTATTCAGATCATGCAAATGAGGCTGTATTTTGATGAAAAGCAGAATATGCAAGGTCCGCAGTCTCTCTAGTTCCTTTGATATTTCTGAAAATCTCCCAAATTAAGCTCTAATTATGACTGCTGTATTTAAACATTCATAACTCAGAGATAATATGGTGCATGCCTGTATGTAACATGCGTTTCAGGGGTGTTAAAATGTGCTGCTGGGTGAAACGGGTTTCATTGCAGGATGTTGGGGGAAGGTGATGTCCTACATCAGGGCTGGTGTGTGTGAGGGTGTGTACATACTGTTATTGCAGCCCGCCCCCGCTCACATCACAGTCCTCTCACAAGTCTCTTTGTTGTCTCATGAAATAAATGTAACATTTGGGCCTCACACTTTCAATCCTGTGTTCTCCACAGCAGCTAGAAATATTATCATCACTGTCCAAAGAAAAACATGTGCTTCCTGTTTTTTCAGTTTTCACATTTCTGCACCATTTGAGCTCAACGGCTGTGCTTTAATGCATCAACGTATGATGATGAATAGACTAGGAGTACAAATGCTTCAGCGTTATTATTATTATTTTACAATCAAAAATTTGTTTTGCCGTTCCTGTAAAGTTTTAGAGACCGTGATATCAGTAACTTCTATTACTGGCCAATACAATTGTGTCTTATATGCATTTTTAATTTTAATTTGATGCTGCTTTTAATGACTGAGAAGAGTAAAAACAAACAAACAACACAGAAGTAAATGCCAGAAACTTGGTGTCTTAAATATAATATATATAAATGATGGAGCGTCGGGGGAGGGGCTACTCAGAATTCTTTGTGGTGTTGGAGTCGGTTTTTCAGTGGTTCTTGTCATGAACAATGCTATACTTGTGCTTAAGGATTTAACTGGACACATGTTACATATTTGCTGTAACCTGGCGATATGATGCATTTACGTGAATATAGATTTGGTTAGTAGAATTTTCAGAAAGCGGTCACTGTATACAAAAAGCACGCTACCATATGCAGAGGTATATGCTAATGCTAACGTTAGCGGTCTGCCCTTGCTCTTCTTATTTACGCCAAGATCGATTAGACTACTGCTATGTATGGGTTTGCAGTTTACACAACACAAAACGAACCATGAATGAATGGAAACTATTTATTAATAATCCATATACTGTGTTTTCTAAAAAAAAAAAAAAACAGAACAGCGTCACAAAACATGATATTTCAATACTGAGGGGTATTGATATTTTCCTGTGATGTTTACTGCTTGCTTCGTTCTTTGTTCTGGGTACTCATGCCCAAAATAAGTTGCGATGCGAGCCAGTGTGAGTGAAACTGTAAGTTGTCATTATCGGATGAGATCACGGACCAGTGGGACATCATGTGGGCCCTAGTTGGTGCAATACAGATAATGTAGTGGGTGTGGTGCAATGGCTAGTGACCTACCTGGTAGTGACCTTCCACCCCTCATGGGAGACTAGGGTTCTTGGGCAAGACTCTTAACACTACATTGTCCTCCCTGTGATAAAATGAACATTGTGAGTCACTCTGGACAGTGTGTCAGCTGAATGCCGCGCGTGTAAAGGACAATGGTCCATGTCGTGTTTAATTATTATAGGTCTGAGTGCAAACACTGTATCACTTCAAGGTGAAGTCTGTGTTATTTTCACCCAAAATACCACACACACCCACACCCACACACAAGAATGCCACCTTGTTCTCACAGGTCGTTATAAAAGATTGTGCCAACAGGATGTCTCTTCCACTCCTCTGTTGACTCCTCCACCCCTCTGTTCCTTTGCTCTGTCTCGTTCCTCTGTCCCAGTAGAGCCAGTATGAGGTGCATGCATGGACCTGAGTATTAATTACTGTGAGTAGCTGCAGCGTGAACTTAAAGGGAGTGTATTGTGTGTGTGTGTGTGTGTGTGTGTGTGTGTGTGTGTGTGTGCTCGTGTTCTTGCTTAATGTGTGTGTCGTTCAGGCCCGTGTTCCGCGGAGCGCATGGCTGTGTGTGTGTGCGTACTACTCTCCCGTAGGCAGCCCCCACTCTGCAGGGGGTAAAAAGAGAGAAAGCTGTGCAGCCTTCTTTGTGCCTTTGTTGGACTGGAGGTTGAAAAGGCCAGCGAATAAGAACGGGGAAGAGGGGGAGAGAACGAGGGAGGAACGCAGAGGAAGAGGAGGGAGAATGAGTGCACATCTCTTTGCGGGAACACAGCAGTGAGAGCCCAGCTGCTGCTAGACGTAAGGTGTGTGCATGCTATAGGGTGAGTCCAGGAGAGTAGCAGAGGGGCTGAATTCTGCAGGAACGGAATTGTGGGAACTTCTTGTTGCACAACTTTGCATAGTGTTTGCATGTGCATGAGATGCTGGCGGAGGCATCTTTCTTTCTTTCTTTCTTTCTTTCTTTTTTTTGGGATGTTGTGTTATGCTGTTTTGTAGCGACGTTGCAGACACAGTCTTGTAATTAGAGCGATTAAAGCTGTTAAAATTCATATTTACATGAACTTGCCTTCAGTTAAGTGTAAACACTCGACTTTGGTGCTCGTGATATGCTTTTGGAGTTTTGCACTGGAGAGAAGTGGCTAACGTAGCTCACAGGTAACGTAAACCTAACAACGTGCGGTTAGCAAATTCTGAATCATCTCACATGTGCTGCAGACCATGTTTAGTTGTCAAAGCAGCTGTCAACTTAATTAGTTAATCCGTTAATGCTGTTAGCTGTAGTCTTCCTGCGTGAAAGAACTATTGATTGCCAAATAAAGAACAACGATGGACGTTTCAATGGAGAGATTTTTACCCTTTCGTGTTGGATTTGAGTTTGGTGGGTCTGTATTGGAAGCACTGACATTGAATGGTCCCTCTATTTATTCAGAGATATGCAGGGTTTTCGTCAGCCCCACCCTTCACAACCCCCCTGGTAAAAACTGTAAACCCCAGCTTTGGGAAGAACTGTCAGCACGGCGTTCACTGTGTTTGCAGTGTGATCAGCTTTACTGTAACGCACATCTGAAAGTAGTCACACGCTGGCTGTTTTATTACATTAGCTTGTGCCGAAAGTCTCTCCTGAATAATCTTTTTTGAAGATGCTTGAGGCTAACAGTAGGGGTGCAGCGATACACTCAGCCCACAGTTTGATTTTGCACTTTCAAATTAGGAAAACTGATGACTCTAATGATCTTGGTGCTTGGCTTACTAATGGCACTGGAGCTGGGAGGCAGCGGGGTGCCGGAGTAAAGTGCTGATTGGTGCTAATCATTCGGAAGTCTGGTGTTCACCCAGTGCAGGTGCACTAGATGGCATAATTAATAAACTGTCCATTCTCCATAATGCATGGTCACACCTCCATGATGCACACTGTCACTGTGCCTTGTAACCTGGACGAGCAGTACTTGGGTGATTGGCCCAATTTCTTCTTGAATGCATCACTAGTCCTGAGCAGGCAGGGAAGTAATGTACGTTTCCTGACGCTGTGTGAGATGGTGTTCTTTAATAAAACTGGTGAAGGTGAGCGGCTTGGCTGAAAAGTGTTAGCCAGTTTTTGTGTAATTGTGTAAATTGGATATTTGAGAGCGTAGCTGTAAGGGCTGAGCAGGAACATGCAGCAACAGGTGTCGTTCAGGGATTTTCAGCTGTATCTTTGTCTCTCTGTGGGTGTGTGAGAAGAATGTCCTCCTGATGATGTAAGGGTTCACTTATTTCTGATTTGTGCTGAGTGCTGGTGGGGTATTTAGTAGTGGGGGCAGCAGGGCTCGATAAATTCCCCTTCTTCAGTCAGTTGTTGCTAAGCTCGAACCAGTGGAACCCTCTGAAAAGGTAGACTGCACTCGTCTAGTTTTTTTCTTCTTCTTCTTAAACTTTGCTTTTTGCAGTCTTTCCCTCACTTCTTCTTTTTTTTTTTTTTTTTTTTTTTTTCTTTTGGCCTTTTGTGCAAATACACACCCGTAACCATCCTTACGCGCACTTGTGTTCACTCTTTCTCTTCCTCTTTCTTTCAGGCTGTTTAGCAGCACCCACTGGGGCAGTCCCCCCAAACCCCCTTTCCCCTCCCTTCTTTCTTTTTATCTATCTATCGATCTCTCTCTCTTTCTCTCTCTCTCTCTCTCTCACTCACTCACTCTTTCTCTCTCTCTTTCTTACTCACTCACTCACTCACTCACTCTCTCTCTCTCTCTCTCTCTCTCTCTCTCTCTCTCTCTCTCTCTCTCTCTCTCTCTCTCTCTCTCTCTCTCTCTCTCTCTCTCTCTCTCTCTCTCTCTCTCTCTCTCTCTCTCTCTCTCTCTTTCTCTCTCTCTCACCTACCCCACACCCCTAGGAGTCTCTCTGTCCTGGGAAAAGACGTTTCCATGGAGTGGATGAATGTTGGACCAGACTGCTAAAAGTTGTGCTTTCCTTTTAGGGCCTTAATGAAGTTCTCCCCCTCTCTCTTATTCTCTCTCCCTCCCTCCGCCCCTCTGTCCCCTCTTATATAAACACAGACACGATTAAGAACATAATTCATTTTATTGTTCATACTTTTCACTTCTGTTTCACATTTTCCTGAATTATTCTGCTAAAAATGAATGTGACAACATTCCTAAACATAAGAGGAGAAAAATGGATCCTGATGTCTTCCTCTCTGCCAGATAATATACAAATTTTGCATGACGTGACATGAGGCACTTGTTGTGTGTTCTTACGGCTGGAGACTCATAATGACACGGTTATATATGCTGAACGGTAGGACCGGGCTTTATACTAGCCTCAGATATGAGGTCGTATTAGGCCATCTTTGACAAAGATTATAGTTGCATGCTTTCTCTGTTATTGTGCATGCATAGTCATTTGTAATCTGACAGTTAGCTTTTGGCTTTGCTCAGTACCATATGGCTGACAGTTGGGGCCCATCAGAAAGCGAGTGTGTGTGTGTGTGTGTGTGTGTGTGTGTTTGGGGGTGTTGGGGTGTTTGGGGGGAGATGGGTTTGTGTAGGGGGGGATGGGGTGGTGATGGTATGTGTCAGCATTTCCTTTTAGCTGGCTCTCTGGGCTGACGGTTCAAAGGGTGTCCCCTTTTTCAAAGCTCGTACCTTTCCTATCATGTTTTGCGCACCATGCGGCCTGGCACACTAGGAGTTAAAACGTATATGTGTGTGTGTGTGTGTGTGTGTGTGTAAGAGAGAGAGAGAGAAGGGCTCCCCGTGGTTAAGGGGTTTCCTAGCAACCCTTTTGCCACTTGTTGCCAAGATCTGGCTGGACGCTAGTTGCCCAGAGAGCCTCCTCTCGCTGTGAGAGCCTCTGTTCACTTCTCTTCCCTTGAGGGAGATTTAGAGAGCACACATACACGGCGGTGCTGTTCGCTTGTCTGACTGTAGTGTGCAGAGTGTTTTTCACCCTCACAGAAAAAGTCTGCCTTTTAGTATTTGTATGTCGTATGTGGTATATCATAAGGACACAGAGTTTAATGGATGATTTTTTTTTTTTCTTGACAAACGCATAAAGCACACCATCACATTGACCGTTCTTCTGTATTTTTTATGAGCCAGACTTTCAATATGAATTGCTTTATTTGCTCTTTAATTGGCCAAACTGCCATATTCAAAAGCCCTTCCTATTTAAACAACATGGCTCACATAAAATACTATGTCAGGCATGAGAGGTGACTGGCTAATCGGCACAATGACTTATTCAGTATTAAATCAGAACGTTTTTGGCGTATGTATAAACATGTGTTGCAAGTGCACTTATTGCAACTGCAGCACAGATTTGCCAAAATAAAACCATAGTAAATTGGCCAATTCCAGATTTCCTGTTTTGAGCAAAAACCTGCTGATTCCTATCTTGGCTGATTTCCACTGTGCACCACGTTATTGGAATCATATCCGTATTGGCCCAACTTTGTTAAAGGTGTCCTAAAACGTATATTTCGCTCTAACTGTAGGACGGGTAAATTTTATATGTGTACTGGATTCTGCTGAAATAGTGGGCGTCTGTCTTTTAGACCTGACAGGAAGTATTTTCATATTACCTGCTTGCTGGCTGTGCTACATTTAGAACTACCCCTAAACAGAAATCCCAGTGTGTATGAGAGAGGCTGAGTGGAAAGCTTGACAGGAGAAGGAGGAGTTTTGAAATCACGTCCTAGGAAATCTCTACTATGACCTTGACTTTTTTCCAACTTAAGGCAACCATTATATAGACTCAGTTTAAAATATACAATCTGTTGTGTGTTTTTGTGTGTTATGGTTGTTGACATTGCTGTATGTAGTTGTTGCTGTAGTTGTTCAAAAAGACAAAAAATCAGCGTTAGCTTTACTGTTATTTTTGTCCATCACAGCGTGTTAAAGAACATGACATGACAGAACAGCAGCAGACAACACTGTCTTCTATACAGTATTTCATAAATAATACACACACACACACACACACACACACACACACACACACACACACACACACACACACACACACACACACAGTAGAGGAAATGAACCAGCTGTTTCCAAAGCAGCAGTAATAGTTGTATGTGACCCCCCCCCCCCTTCATTGCACTGATTGTTGCTGCTGCTCAGTAAGTAATATTGCAAAGGAATCTTACAAGACTAATGTAATTTTAAAGCTCAATTTTACACATTTTACATGTTGTTGATCGGCCTAAATTTGTTTGTGCGAAGTTTGCAGATAACAAATTTGGCACTTAATGGACACTGGCCTCAAACCACATCAGTTGTTATGATAACAGATAGACTTGCTTATGTGGTTTCTCACACTGTGGTCAGAAAATAGATGCTGTGCAAACACATGTATTAGTACAGATGGTGTAATTGTACTCTCAAGGGTGCTGCGGTGGTTTTAGGTCCCCTCCCCCTCCGAGGCAATGTTTTATGATGTTTCATAATGTTTCAAAACTGGAGACAAGACAGGGTGTGCAATCAGTACAACTTACAGAATTGAACTGCATTGACATGTGGTATAATGATGATCCCCAATGAATTGAACCTAAACATGTGCCCTCGGTGACAAAAGGGGAACCGTGTCATGGACAGTTCAGTGTCTGCTCAGAGCATATGACTGCATGAACTGTTTTCAGTGTTTTTATGTTTCCAAAGAACAGCATGACTGCTGCTACTGTTTTCAGCTGTGCAACATACTTCTGCATCATCAGTCAAGGAGTTATATAAACAACAACAAGCCACATTACTTTCAAAAGAGACAGAATTATCCAGAGGTTGGCTCAGTCCTTTGCATCCCTTGTAACCCCCCCCCACGCCCATTTACATCCAGTTTGCATGCCCCCACCTGACACCTTGAGAACTGAGGTACTAAAAGAAAACAACACAGTCATGTTCCAGATGACAGGAGGGCTTCTTTACTCCCCGTCTTTCATTTTGCCCCTCTTATCTCCCTTCTCAGTTCAACTCCTCCCCTCTCTTTCTCTCTTTCACTCTCTTTGTTTCTCTCACCCTGTTTGTCTAAATTATCATTTCTTAAAGGAGTGGGTGCTCTGTCTACCAGCCTGTGGGAACTTTCTGATAAGTGTGCGTCGGGGTCTGTGTTATGGGAACTGCACTGCATGATTCTGCTTTGTACCTGCATTGTTTTTGCACAGGCTGAACAACTGTGTAGTAGGGGTGCACGGTGATGCCTCAGTCATATCGACATTGGCAAATAATTACGTAATAAGTATCATTGGCAATGGACACTGTGGGTCTGTAGGTAATTTTCAGAATTTCTTAACAAATTTCAAACAGATTTAATGGGCTCATGTCCAGATTTTTTTTTTTTTAAATAAGACTTAAGTAGTAAGTAATCACTGTATAATAATGTAATAAACTTTTAACCTCCTTAGTCTACATGTATACCATACATATATGGGAAGTTAGCTACAAAACTTACTAACCCCTAATACAAAACTGAAGTTAATATCCAGCTTCTATGGGACGCTAAGTGGAAGGAAAAAGTCACACATGGACAGATAGACAGATTAACAATGCTGGTCTATGGATAAGGGAAGGAGTGGCTGATGGACAGGTGGTCAAGCTTGCCAACTTTTTTAGCGTTGTCTTGCCATGTTTCTCTCACTCTGACATTGTTTTGGGTGGGCGGGGCTAGAGATGTAAGGCTTGTGATTGGTCAGAGAATGCTTACAGATGCATTCCCCAAGATTAGGACCACCCAGTTTACTTTGAGAGGAGTAAAACATATGGTGAGAGACAGCAGACTGTGGGGAGTATTTATTGTTGAGCTTATTTATACTTACATACTAAACAGGCAGGGAAATCTTCACAATGACTGCTGCTACTGTTTTCACCTATGCATGAGATCAGCCAGTTGAGGTTAGTATTGTCAGTCGCTGATGGGACTTTTGTGACTGTCAGTCAAATTAGATGATGACACATTGTCCACAAACGTTCCCAAAAGTGCTGTAATGATTTAGTTTGCGGTGCTTATTTAAATTTGAGCTGTCTGTCATTAACAGCTGAAATACAGCAGACTTTAGGAAGTCTTTTAGACTCTGGGAAAGGAATTCATACTTTTGTACATGTTTACTGAAGCCTTGAAACTCTGGAGCGAGATTAACAAGAACAGATTCAGGATCCCTGGGACTTTGACAGGATAAAGAAAAGATAAGAAGATAAAAATGATCAAAAGAACACAACAGTAGATGCATACACATTTACTTACATACATACATACATACATACATACATACATACATACATACATACATACATACATACATACATACATGTAAATATATATTGTGTACGTAAAATCCATTGAGAAATCTACAGCTGACAAGGTTTGTGTTTTCTGACTGCTGAGGTTTGAAACATAAAGCCCTGTAAGCCCAATCTCCTGAAGAATTTAGGAGGAATTCTAATGAGCAAGAGCGAGTTTTGGATTTTCCGTAAATGAAGCACTGGGAAAGGCGAAGACGTCTAACTACGCCTACAGTCGCTAACGCTAGCCATTTGTAACTCCTTTCAGATGAGTTGATTTGTGTTAAGTCTTCTGGATTTGGACATGACGGATTGTCCTAAGGCTAGCAGGTGTCCTGCCTGATCCTGCCTCTGCTTGCACACGCACACACACACACACACACCCACGTACACTTTACACACACAATTAGACACACACCCTTGAAAGGGGGTGGATGGTAGAGTAAGGGGTGGAGGAATTCGCTCCTCACGTCTACAGAAATGTGGGAACACTTGCTGTTTTATTCGGCAGTGATTTTTCTTAGTGCCTGTCTCAGTGTGAACTTGAATGGGGCCTTTGGGACAGCGAGTACTGGAAGTTTACCTCATGTAGTGCTCTGTAGGAGGTGGGTTTAAAGCTATAGCTCTTAAACAATTAAAGTTTTTATGGCCTGAATTCTCTCCACCTCCTACACGCACACCAGAAAAGACCCTAAGGACAGGTGAAGGACATCAGGCTTTGTGGTGCCCTCAAATTGCATTCGTGCAACTTAAACATGCCTTCCTAAAGGGGTTATTAAATCCGTATGACCATGTTACAGACGTATGACACTTTCTCAGGATGTTTTAAAGTGATGAGTGAGAAATTACTTTTGTAAAAAGTTTTTCTTTACTCCATATGTGAATGGATTAGCCAAGATGTGTTTACTTATGTAGTTTATCTGTTTGCGTATTTTGCATTTTTTATTTACGCATGCTCTGAGAGCCGGTTGGTGTTAGTAACACACAGTCAACAAAAGTCTTAACTTCTTATGAGTCCTATAATATGTTACGTGGTTGGTGCTGGTTTGAATTGGAGCTGTGTCTGTCGTTGACAGCTACAAAACAAGACAGCTAGTCAGAAAAAAGACCTTTAAATTGTTCATTGAAGTGATTTATATGTATTTAACCATCAAAGGTTACTTCTTAGGCCAAACATGCAGGTCTGGTTGTACCCAGACTTTAGCCGAGATAAAGTATTTTCATGTTCAGAATGTGTGCTGCAGTGTCTTTGTCCTTACAACAGGTGTCTGTTTTCCCCAGAACATTAATACCACCCTGTTGTATTGTTAGGACTACCCACACAGTATAGACCCTTCTGTTGTGGGCGGAGGTTATGTTGTGGTTTGATTGGCGGCTGAGGTTGTTGGCTGTTTGCCATCTGTTGCCTTTATGAAGCTGTCACTCGTCAGGTCTGTGTGGTGTGGACGGTGTAGACTGCGCTGCGTATTGCGTTTCCTTCACACACTTTTTCTTCCAGGTCCCTTTGTTCTGCGTTCAGAGTATCTGCAGGAACTTTTAAAGTCGTAGTCAGTAAGGTAATGTGGAACACTCTGAAACCGTTGGTAGTAGAGCTCCATGAAATGGATAGAAGATTGGGATTAGTGTTGCAGTACGATGGTTGAGGGTTCATGTGCATTGCCTTGACTAAAATAATTAGCTTTATTCGGATTACAGGAATAGCTTGATTAATCAACCCCATGCCCATAAAAGCTCGCCTATAAATAAACTGGTCAAGTACAAAGAGTTGCGTGACTCATTTACAGGACCCATTTGTGTATCGCAGCCTGATGTAAAAGCCAGGATCCTGATGGTGATTAACAAACTGCCCTAATGATGCAAAGCTCGTACGTTTCTTTTGAAGTGCTCCTACGTGTTTGTGGGGACTGATGCCAAGGTGTGGTGTATTAACTCTCTGTTACGCTGTAAATAACGATGGAAACTAACTGGAAAGTTGTAAAAGCAGGCTCCTGTAGTGTGGGTGCGACTGGTATGAGTTTGAAGCTGCATGAGATTTGAAGAATGAAGGTGATAAATGGCTCATATCATCGCTGTCCAATGAAAAACATGTATCTCCACTTTTGTCCATTTTTACTTTAATGCATCATTTGAAAAGAGCAGCTACTGTTTACACTGTGTCCAAATCTCATGATGAAGGAACCAATAGAAATTGTCCAAATCTGTTTGCAAAGATGTCTGGTTCCATTGACTTAAATTAAAGTTAAGTGAGGTTTTTCGCCTCTCCTGTAAAGTTGCCATTTTGGAGATACTTGTTTTTCTTTGGACAGCGACGATATGCCATATGACATCCATGTAGGGTTTATATACCAAAGATTCAGTCTTACAAAAACATTTCCAAAGCTGTATTTCTCCCACAGTGCTACACACATTCTTTTTATTACGGTGACTGTAAGAATGGTATATGTACAGTTACTGCTGTGATTGTTATTTAAGTTGCTGGGCTGTACTTGGCTGTATTTGAGCCCTGAATAGAGTGTGCCAAACTTGTGCCAGCAAGTTGTGGCTTTAGTGTCACAACTCATGGATGTTTTGTTGCCTCCGATTGGTCATTGTTATTAGGTTAATTTTCCCCACTTGGAATCAGAGATGCAGCAGCTGTCATTTTCCTGCACGTTTCTATTTTCTGACCTGCTGAACTTTATTTGACTGCATACACAAACGTTTTTGCAACTTTTCTTTAATGGAAGATTCTCACATCTCAAAAAAGTACACCAGAATACCGGACAAACCTTTTCCTTTACAAACCTCCAACTAAAGATGACGTGCAGTATTTGTATTTTTCAAAGTCAGGTGCACCCGCTAATAGAAACAGAAGAATATTGTAGCAAGGCACGTTTTAAGTTCTCACTTAACATATATAGTGCAACTAGAAATCTTCATCCACTCACTTCGTCCACTCACTTCGTCCACTCACTTCGTCCACTCACTTCATCCACTCACTTATACTTCATTTGGTCCATCACATCACTCCAATGTGTGTTCTCCGGATCTCCATGCTTTCTCTTTCCATGTGGTGGGCGTATCTATGTCCAAATGTCAGTAAAACCAATAGTGTGTTTATTTTTACTTATAATCGATCTGTGTGCTTTTCAACACATCAGAGAAAATTCAGGATGTGTGTTCTCCGGATCTCCATGCTTTCTCTTTCCATGTGGTGGGCGTATCTAGGAACAAGCACCAAACATGAATTCCACTCGTGTGGGTTGGGAAGTCAATGGGGCATGTTAACTTTAAGAATATTTATACATTTATATCAAACCTTTTATTCTTGATTTAATTTAAACTTTTAATAAGGAAAAATGTGTGTTTTTCCTTTCCTCCCGTTAAAAGTTGGTTTAGGTTTGTGCCGTTATTGTGCTGGGCTTTTGCATTCTTCTCAGTGCAGCTTAAGAGATGGAGCCAGAGGGATTGGACTTTTCTTAGAAATGGACGTTCCACTGCCCTGCAGCTCTTTTATTATGGCCATTCTAATCCCCATAGCTACCGTGTTTGTTAAATTGTGTTCTTTGGACAGTCGTGGCTCATAACAGCAGCATGCACCCATAAAACACCATGTGTTACACTCGTGGAAGTCTATTTACACACATGTATGCGTGTTGGTGGAGTACAGGAACACGGAGGATGTGTAAAACACTGATGACTTAATGAGAGGCAGCTGTAGAAATTACTAGTAGCAAAGTCTGGATCACACACACACACACACACACAAACTAAACTTGTCGTCATCTTGTACAGCTTTTGTGTGGTTAAGAAAACTCAGTGCATTTTTATTCCCCATTTTCAGCTCCCTCTACAAGCCCCCCCTCCCCAACCCGCTCTCTCTTTCACTCTGTCACCGTCTGTCCTCTGTGTGCTTTTCTCTCTTTCATATCCCTCCTTGCACCCTGACTTGCTTATTCATTGTCTGAGGTGTCCAGGCATGCATGACCAGCATGTGGCCTTAGGACATTCCTCCAGTTCAGGGGTTAACCCAAAAATGTTAAGCAGTGGCTTCCAAATATACACACTTATCTTGCCTGTGTGCACACACACACACACACAGACACACACAGGCCACTGACAATTATACTTGTGTTATTTTGCAGTCGCTGCATTCTCTTGGTTGGGTCATATTTCTCCGAAATGATCTCTCTCTGTGTATTTGAGGATTTTGTGGACGTTTTTCATAAGGCTGGGATTGGACTCTGTTTATTTTTGTTCTCTGGCTTTTACTTTATCCACCGTTTAGCTTACAATAGTGACAGAAAAGCAGAAGCTTACTAGTGCTCATGTTTGACAGTACATCTCTTCTGTTTATGATAAAAAGATAATATGCTGTGTAGGAACTTGGTGATGCTGGAATTCTAGCCAGAACCTTAGTCTGATCATTTCTGTGAACATATCCACCGGTGCTGATGACAAGGCCTATATGTAAACCTTTGGAATATGTTGGGATACACCAAAAAGGGGAATTTTAGCTAAAAGCAAAAGATTAAAGTGGAAGTGTCAAAGCAACTAAAATAAACAGCTGGTAGCCTGAATGTTGATCAGGGTGAGAAATAGTGATTGTGTACACTATGTATTTCCTAAAGCCTCATTCTCTGGTCAGCACGGGCGTGTTCAAACAGTTTGATCAGAAGGATGTCAACAGTAAAACTCACAAGCATGGTTTATGGCAGCTCACGTATACTTTCGATGGGATCTTCGGCTTACATTTGAGCTGATTTTAAAAAAGTAACTTTTTTTTTTTTTTACCCAGTTATCTTTCTCGTTAGGCCCTCCAGCAACACTAAAAAACTACTGAGCAAGTGGAGAAACTTCAGACTGCTGGACATGTGCTCCAAAACCATCTAAGGGTTTGTCTGCCATTATAGCATGCTATAGCACAGGAGCTATAGAATTGAGCTAGCTGTTTAAAATGAAACTAGTAGTCTAGTTCCCGAGTTCTTTCCCAACATGATGCTCATTCACTGAAGCATCGTCACATTACATTAGTTGAAAATCATAAAGATGACAAATAATATAAAAATACATTTTTACTAGTCTGTCTTGAATTTCAGTTTTGGTTTTGCCTTGTCTAAATGTTCTGCTGTTCCAGAGTACAATAACCAACTGGTTACCGGTGAGACCTGAGCATCCGTCCAGCGCTGGCCATTTCTGGATATCTGACATTATGGATATGATTGCTGAGGCCTATATGTTAAATACCAAAGTGATTTTGACATCTTACAATGTAAATTAGAGATAATGCTATTGTAAACGAGCTCCTTAATTGGGTACATTGGCTCAAGGTCATGGTTAGGGTTGGGGTCAGTTAAGATTTTAAAGATAATCCCTGAAGGGAGAGTGGGTCAATAAAAGGTCAAGCCTCAAGTAGCCTTATCTTGACCCCAGCTCTGGCCTGCAGATTGACACACTGTCAGTGTGAGGTTTGTAGTCCTGTGACCCAGTCTGCAGAGGCAGGCTGAGCTGTATATCCATGCTTATCGATCACCGTGGCTTAGTGATCAATCGATATCACAGCATGTCCTAGATAACAGGCAGAAAGAGAACTCTCCCCTATGCTCTGCTAATGAGGGTGGAACTCATTTGCTTGCAGTTCAGCATGGAACATGGGAGTTCTGTAAATAGTGAAATCAGCTTGACATGAGGACAAGGCTGTGTTCAACTTGGTCTGTTAAGGTCTTTCTGCACAGTATACACCCATCATCAAAATAAAAAAAATTAAAAAATAAACAGATGCTTCCAGAAGGCAGTTTTTGATTGCGATGTAACTGGGAGGGAACGTAAGGGTTACCGCTAACAACAAATGATGATACATTTAGACTGATATGGGCAATAATTACTGAGCTTCACATACAGAAGTTGTATCTCTCAGTATGGCACCAGTCCTTGTGTTTGCTGATACAGCATGCATACGTCTCAACAGTTGTAGAGGTTCCTAATAGTGTCCAGTGTTAATCCATTCCATGCAGCTTGAATGTTCTTACTCCGTTCCCACGGATTTTGCGGTAGGGATGAGTGTAGATAATGTGTCCAATAGCATCTCACAAAATTTTAATCTTCGATAGGTCTGGCAATGGCGCTGACCAGGGGGCCTTCACACATGGATTCATTGGTTGTCTTCACCAAGACAAAAGAGGAACTCCTCACTAACGATGACCTGCTGCCCTGAGCGACATCAGAACAGTCTGGCATTACACCATGGACCGTTGACAATCAAATTAACGTCCTGCCTCGTGCAGCTATCTGCCAGTGTTGCTGCCACTAACGGCATGACTGGAGATTATGGAGCGCGTCACTGCTCACTGAATGTCTGCAATAGTTGCTGTTGGCTCAGTCCATGCACATCGGACAATTTGTCAGTTCTCCCTTTCCGTGGTTTGTGTAGGTCTCCTAAACCCTTATGTCACTGGTGCAATACGTTGATGAGACCATCCCACTTCCGGGACTCCTGCACAATGACTTCTCTCAAACTCTGTCATCTGTTCGAATTGCTTTCAAACTCGTCTCTGAGACATACTTTGCTTGGAAAGGATGGTACCAACACAACAGCATGGGTCAGAATGGGAAACCTGCGTAACAGGACGACCTCATATAGACGGTCAGGAACAGTTATGAGGCCTGTCTGTGCTTATGTCACATGCGCAGGTAAATCATTCGCACGTCACATGATGTCAAACCCCCTCACCAAATTTAATTCCTGTGGGTTGATTCCTTCTGGATGTAACTTGTTTGATGATGAGTGCATTTGTTAAATAATGACCTTTGCCATACTAATATTCCCAGGCTGTTTCAGACTTACAGACCAGATTTGGTAAACCAAGGGATCATCTAATCCAACAAAAGTACATTTATCAAAGCAACATTAGTGATTGATCAGTACATCTTAATCTGCGTCAAGGTGCACAGCAATACGTATCAGCATATTTACCATAGTGGCATTTTGTCCACACAAAGATGGATAAAAGATGGAGTTGTTACCATGTCCAAGCTTAAAAGCCATTTCATTTTAAGAAGAATACCCCAGTTATTCTGCAGTCCTGACAGCAAACTAATGAGACGCATAGGCCGTCTTGTTTTTTGGAACAATTTAGGTCAGATTCCTCCTAATGGTCTTGAATAGAGCTCTCTGCCATGCACAAAACCCCCTGTATTCCTTAAAGATAACAACAAACCGCTAAATCCTTCCAAACAAGGCCACGACTAAATCACTGTTTACCAATCTCCTGATGCAGCACAGAAGGCTCACGTTCATGGCCGATGTGACTGCACTCATTCTTGACGTGATCCTGTTTGAACTGGAACAGAAGCTAATGGACACGTTCTGGAATCCCGCAATGACAGATGAGTCGTGGAATTGGAGCGGTGTCATTCTGCTGCATGCCCCAGTCTCCCTGTTTGTTTTTGTTCATTCAGACGGAAAATTCCTCGGAATATCCCTCCCCCTATTTTTATAGTCCTATTGGACTTTGTAATTAAATAACGAGTCTTTGCTCAGCGGGGTTTCTGGACAGAGTGGTGGGTCGAGCTGCACCCTAGGCCAAAAGAGCGAATGCTTTTACGGGTTTGGTTGGCTGGTAATTCGAATGAAAATGATGATCTTCAGGCAAAAGTGACATCATTTGCCTTCTGTGCTTTTTGTAGCCTGCCACTGATAATTGCCATAAATCAAAAATTCGCCTGAGTAACGTTAACAATGGAAATCAATGAGCTATTGTATTGTGACAAATTCAGCTGGGTTCTGTTTCTGTATTGATTGTCTTGGCTGACAGAACGGTGCTTATTTATTGATTTTTAAAGCTCTTGGTTCCACTCTAGACACAAACTAATGTATTCATTCTGTCTCTCATGTTTTAAGACGGAGCCACGGGGACACCCCCCACCCCCCCAGCACCCCCTCCGTACGCTAAGCTTGCTAATTCTTTCTCACACTCGCTTTCTTTGTTAGCCACACATTTGTGCACATAGACGCATAGATGGCTCAGTCATGCAAAACAGTAGCTCAGGATCTCTTAGGGTTTTTCATATCTTTTCATATATCAAGACCACATAGCATAAGAAACTGAAATACTCTTCCTTTTCTAAATTACAGGAATTTGAACATTGTTGATGACACTGTTTCACAGCGGTCATCCTACAGCACTTTAGCTCCACCCGCTTATATTCATGTTATAAGGAAGGTTTCAGTCCAGACTGTGAGTGGCGTATAATACAGGACATCCAATCAGAACATAGCTCATTTGCTATATCAGTCATAAAGGCAAATTAATGAAAAACAGCCTGTTAAAAACTAAGGGATGCAGAACGGTTGGAAAATGGTCATGTACTGTACTTTTCATACTTTTCACACTTTTCACATACAGTGCCAATATTGATGACAATACATGAACATATGCACTTTTATTTATGGAGCACTTTTCATATACAAAGCAGCTGAAAGTATAGAACCAGCAAAACACACAAGAAAAAAAATAAAATGAAAGGAAAAAAGAAAAATAATGTTCAGGTTAAACAAATAAAATAGAAAAAACTACCAGACGCCAATAACCTTTTAATCAACTGTGTGCTGATACTGACACCATTCTGGGATTATTATGCATCCTTATAAATGTACTAAGTGGACTTAAGGTAAAATATAAAATACAAGAAATATGCAAATATGGAGCCTTTCATTGGATAGCTGTGCAAGACTCTCTAGTGGCGCTACCAACTAACCAGCTTCAGTCATGACTGGATTAACAGCGTTTGTGTTGCTTTTTTGTCTGTCTGTCTGTCTGTCTGTCTGTCTGTCTGTCTGTCTGTCTCATTCTTTTACACATTGTCATGTCCTGTATTCTGTCCATGTTCATTAATGTATGTGATCTCTGTTCTAGTTTAAATGAATGCCGTGTGTGTGTGTGTGTGTGTGTGTGTGTGTGTGTGTGTGTGCAGCGCTCATCTGTTGAGTTCGTAAGGGGCTTGTTGAAAGTGGACTTTCAGGTCTGACCTTTTGAGCTAAATAAGCTATGCTAATGGGAACAGGCAGATAAACTGCCTGATAATGGGGGCTAATCACATGTGCGCATGTAGTCACACATACCAGACCCTGTCTGTGGCCTCATTTGCGTATGTATTTACACTAAATAATGAGACTAAGAGTGATTTTTGGGGTTAAAATGGTCTCTGGTGGTACATACTGTCCACCAATCACCTATGTTTTCCTGCACCTAATTAAAATAATCACAAACTCTTCGGATTAGCCATTTGTTCCGGCTGGAAGCCTGTGCTGATAGTGAGGTAGTGCTGGGATTTAGCTAGCCAGTAGTCACACATGGATTAGTCAGCTGGCATTATGTGAATTTTTTTTTTTTTTGTGTATGTGTGTGTGTCCCAACTGTAGCCACACAGAGAGAAACAGTGGGGTCAGAAACGGGGTTGTGTGAAGTCTCACTCCCTTTTCAGTTCTACAGTGTGATAATCACATAGGGCACTAAACTGTTTATAGTTGTTTTTGAATGTGCTATGCAACAGAAAAATATGCTTTTGATATAGTTAAAAGGCGGTTGTAGGTCAACACTGGTTACCTGGTTTAGCTCCACCCATTCACGCTGAAGTTAATAAGATATGGTTCCTTCTCTCCTGCTTTTTGAATGGGGCGCTGTACAGAGCAGCCAGTGAGAATAGACGTTGATTAGTCTTATGGACAGTTTTCGATCTTGGACTGGGTTTGACAACTGTCTCTAAAAGGCACAGCAGCAAAAACGGCCTGTTTAAAGGAGCAATATGCAATCTGTGTAGATTCTGTCGGTGTTCAGCATCAGACCTCCTTCGTTTACTCACAAAGCGCTGTCTCAAGGGGTGGAACGCTAAGCCAGTGTCAAGTCCTGCTTCACAGCTGTTCTGTCTTTTTTTTGTTTTCTTTGCTTTGAAAACCGTTTTCTTGCCAAAAGCAGGCATGCTGCTTCGTCTTCGTCTTCTTCCTTGTCTTCTTCATCTTCTTATTCGTCTTTGTCGTTGTCTTCGTCGTCGTCTTCTTCTTCTTCATGTTCTTCACATTTACATTTACATTTAAGGCAATTAGCAGATGCTCTTATCCAGAGCGACTTACAACCGTGCTTCGTGTCCCGTTGAATAATATTCCAGCTAGCACAGGAAACTTGGAGCCTAAAACTCACCATGAGCTCAGACACTGTCTTCTCCTTCCTCTTCATCTTCCTCCTCCTCTTTTTACTCTTCTTTGTCCTCCATATAGAGACATGGCACTGCAGTAACTCACTATCGCCTCTTCAGGTAAAACAGGTCTGTGGTAATCATTATATATGGTAGCGTATCCTGAGTGAGCTGATGTTGTTTGAATTGGCTGTTCACAGCTGAATTTCATTTCCCTGCAGCATCACTAAGCTTTTCACTCATTCACAGGGAGCTCAATTAGAACTTCCTAATGGAACCAGACATGCTCAGTCAGCCTGGAGTTTATGAATGCAGCACTAATAGGAGATTGTCACTGCTGCAAGGAAGCAATTATAACGGCATCAGCAAGCACTGCGCTGAGCCAGGCGGTTGGCATGGGGTGCGCAGGATATTCCGGAGTTAAACTTAGGGCACTTAAATGCAGAGTGGGAGCACAAGACAGAGGAAAAGCAACAAAGGCAAGTGCTTTTATGGGGTAATTATAGCTCAGTGTGGCCGTTCCAATGCTGGCAGTGCTAGCTTTAAGAGAAACAACTTAACGAGCCCTGAAAATGATGGGCTTGTCAGCTTTGTTTCTGTGACGTCAGCACGTTTATTTTTTGGTCAGGGCCGTGAGGTTTGGTGTTGTTCTGTGTGAATGTGTGTGTGTGGGAATGCCCAAAACCCCAAAAAGGGGAGGAGAGACAACAATGCAGATGTTGGTTAGTGGATTTTGCCCAGTGTGGTCGCTTTCATGTGAACGGGTGTGCAAAAACAATCTGCGTGCTTTCAAACGCTTTATGTCGCCAGAAAAAGATTTTTCCACTTTGGAAAATATGAAAGCGCAGAGGTCGCTGGGGCTGTTAGTGTTAAATGAGGTTTCCTTCCAAACTGATTTCAGACTAGATGTTAATTTGTCTGGTGAGTAAGTGAAGTGACCGTGTTAAAGTCTCCCATCTTCTGAGAGATTATGTTAGAGAAAGATGGATACAGAGAAGTTCTGAAAGTCCTAAAGAGTCCAGAGCCACAGCTTTGCCATTACCTTGCTTTGGTGTACATGCATGTCCACCACTTTGGCCTGTGGAATTGAGGAGTTTCGGCATTGTTTGAAAGAGGAGAGCCCTTTTTTGGAATGCAAATTGGTGCCATTGTACAACATGGAGTGCAAAGAGGAGGTTTTTAGGGAGTGGGGCTGTGGAGGTTTTTTTTTTTTTTTTTTTTTTCCCCCTCCTTCTCCTTTCCTTTTTTGTCTGTTTGGTGGCTCCATGGCCTGTTTTGAATGGTCTCAGGGTTTAAGGTCTTGAGACCTGTGTGTGTGTGTGTGTGTGTGTGTGTGTGTGTGTGTGTGTGTGTGTGTGTGTGTGTGTGTGTGTGTGTGTGTGTGTGTGTGTGTGTGTGTGAGAGAGAGATCTTGTGGCATAAGAAGAATGATGTCACCTCTGAGAGAGCCAGAAGGGGACAAAGCCTTGGTGGGGGTGGAAGTGGATTTGAGCTGGTGTTAGTTTAAAAAAAAAACGTGAGGCTAACTACTCACCTCAAACTCTTTACCTCAAAGTTTGAACCTGACATGTGCTTGCTTTCCAAAGCTATATATTGAGGTTATGTAAGCAGTTTCTTATAAATTATGTAAGGCTTTAGCTGTTTTTGTGTCAGCCTGTGACTGTGTGATTTGGAGCACAAACCGTAATTTGTGCCTGCGCTTTTCTGAAGTGGCTTTTATGTTTCAGCCCATTTTGTCGTATGGTTTCCCCCTTTTTTCCCACTCCCGTTTATTTGCATGAAGCTAGTGCAGTAAGAAAATACAGCCAAGCATTCATTTTGGGTTATGACCTCATCTAGCCCGCAATCATTTGCCAGAAGCCGTAGAGAGAAGCGGCTTGGCAGCTACCGTCTGCCCCAGTCACACCCGCTATTAGGCGATTGAGCCTTTTGGTCTATGTCTCCTGAATGTTGTCTGGAGGTTTCCTCTGTGCTGACTGAATGTTACCTGAGGGTGTGTTTGGTGGATGTGAAAGAACAGGCTCAGCTGATGGATGTTCCTGGAGGGAGAATATGAGCGATGGAGAGAAACGGAGAGAGAGAGAGTGTTGAGGCTCCTTTTAAACTTCTATAAAAAAGCATTGAAACGTATCTTTGTGAAGATGTGAAGAAGGGGCTGATGGGTAAGCATAAAAAAAGATTTCAAAGACATGCAAATTGAAGCTGTTCATCAAATGAACAAGTACTGTTTGAGGTGGGATGAGGTCCAAACAATACTGGACCGGAACCATACATTTGCTTCCTCTGTTAGCACCACTTTCTCCTCCCTGTATATTTTTTATATCTGGTTTGCTATCCAGTAGCGCACACTTTCACATTGTGAGTAAATTAGTGGGCAGGTGCCCTTCTGGACCTGGTATAGTCTGGCGTTTAGATGCTTTCTAACAAATCTGTGGTCACTTTCAGAGCTGATGCTGGTCAGTTCTCCTCTAGCAAATTCTTTTCTATTATCATTCCCAACATCCTCATGTCTTTCTCTTTCTAATTCACCTTTATGTGTCAGCAAGTCCACAGCCCTGCTTAATCAAGCATAGGTGCATCTGTGTTAACAAAATCAGTTAGCATTTCTTTTAACATGTTGTCTTTTTGTGCAGGTGAGCCACACAGTTCAGGTTACCAGGAATCTTGTTGTGATTAGCGGATTATTTCTGATTTATTGGAACTGCACAGTGATATTAGACTCCTGTCAGTTTTGGGAGATACTTGCTTTATAAACTGATCATTGGATCGAAACTGTTTAGTTTTTACCAGTATTTTAATCTTGTACTTGAAGTATTTATCGTACTCCAGATTAGCAGAATTCTCAGGTGACTCTGACCTACTGTGTCAAAACATCTGTTGTAATCATTTTACTGCATTTGTAACCTTCTAAAAATAAAAATTACATCTAAATGTGATGCTAATCCAAACAGCTGTAATCCCAGTATCTGTGTTTTGTTAATGCTGAGGTATTGGCACTGGCAGATGGAAGAGAATATACCAGCTCACAGTTCCCATACCGGTGCAGCCCTCAAATTCACATGCTGTTTATATACAGAGGATAATTTGTGCTGTTGTTTTCTCAGATTAAAGATAAAGATAAAAGGAAGCTTCTAAAAGCACTATATAATTTCTCTCTTGTTACTGTACCTAATGTTTTTGTGTATCTGTACTGCTGATTTTTTTTATTTATCAATTATTTTTGTCACTACATTATGGCCAGTTCTGTATAAAAAGTGTAACCCATCCAAACAAGGGAATCAATCAGGGCACAGCACACATTTAGTTTTAAACTTGTTTTGATGAATGTGTGGTTAGGTTGTTGTTTTTTGTTTTTTTGTTTTTCTTTTGTTTGTTTTTTTATGATCATTTGAATAGACATCAATGTCAGACTAAATCAAGACCTTCTCTTAGAGTGACACCGGTGTCTCCTCACCTAAAATGAATTGATTAAGAGTCTTGTTCCAAAAATGGTAATAGAACATAATAATTTACATTATAAAACATAATTAAACTTTAATATTAAATATAATAATACCACACTGCACAATAGGATTTGTCCATACATGTCATCTTGTATCCTATCATCTTTCCTAATCTGTTATTGCAAATATATTGCAGATTGCAAAGTTCACTTATGAGTTGCTCTAAAACAGGTATGTTTTAAAAGCAGTGCTTGGTTCCCTTAGAGCAGGAAAGTGCTATCTGTTAGAGTTAGAGTTGTGGTTTTGGGTTTTTTGTTGTTTGGAGCTGCTAGCTAGCTTGACCAAGCCTTCACTGGGGCTCACATTACCTAAGCAAGAGGGCAAGACTTACTATAAATGGCTGCTTTGTGTATGATAGGTGAGTGGTTAAATGTGAAACACAAGCAGTGTGCTTTATTTCTTTTGCTGAAGTGGTGCAGTGTCCTAGGTCCTGCTTCCACCCCCAGCTGTTTCATAAGCACTACGAATCATTCTGTAGTGCTACAGGTTATGTTGTTTAGTGTCAGATTGTAATGGTGTCGTGAAGGAAGAAGTTTACCAGGAACAATAAATGATGATACAGTTACACTGATATGGGTAATATTTAATAAGCTGCATGTACACACGTAGTGTCTTTTCAGTATGGCACTGGGTTGCCATGTTTGCTAGTGCACCATACAAATGTCTCGGCAGCCGTCTCTAGAGGTTCCTAATGGTGTCCTGCGATAATCCATCCCATGCACCTTTAATATTCCCACACAGTTCCTGTAGATTATGCGGTAGGGGTAGAAGTGGAGTGACCCCAAGCTTGGTGCTGACCATGGTGCCTCCACATATGGATTTGTTGGTTGTCTCCACCAGGACAAAAGTAGGACACATCACTGAAGATGACTCGCTGCCATTCTGAGTCATCCCATGACAGTCTTGCATAGCACCATTGCAGTCGTTATGAAAATTTGGCATGGTGTTAAGGGGACACTTGGTGTTAACTTGGAGGACATCTCTGCTCGCTGAATGTCCATAATCAAGGGTGTTGGGTCAGTCAGGTACTGCGATGAGTTCCGTCCTTGGTTACATTATGTGCGGCTGAGTTGGATCGTTTGCATGTCTCACAATGTCAAACTTACCCACCAAGTTTTATTCCTGTTGGTTGATGCCTTCTGTGTGCAAGTGTATGCCATGCATACATAAGCATCTAAACCCTGTGATTTTGGCATTTACTTGTTTTTGGAATTGGTATCTTCTGTTACAGCCTCCCAGCCTTTCAGAACCCTTAACACTGAACGATAGGCCAAAATAACACATGTGGCTAACTACTTTAATTTACTTTGATATAAAGAACTGTGCTTCCAAGATTGTCCTAACACCCTTAAATGTCTCAGAACTGTAAAGCTCCTGTAACTCCCTCTGGGCACTTCAAAGTGGTAATGTAAAAGATTTAATGATGCGTCGCTTCGTGTAGTATTTGTTATGGCAGAGATTTCAGGTTTGGAAACAAGATTATAACTGAACATCGTCAGATCTTATGAAGTTGTTTACCGTTGTTTAGTATTTGGTAGCGTTCTTTCTGTCAGCTGGGCTCTGGCCTGAATAAGTAGCTCATGATAAACCCAACCTTCTGTCCTAATGCTAAATGAGTCATTTCCCTTATCTGATTTACTCACCATCTGATTGTTTCTTCCACAGGTCACAGTGGTTACTGCTGAGATCTGTTGTTCGTGATTACTGGACACTTATTGGGATGAGCAGAGGTAAGACTGTGGAGATTCTTAGGTTTGGTCTCGCGTTGTTTGAAAGTCGAACTGTGTTGGGTTGGCTTTTCTTCAGTTAAAAAATGATTTCCTTGTTGGTTCACAGTATGTTCAGGTTGTTTGTCGTGTGTCACTAACACCGTTGACTCAGAGGGTTTAGAGATTTTATTGGCTGGTTTATGGAACCAGGAATAGGGTTCTGTTGAAAGTGTGTTTTGACTCAGCAGGTTGATTGAGTGTGTTGGAATAAATGCCCATGTAGGTAAGGAAGTTCTCTCATTCTGGTAACAGTGTGGCAAATAAGTACAGTCAGTGGTTAGTATAGTCAAGCTGTGGGGTGGGCTTAACTTTCTTCACTCAAAAGATATTTTACTTGTATAGAAAGAAAAACAACAATATCAATAACAACAAATTAGAATGAAAAATGATTCTGTTTATTTTATAACGATCTTAAAGAAGCTTTTTAGGTTGGCCTGATATCGTCCGATTTTCAGTCATGGCAGTTTGAGGTGCCTCGTTTCACACGATGTGACGATGTGTTTTTCAGAAACCTTTTAGCTGTTTTGTCTGAAGTCTGAAACGTAATGCTGTCCTGAAATCTAGCAATACCATAGATGGCCCTGAGAGCGTTCAGTGTCTCTGTTAGCTACAATACATGTGGTATTAATGTAGGATATCAATTCACCCAGTATGTTTAAAAGCTCAGTGAGACTCACCTTTAGGAACACTAGTGTCGGCTTGCTGTTCAGAACTCTCCTTCAACTCCCATGTTGAAAGCACATCCATGGCTTCAACGACTGTAACAGCTGAATCTCCAGACTACCTGCTTTCCTCGTAGAGCGCTGCGGTGCTCACGGCATGTATCTGTCTACTAGGCTCGCTAGCCTTGTCTGGCAGTTAGTTAGGGGGTGACAGGGCAGTACGTGCTCAGATTAACCCGCATAAATCAAGCTTTGAAGGGCATATATCGATGCTCTTATAGGGGACCAGCACGAGTCATAGACTACAACATGCATCTACGTTTCTTCAAACGACTACAGTATTTTACAGTTTGTTTGTTTTTTGGTGGTCTACATTAAGCCAAAAATGGAATACCTAAATCCCACCTACCCAACAAATCAATTTTTGAAAGGTCAACTGTTTGTGTCCAGCCCTAGTAAAATAGGTCACTCCTGTGGTAACTCGGTTAACACCTTGGTAATCTGTTATATGTTACCGATACTGCAGATGAAGTGTATGTTGAAAAATGTCTGGTGTATCATTTTTGGTACTTTGCTTTGTAGAGTTATTGCGTAATTGGGCCTAAAACTAGGCTTGATCTTTGTTAGAAACTTTTACAAACCTCTCTGGACACCAGTATATACTCCGAACACACACGCGCGCATCCCCACACAGTCACACTAAGCCACACTGCCTTTGGGCCTTAACACAACACTTATGACAAATGTGCTTCCCCAACCACAAGCTTGCTCTCTTCAAGAGCTATTCCTAGTGTAGGAAGGCCTGCTTTCAATTACCCCGGAGAGAGGGCACAGGGCGGCCTCCCAACAGTAGCATTTATCTATTTGTTTTCATATTTCTCTTCCTCTGGATAGCACCCCTCCCTTTCCCCAGCAGCTCCATGCAGCAGCTGTGGCTCGAGCACTATTTCTTACACACACACACACACACACACACACACACACACACACACCATCCACACATGTTGAAAGCAGTAAGCCCCTTTTTGATTACAGTGAGAAATTAGAGAATACAGCTCTTTTCTCTCTCGTTCTCGGCCCGTGTCTCGGGTCGGAAACACGGGGGTGATGGGAAAGCGTTCACCCCCCACAACCGCAGCACCCCACGTAAAAATACAGAAAAAAAACAGCAGTGATTTTGGCCTGTTCATAAGGTCATTGAATCCTGGTGCATGTTTGTAACTCTTCTGCTGACTTTCTGTAAACAGGCCACAGTCAATTCTCTTCTTTACTGTTAACGTTTAACTGGTCTGAGTGTCTGTGTATATTTACATTCACAAAAGTGCCTGTACACACACGCGCGCACACACACTCGCACCATTATAACAGGTAATTGTGCTTAAAGGAGCAATATGTAAGATGATGTAAACACAGTCCCTCCTCCTCACTTCAGTCTAGGACTGAAAGACCAAAATTGCAAAAGTTGTAGGAGGGGAAACTGAATCTTAAAGCAGAGCTTGTGGACCACTTACAGATCACTTAGACCAGTCATAGCAACTAAACACCCACTTGGCTGTCTGGCACACTCCAGTGAGAATTCCAGCCTCAAGCCTGACAGAATGAATGTACTTGTACAGGTTGAATACTTCTACTCCCTTTTTAATTTTTTTTTTTTTAATGACTTCATGTTTTTCAGCGCGCTGGAAGTATAATTGTGCTTTGGTATGTTTGAGATGCTTGGTTTGTTATTGTCCGGTATAGTTTATTGTAATTTACTTATTTATCCAGAAAAATGGAACTGAACACTCGATTAGCAGACTTAATATAATCTGTGGACTACTTTCTAATATTATCAGCAGCTGTGGTGATTTCTCTTGCTGTTGGTAAGTACAACTGATTATAGTTTATTGTTTATTGTAGCTGTAGTTGTTTAGTAGTTTAGGTGCTGTAGGTTTAGTTTATTTGACTTGTTGAAACAAGACTTGAGTTATCTGATTAGGCATCATGCGCTGCAGAAGCAAATAAACAAGACAGACATAAAAGGAAAAATTCGTAGCTGTGCACATGCAGTCTTCCTGTAGTGGCAGTGTTTTGGGTTTTTGGTGCATGGTGGCGTGTGTGGGCTCTGCTGAGCTGTGGGGGAGCTACTGTACATCAGGAGGTTTCCGTAAACTGAGCCCAGCCCCTCTGCCCTGTCTCTGTGTGTTTACTCAGCTGCTCTCACACTCATGAACGAACAAACACACACACACACACACACACACACACTCTTTAATAAAAATACATTGCTGTACACACCCACTGACCTTTGCATGTGAGGACTCAGACAAGCAATGACATACTGTACATACAAGCATACATACTCTGCATGCATAGATATAGATATATACAGAACTGTGACAGAAGTCTTAAGACCTTTCAGAGCAGAGAAGCCCCAGTAACTATAGATAACTGGATATCTAGATATATAGATAGATAGACAATATCAAACTGTTAGGGATTGCTTTGTAGCTTTCCATGAGACTTTGTGAGACTTGTTCTGTTGTTGCAGTGACGTTTTAACACACCTGTAAAAAGTTCTGTCGTAGAAGTTGGTTGTATCTTAAAGATGTAAGCTTTCAGTGTTGTATATCTGACTGCGACAGTTCTGGGGGGTCCAGCAGATCTTGAATGGTGGTTAAGAGACTTTTTTTTATTTCCTGTAATTATATAAACTTTAGTCTATTCACTTATTTCCTTTTGACTGTCTCTTTGCTTAAGCAAGTAGATTATTTGAGACCTGATCTCCTTAAACCTGTATCAGGTAAACATTTTAGATGCACCTGAGAGACGTTTACTAGGCAGCTGATGTGTGTTTGGGTAGATGCTTGTGTGAATGGTAGTCCTCTTATCAAAAGTGAATGTAATAGCCAGCAGGGTCTTTGGGAGCAGCTTCTATTGAGCGAGTTGTTGGTTTTAAAATTGGAAGGATGGAAGAGTTAAAGCAGCAGTAGGTGAGCGAAAGTAATAGGTGTGATATTATACTTGTTGGAGGCTTTTTTCTCTGATGAGAGATTAATAACAAAATGTCCACCAAGCAAAAATAGCAGCTCTGCAGTCAGAAACTGTTTGAGAAGGATGACACAAATTGCACCCAGCAATAAATGGTGTATGTGGTGTAAGCTGCACAGGTGGCTGGTGAACATGCTTATGAACACACAGACTCACTCACACAGTTTTACACACAAACCCAGTTGCACACACAGATTAGCTTCAGCAAATGGGCATTGTATTGCATGCAGTGATCAGATAGGGAAACCCGTGGGAACCTGTATGTGTCTGTGCGCTGAGGTGAACCTTACTTTTTATCTGCAGCGGAAGAGGAAGTCAGCCTGAAACAGCAGAACCACCGTCAGTCAAACTCTCTTTAAACCGTTACTCAACACGTAAAGAAATCTGACAACCCATGTAATGTGATCACTAGTGCACGCACACTCTTCCAACAGACTCCCTTTCTCCTCCTGGCACGCCTGTATGAAGGGATAAGTGGTTTGGGTTTTACTGAAACGCATGTTCAGAAAACAGCAGCTGAAGAGGATTGGGCTCTGCTCAACATGATGTTTTATTTTCTTCAGTTTTCTAAGAGTCTATAAGCAGAGTCATCATCTCGCCTCAGGCTCTGCGGTTAAATGAAGATGTCCAAGAAAGCAGCCTAATGGCCTTGAGCGCGCGCACACACACACACACACACACACACACACACAGTCTGGCGTGGATTACGAAGGCTCGGAGAGTATCAGACTGCTTAATTTAACCAGATCCCTGATGAGTAATCAGTGGAATCAAACTACACGCCTGGTGATGACGGGATGTACTACTGTGCTGAACGTCTGTATACGACCCGTGGGTGGACTAAGTAGAAACATTTTTCTGAGATGAGGAGGAAAACTACATGTCACTGCTTCGCATCTTCTTTCAGCATCTCTCTCATCCGCCCACAAAAGAAAAGCACTCCCAGACTTCTTCTCTTTCCTTTACTCTCGGGGGAACCCCCTCTGCCATCTTGAAGGGTATTCCGAATCTCAGAGGAGCTGAGGGAGGTTTGTACCAGACCAGCAGCTCCTCTAAACATTAATTTGACTCAAGAGACAAGCTCTACAGACTTCAGTGGTGTACTGATCATGGGTTTTTGTGGCTGCTTCTGACACACAGCCAGATTTCCTTCAGGCACATTCCTTTTTTTTAAGATGCTTTTTTTTTTTTGAGCAGAAAAATGGAGCAGGAGCTCAAGCTGACACACATAAGCACATTAATATTATCATCTTACTGTTACTATTACACTCTTTAACATGTTATTGCTATATGTGTAAGAACTTTATGGAAAAAAAAAAAAAAAAAAGGTTAAACAATAAAAGGATAGCAGTCAAAGGGTGTCTTTTGTCAAACCTCTCTCCGCTCCAGCCTGCTTTAAGCACATACTGTGGTTATTTTCTGCGCAGGTAAGAGGATAATTTACTAAGAGGATTCTCTTGCTACTTTTCCCTATTGTTAGAGAACATTGTTCGATTTTGTTTGCAAACCAGCTTCTCTTAAAACTAAACAATATGCTACTTTTCATAAGTGAGTATTGTTGTTACTTTTATCATTGGTGTTGTTGTTGTTGTTGTTGTTGTTATTATTATTATTATTATTATTATTATTATTATTATTATTATTATTATTATTATTATGTAGGGCAACCTCACAGCAAGAGTGGTCTAGGATCATTTCGACTGGGGTTCTTTCTGTGTGGAGTTTGCATGTTCTGTGCGTGTGTCTGTGTGTCTGTCTGGGTTTCCTCTCCTCCGGGCGCTCTAGTTTCCTCCTGTAGTCAGGCTAAATAGTGAGAAAAGAGAAGACTAAGATGCTAAATTGCCTCTAGGTGCAAGTGTGTGTGTATGGATGTGCATGACTGTGTGTGTGTGTGCGCACGTGCACACATGCGTGTGTATATCCATATATATGTAAGTACAGATAATCATATATCTCTTTCGCTCCTTTCCTGGCTCTTGATTATTATAAATAATGTGTGTGTGTGTGTGTGTGTGTGTGTGTGTGTGTGTGTGTGGGGTTCTTTATTGTATTTATTGTAGCGTACTGTGATTTTCCCTGGTGTAATTCTGTGCATGTTGCGTGTCATACATGTGTGACTCTCCACGACAGGTTCTTTGTATATGTGAAATACTTGGCGAAGTAAAGATTCTGATGTTACTGCATCTTTAGTTGGGTTAGCGACCTTGCACACAAACCATCACACTCCCAACCTTCTCTCCGTCTGCTATGTTCCTGCTTCGCCCCTTTACCCATCCGTCCTTCTCCTCTCCTCCTCTTTTTTCCTCCCTCTTTTTCTGTCTCACCCTGTCTGCCTTTCGTCTTCATCCATAAACCCAAGGTGACTTCCTCTCAGAATAGGAGTTGTGTGGAAGGAACATGACAGTTGTTGGAATAGCCAGACAGAAGTAATCAAATCAGCTCGTAAATCATCGTGTTGTCCTGTGCTCTTGAGCTGTGTCCTCTTTTAGCAGTCAGGAGTGAGCTGTGGCCTGTCTGAAGGAAAGGGTGATGGAGATAAGAAATGAGCGACGTGTGTGGACTTGAGAGTTGGGGAGGTTGAGTGAGTGAGAGAGGTTAAGGGAATAGAGAAACAGTAGAGGTGCATGCAGTTTTCTCAAATACGGTCCATCGGCCAAGACCTGTTTGGTGTCTGCCTGTTTTTGCTACAGCGCTAATGTAGCTCACGAGCACTGGGATATGCTATAGGTGGCCAGAACGCTGACGTTTATTATTGTCATGCTTTGCATCACATTACAGTACATATCATAATGTGCTTTCCTGAGCATTTGTGGAGAACATAAGCACAGAAATACAAAGCTTCTGAAAGGCATTAGACTGCAGCGGAACCCTCATAGGAATGGAATAATGCTGCCATTCCAGGAAAGAATACAATTAAGTTTCTCTCAGGCAGCATTCCAGAGATTCATGCGATATTCATATGCAATGTTGTCTGCCGTTGAGTTCATTGTATTTATTGTAGTGAAATACAAATTGTAATTACAGGTTTTGTTTTTTCCAATTTATCAAATTTCAAGAAATCCAGTTATTGTGATGGGCATCATGTATCGAACAAATATCTTAGAAGTATAGGGCCAAACTTCCATCTGTCTGTGTAGAAATCAAGAGTGTACAGGGGTTGGACAATGAAACTGAAACACCTGTCATTTTAGTGTGGGAGGTCTCATGGCTAAATTGGACCAGCCTGGTGGCCAATCTTCATTAACTGCACATTGCACCAGTAAGAGCAGAGTGTGAAGGTTCAGTTAGCAGGTAAGAGCACAGTTCTGCTCAAAATACTGCAATGCACACAACATTATGGGTGACATACCAGAGTTCAAAAGAGGACAGACTGTTGGTGCACGTCTTGCTGGCGCATCTGTGACCAAGACGGCAAGTCTTTGTGATGTATCAAGAGCCACGGTATCCAGGGTAATGTCAGCATACCACCAAGAAGGACGAACCTCCACCAGCATCACGTAGTGACCTGGCCACTATCCTGCAAGAAGAATGGCTTAAACTCCCTCTGACCACTGTGCAGGACGCAGTATATGTCATTCCCAAGACGAGCTGACGCTGTATTGGCCGCAAAAGGAGGCCCTACACCATACTAATAAATGATTGTGGTCTAAAACCAGGTGTTTCAGTTTCATTGTCCAACCCCTGTAGTTCTTAGCCTCAAGTCTGGATGTAGTGGTCTTTCTGTGGGGGGAAAAACAGGAGGTCAAATAATAGAAAGTGTTTATTAGCCCTTTAAATCACAGTATTATTCAGAAATCCCTATTATATACACTCATCATTATTAAAATGATGCTCTCAGTATGGCACAAACAGGATGAGCCATGTCCACAGTCATGGTTGTTGGGTCATTCTGTGTATGTCAGACAGTTCATTGGTTCTCTCTCGTGCATGTAGGTCTTTCAGATCCTTCCTGTCAATGGTGTATGCCTTCTTCCGTCCACTGCCACCAACAGCTTGCAGTGGTAGTATCCACATGACTGGTATGCCACACAATATGTCAATACGACCATCCCGCTTCCCGGAACCCTATGATAAGACCCCTCTCTACTCTACTCTGAGGCGTACCTCGCTTGCAAAGGATGCTACCAATACAACATTAGCACGAATCGGAATGGGAAGTACACGCAACAGGACGACCGCGTGTAGTCGTTCAGGTACAGCCATAAGCCCTGTCCTTGCTTATGTGGCGTGTCTGTCAAGCCCTCCTGCCAAGTTCCATGCCTGTTGGTTGATTTTTATCGATGTTGGGTTTGGTTGTGACCTAAACTAAACTATTCCGTTCAGTTCAGAGCAGTGTACTGTTTCACCTAGTGTCCACTGCCCACTGTTCCGTCCAAAGTCACCTCCGTCTCTCCTTTCCTCTTCTCTCTCCTGTACTTGGTCACTCATGTCTGGAATCACACTCAACGTCCTGCATTCTAATGAGCCAAAAGAGCATTAACACACACACACACACACACACACACACACACACACACACACACACACACACACACAAATGCATCATTCATTTTCCTCCATCTGTTTATACCGAGTCTGATTCACAACCATGTCTATTGGATCAGACTTTCAAGGAGATCTCTAGAGGACACATTTGTTGTTGTATGAAGGTGAACTGTTTCAGCAGTAGAGCTGGAGGTGCGAAGCGGACGTGTGCGTGTGTACACCTGCGTCTGTGCCGTTCATCAGAGACGGACGAGCATAATTCCAAGTCTTCTTCCTCTGATGCTGCATGTTTGCATATACACATTTGCATTTGTTTTCCATGGTGAGCTGAAGGGCTCTCGTATGTATCTGGCCATTGTTGCGAATATATTGGGGGTGGGTGGGCTGATGAATGGGGGTTGTGATTGAAGGTCGTATTGAGGTACTGAAATATCTGTGTGCGCTTTAATTGGGCTTTAAGAATGCAAATGGGTCAGTGTGAGCAGTACACAGTCTGCATTGTTTGCAAGTCATATTTGGGCTAAAAAGTAGATAACAGGACACTTAAAATATATTACCACAGTGATTTAGTTGACCTGCGCATCTGTACAGTCTAAATATATAAACATATATATAGTTCTTTGTGTGCTGCTTTTAAAGTACAAACCCAAAAACATAATGGGCTGTCATGTTTCCTTGCTGTTGATACTTAGTCGCTCCCAACCAACGATGGACACTTCCTAAGCTCTAACAGGAGTCACATTATGCTGTTATGTCACCTTATATTATAAGTTGTTTTCCTAAAACCTGTGCTGTATCTAAACTCATTTTTCTACTTTTGTTTATGTACATGTATTTGCCTCCGAACAGTAGAATAAAATGCCCCCACTTCAGATCCTGTTGGCTGCGATGTAAACATGTCGTGAAAGCTGTGAAATATAATTAGGCAGTTGTGGGCTATAATTGAGCCCTTGTAATGTAAACAGTATATGTTAAGTTTCTTTTTGAAAATCATAAAATTATGTTGTCACTGCTTGATGCCCTGAATTTAAAATTAGTGGGGGTTACTAAAGTGTAAATAAAGCATACTTTGTCTTTTAATGTGTGAGGTTGTCATGGTTAAAGGAACAATATGTAATTTTTATTGTATTGTACTGTATAATAAAATGACCATCCTATGTCAGTCGGAATGTTGGCTGCTCCGACAACGATGCCACAGCTGGTTTGTTTCTTCTTTGAAATTTCCGTTCCAGAGCGGAAACCCTGTGTTTTGGGCTGTGGTTCCACCCACTGTCCATTTCCTGGTACCATTTTGACACTTTACGTTGCCAGTTATGAAACAAATTGGCGGACTGCACAGTGACGTGGCTCAACAGAGATAAAGTCCTGGCATCCTTTTAAAAAAGCTCCATTACCAGGGACGGAGTATAATACGAGTAAATATTGGTTATGATTTTGAAAGATTGACACAGCCTAGAGATGGTTTTAAAGACTTTAAGATGGAACTGATCAGCATTAGCTTCAGTTAAGGTCTTCTAACCTTAACTAATGTATCATGGCTACTAGTAGCTATTTCAATCAAGTACCATTCGAGTACTCCCAGTCATTCTCTGTGGTCTGTGTGAAGCTGGGTTGACAAGACCCAGCATTTAAGACACAGCTGATGAAATGATACCGACTAGCTCTGACTAACCCTGTCATGCTAACATATGCTAACTTAACTGCTACCAGCCACACCGGAAGAACGTTTTAACATTGGAACGCTGTTGGTATTACATATTGTTTCTTTAATATGTGATATTTCATAGGAGGAGATCAGTTGTGGCAGGCTTATTTATGAACATGTCCACTTAGATGGCTAAAATAAGATGCAGTGCTTTTTATGTAAATGTTATTGTATGTTATTTGGATTGGCATTCAATTTTCCAAGAAGTTTATTGCTTGTCTTGGACCGTGTCGTCTTCATTCCATGTTGCAGATGTTACACTGTTCCTCAGAGAGAGGACATTTGGGTATTGCAGCTACGCTGTATGTCCTTTGTCCAGCCTCAAAATTGGTACATATCAGCTGTTAGAACTGCAAACTGATATTTCTTTTGACCAGAGCTGCTTTTACAAATGTGTGTCAACAGTAAATAGTTTGAATTCCTTTATGGGAACTGCACCACACATGAATATCGTCACTGTCTTGATTTTACTTTTATGCCTTATTTGATTACATGAGCTGCTGTTTACGCTGTGTACAAATTTCATGAAGAATGGACCAACAGAAATGACCCAAAACTGCTTGGTAAGACATCTGGTTCCATTGACTTCCATTCAAATTAAATGAGGTTTTGGCCTCTCCTGTAAAGTTGCCATTTTGGAGATACCTGTTTTTCTTTGGACAGCGCCGATATAAGCATTGAGGATTTTTGGTTATGTGAATAGAGTGAAAAATCCATAGCTGTGCATTGCTGGTCTCGAAGCAGGAGAGGTTCAGGTGTGATGGGTTTTCTTGTATGTTGTATCTCAGAAAGGCTTTCTCTACCACTCCCCCTCCCCCCTCCATTTTTCTTCTTGTCTACTTCTATATTTCTCGTTTTCTTTCATCCTCTTCCTTCCCTGTCACTTGGCGAGAGGAATAATACGGGCTGTGTTGTGAAACCCGTTAACAAACACCAATCCGATCTGATCAGCGATGCATACCGCTGTCAGGTGCGTGTGTTTGGGGGTGTGTGTGCGTGACAGCTTGCGAAACCTCCCCCCACCCCAGAGGACCAGGATAGTATCACCCCACCACCCCCCCAGTGGCCTCAAAGCTGAGCTGACAAATTGGGACCTGTCCCCTCACCCCAGGACCCAGCAAGCAGACGCCTCCCCAATTAAAGCCCTTCTCAGAAGCCTCAGATCAGACCTATTACCTTCAGCCTAGGAGCTCAAGGCTTTGTCCAGTCTTACCAAATACCCGTACGGATTGGGGCTGGGTTACAGATAGCAGGATGTATTAAATCAGATAAGATAAATGAACACGAGAAGATAAAATAAATAGGATAAGGGAAGATAGATGACCTGTCCCGTACATCAAGGTGGGGGTCATGTGGGGTGAATGGTGGGGGTGATAAGGTAGAGAAGAGAGGAATTCAAAGGGTGTACCTGCATAATCTGCTGCTCAGATGAGACTATTCTTCAAATGATCTTGACAAGAGTGGCCTATTCCTGGAGCTGCTCTCTCAGACTTCTTGAGTTTAACTGCAGTATTGAATCTACTCACTGTGATAATTGCACTGTATGCTCATCCTGCATTTCCAAAATCATGACTATTAATATGGAGTTGGTTCCTGCTATGCTGTAGAAAAGCCTCGGCTCTTCTGAGAAGGCTTTTTGCTGATGTTGTAGCATTGCTGTGATGATTGTGTTTTCCTTCAGCCCCATGGTCATTAGTAAAGCCAGGTACTGCGTGTTTGTTGGATTTTAGTTCTGGATCACAAACACCACTCCATCTCACCTCAAACTGGACTGGTCATAGTCACCCCAGAGAACACGGTTCCACTGATCCATAGCCCAGTGCTTTGGGGTCTAGCTAACGCTTGACCTTAGGCTTCATGACCTTAAGGTGCTTCAGAGTGACCTTTGTGTTGTCAGTGTAAGCTGCATGCCTGATTAAAGACGTGTCAGTGATTGCCAAATTTGCTGATAAGAAGCGTCAGGATGCTTTTGGATATAGAAAGAAAAACAAGCACCTCCGAATTGGCAACCATACAGAAGAGATCAAAAACCTAATTCAATTTTAAAGCAGGTTGATGGAATCAGACTTGATCCCAAGCAATTTAAAGTAATTTATTTTGGTCCATTCATCATGAATTTTTTTACAAATGTCTTTTTTGTCATTGGACAGCAACGTTATTTAATTAAAGTTTCATTTTTAATATGACAGAAGTGATATGATGAAATTAGATCAGACATTATATTATTGTAATCAAAATAATTTATCTGTTTTTATGCCTCTAACCTCATTGCCTGTGTTTTAGTGTGTCCTGTTTTGGTTTTGTTTTGTTTTGTGTCAATAACTGTGATGTGCCATCCCCCCCCTAGTAACGTGTAGTGTATAATGATACTAGCTATAAATAATATAGGTTTGATTAATGATTTTGAGAATCTGCTTTTGAAAACTGCAGAGATAAACGTGTATCTGATTGTTGGAGAGTTTGGATCTGTAGATGAAGGTTGTGTGCACTGCTCACTTTTATGGCTTTATTTATTTGGTCTACCAAGCCTAATCTGTAGTCCAATACGGCTACAGTGCAAAATCCAGGCCATATTGATGTTTCCAATCATAAATCAATAATTTGTACTATTACATCAATACTTCTAGATTGGTATGGTGATGGATGGTATAAATATGTAGTTTATGATGCTTACTCAGCTGATTCTGGTATTGACCAAGTTTCATATATAGAGAGAGAGAGGGAGGAGAGAAAGAGAGATGAACATGTCACTTCTCAAGAAAAAGGTCAAGTGATGATGAAAAACTGAAGCTGATGTATTATTTATGTACAGAGATATATGCTTGGCCATAAACACCCTCAGTATGTTCTTGTGCTGGTAAGTGATCTACTTGTGTTTGTTAGTGTAAGCAGAGCGTTGCGAGAGTGGGAATATTAGTCAGCATGTATATGTGAATGTCTTTTAGGGGTCTTGATGTATTTTGCTTCGCCAGATATTACGTGCTGATAGAAACACTGCCATTCTGAGTTTAATAAAAGGGTGTAAAATATAAAAGGGGGGTTGGGGATATATGTCTAAGATGGTTATTGATTGAATTTGGACATATGATCATTTTCCTTTATCCAGATTTTGCAGGAGAAATGAAAATGAATTGTAGGTTTCTTGATAGGCCGCTATACTTTGTAGTCATTACCAGGTGAGCCTTGTCGAGGAAAAGGTTAAGAACTGCTCTACAGTAAAGCGTTACGTAAAGTTATATCAGACATACTATACCGAATGCCTTACTTGTGAAAAATGGTAATCAAATTTTGAAGTATGTCACAAATAGATTGCTACAGCATGTTGTTTGTGATCATTTTTGTTAATGAAATGCATGCAATATGAAATAATATACAGATAGTACATAATCAGCGATTATAAATCTATAAGCCTTTGTGCTTAAATGCTTATGACAATGATTACAGTCCTTTAAATGGTAGTGTGTAGGGGTGGGCAGTATGACTGTGTTGTGGTGTTATCATGATAAATTACATCAGTGTGTTTTTGAGAGTATCGTGGATATTGTCCATACTGTGTTTTTCATTGTAAAGTGATGATTATAATTTCTCCTGTTTGTTTTATTTAAGTGCAGTGCAGAGTGTCACTGAAGAGTGTTGTAATATTGGCCATCTCTAATTGGGTGAAGTATTTATTTTGCTGCTAGCGGTTTGGTGATGCTCATTTGAATTGCTGTGTGTTGATGGTGAGCAAGGATTGAGTGTGTGTGTGTGTGTGTGTGTGTGTGTGTGTGTGTGCGTGTGATTGGGAGAGAGTGTCTTCCAGATAGTCTCGTTTGTCCTCCCAGAGAAGGCTGATGGAGAGTTGTCAGATAGGCTATTGTATTTTAAATGAGGGGGAACCTCTCCCACCTCCCCCCACCCTCGAGTATTCCCCATTTCTCTTTTATAGGGTGAATTTGGACTTTTGATGGAACTCAACCGTTAGACAAGTCATTTATCATCTCTCCTGCCCTGCCCTGCCCCCCTGTGTCTGTGAGGTAGGTGAGTCCATGGTTTGCCTCTCCCTTGGGCACACACGGAGTAGACCATTACTGCACAGATGGCAGGGGAGTCCCTGTGGTGTTAATCAGTGGAGAGGAGATGGTGGTTGCTTTACGAGTTTGGGAGTGATTGTCCTAAAGGATTTCCCCCAAAACGGGACTAAGAGATTAATACGGTGTATGTCTTACCTCTTATATATCTGATAAAAGTGTGTGTGTGTGCATGTGTTTGTGTTTGTGTGTATGAGAGAGAGAGAGAGAGAGAGAGAGAGGGAGAAGGAAAGAGAGTTGTTGATGTGGGCTGCTGGCCCCAGGGTCAGTGTGCTGAGTTGTGTTTTCTGCTGTGAGTGGCATGGCGGCGGCTGATGGATGACGCTGTTATAGAGGGAGTGTGAGATCTAACTGCAGACTGTGACTAAAGTCTGAATGGTTTTTGTTGGGACGCAAACATTCTGCCAATGTGGGACAAAATAGATTTTTGCATTTTCCAGCCTCTGTTTACCCTTCCAAATTAAACAGGACATTGTTGTTACTGTGCCTTGAAGACTGTTATGCAAAACTGACCCCTATTCTGATTGGCTGTCTGTCTGGTGCCTCATTCAGAAAGTAGAAATCCATTCTGAAATACAGTTTATAACTTCAGTCGGAATGGGTGGGGTTAAACAGTGTAGGTTAAATAGGTGAATGTGCATCATGTGACATCACAAAAACTGTGAAATCAAAACGAACTGTCCTATGCAGCTTGGGATCCATATACGGACTGGACAGTGAATGGTATGTTTTGAAACTTGTACATTATTTGCATATTACAGCAAACACTAATGATGAAAATGTGTTTTTCCATAATATGGTCCAAACTTACATTTACATTTAAGGCATTTAGCAGACGCTCTTGTCCAGAGGGACTTACAACTGTGCTTAGTGCTTTGTCGGATAATGTTTCCCAGCTAGTGTAAGAAAGTTAGAGTCTAAAACTCTCCATGAGCTCAGACACTGTCTGAACAAGGGTCAGTGCTGATACCTAGAGAGAACAATACACAGACATATGTAATAATACATGCGCTACCTGGCAACCCCAGCCTACACATCTACTAGTGCTCACTCACTTAAGTGCTTTTACAAAGAGATGGGTCTTCAGCCTGCGCTTGAAGACTCCGAAAGACTTGGCTGTTCGGACAGCCAGTGGGAGTTCATTCCACCATCTCGAGTCGAGCTAAGCTGTACTTGATGCTTGAATGGCTCGAGGTACCGACTCTTAACCATTGCCATAAGGTGTTTGGACCTAAGCAAATATTAAGTGTCTATGATTTGATTATTACTGCAGTGATTAAAATGTTTCAACTGGCAAAATTCATATTTACTGGCAAATCGTTTTAAGCCTAGCTGATACAGTGAGTAGCTTCTCATTTCTTAAACAACCACATCGTAAAATGTATTCCATAGTCATGGAAAAGATGCTACTGTGTTTTAGAAGGGTCAAATTATAGACATGTATCAAGCAAAGAAAACAGCTAAGGAGATGACTGAAATGACTGGAATCGGGTTAACAACTGGGTTATGAACACCTGGAGGGCCAGTGGAGAACGGTCAGCTTCACAGAGCAGATGAGGATGGAAACAATCCTAAATGACCATGATCAGAGATCACTTACACATTTATCAAATGGTAAGTAGGCAGTAGAACTCAGGGCTATGTTTACTAGTGAGAGCAAGAGCATTTCTGCAGGCACGCTGCAATGAGAACTTGAGGCTAAACAGCTGTGTGGCCATTAAAAAAAAACAACTTGCTAGTGAGATAAAAGGCTACAGTTTGCTAGGGGACGTGGACTCTAAAGCAATGGAGAAGCTCCAAAATCCAGATTTACCATAATCCACAGTGTCAAGGAAGCACATGAAGTGCACACCCATCATGGATGGTGCCCTCTGTTTAAGCCTCTGGAGGCAGCATAATGATCTGGGGTTGTTTCAGTTGATTAGATTGAGGCTTAGCAGCGTTATGTGGCAATAAAATGACTTGATCTGACTTGTATTGTAATGTAATGCATTAAATGACCAGTTTATCCCATCAATGTTTATCCCTTCCCTGATGGCACAGGCATTTTCCAGGACAACAGTGCTGCTTAGGCTGTGATTGTGACTGATTGGTTCAGGGAACATGAGAAATCTCTTGCATACTTGAATTGGCCACCTGTCCTGACCTTAAACCCCCCTAAAAAAATTTAGGATGTGCTTGAGAAGACTTTACGGAGTTATTAGACTCTCCTGGCATCAATACAAGATCTCGGCTGAAAATTAATAAAAGTAAAATAATGTAGTGACGTTGCATATGATTGTTAAACAATGCCACAGCATCCAGGTACCATAATCAAATCTTCAGGTAGTCCCAGGAAGTATTAGAATTCGTGACTGGGTTTTGGCTGGGCAGTGTAAAAGTACTAGTGGTGCATGTTTTATGGCTGATTCTATATGGCACCTTTCCAGTGCCTTCCATTATCCACAGCTGTAGCAGCATTGTTTGCTCTTTAGTAGAACAAATTGTTATGAAAGTCAGGTGCCTATTTAACTGACATGAACAAAATGCTACCCTTAAAGTAAGACACAAATAAAAATAATACATTGGCTGATTGGCTAAGAGCAAAAATCATCCGATTATAAGCTTGGCTATGTCTGATCATGCATCCTTATAGTAAATACAGGATATTATTAGATTCATAAGCCTACTTTACAGTAGACTCAGTAGACTAATTTCCCATTAATTCATTAATCACCCAATCGTAAGCCATTTTTATCGAATTCTGGGAAAAATAAGACAAATAAAACAATGGAGATTTAAGTTTTGGTATGAGGTGTGTGTGTGTGTGTGTGTGTGTGTGTGTGTGTGTGTGTGTGTGTGTGTGTGTGTGTGTGTGTGTGAGAGAGAGAGTGTGTGTGTGTGTGTGTGTGTAGTTGGGTCTGCACAGTGTCTGGATGGTCATATTTTGTCTAAGCCTGTATTGTCTATAATTTTACAGGAACCTCATTCATTACAGCAGAGCTTTCAGACCCAACCAGCACTCTGCTCTGCTGTGTGAATTGGCCTATGATAGCTCACACTGTAAACACACATAACCTTTGCCTTTAACAAAAGAAGCGCTGCATTACAGACCAGAACACACCCAGCAATGAGGAAGGAGTGTATTCATCAGTCCAGTGGAGCTGGAGGGATCCCAATACCTCCCTACTGCACCCCCACACATCCACACCTGGGCCTCTCCTTACTAGACTCCATTCATCTGCTGCTTAAACACAGGCCTTTAAGTGCCCATATATACATACTGGCTTATGTAAGGACACCATGTGTATGTGTCCTGTAGGGCGAGTTTAATATGCACTGTGAGACTGCTAGCTGATTTGTGGAGTGTAGCGGGGAGTGTTGGAGAGTCAGTCTTGAATGTCAAACACTCCTGAGAAGCTTTTACTGAACTATTTGTGTTCCTGGAGAGTACGAGAGATTTATCATTGTCTCTTTTCCAGAGCAAAGTCATACGGACAGAATCAGTGAGTGGGGCTGTCCGTTCTCAGTCAGAGCCTGCAGATCAGTCAGTGTTCTTGGTCGTGTAAGATCCTATCAGTTCACAGGTTGCAGTGCTTTATTTGTTTGTTGATGTGTTTCTGTGCTGCCCATTGTGTAACACTGTGTATCTCTAACCATCATTTTGGAAAAAACAGATTGGAAAAGTGCATTCCTAATACACTGGTCTTCAAAAGAATAGCTGCACCCAGAAGGAAGTGTGGGATGGCAGTGCTATTGGGAAAGAAGATAAAGGTTACCAATAACAATAATTTATAATATTGAATTTGGACTGATAAGGGCAGTTATTGGACTACACATACAGCAGTAGTGTCTCTCAGTGTTCTATGACCATCTTGCATGACACCATTGCAGTCTTTGGGGACGCTGATGTGGTGTCGTAACAGTCTGCGGGCATGTAATCCCATGTCGTGCAGCTGTCTGCTAGGGGTTCTGGCGCTAACAGGATGACTCAGGAAGGCTATCACCGCTACCTGAATGTTTGCAAACGTGGCTGTTGTGTCAGTCAGGTAAGATCAGAACAGGAAGGTTGCGAGTTCAAATCCCAGGACTGACTCGATGTACATGGTTGTGCCCTTAAGCAAGGCACCCTTTCCTCCAGCCCAGATGAGTACTCACAGAAGGGGGCATAGATATTCTGACCAATAGTACCTAACATAACTACAGGCCCATTTATTATATATTGTTCTTAGACACTGTAAGTAAAAGCTGTGTTTTAAAGTGTTTGAAAAAGAAAGATCAGAAGTGACTGCTGGTGAGGGAGGATTTTTGTCAGTCAAACCTTCTGATCTATTTATGGAGTGGTTGGAAATCTACAGTCTGTTAGTTCTGTAGTGTGAGGGGGTTTAACTGAACAAGAGATTCGGGTAATAGAGATTGCCTCCAGTGGTCTTGACCGCACCAACTACAGATGGCACAGTTTTTTTTTTTCAGTACTGATATTAAAAGCTTGCTTATTGGCCCCTGCCTATCAGATATAGATATATACACATGGCTCTTTTTCTTATCTTGGCTAGAACTGTTACCTGTCATTGTCATGTCTAAACACTGAATTGCACTAAAACACAATGACGGTTGTTGCCATCTTAGGTGCTTAGGAAGTAATGTGATTCTTACACATGGTGCTGTTTATGAAGACTCCATGTCTACGTTCTTCTATTGTACTGGTCTTCTTTCGCTTTACTTTTGCCAGACACCGATTAAACTGAACATGTCATGACTATTGCAGGTCATATAGTTAGTTGCAAACTCATTATCATTGTGCTTGTGCAGTGACCTGTCCTGTCCTATTCTGCTGTGCACAAACAACTAACTAACAAACTAAACAATATCTCAGGCAATGGAAGTGAAATTGGCTTTATCATTGCACATGTGTCAAGACAAAATCTGCCAACTGTAAAGGTTTCCCCGATTAAGTAGGGTTACACAATGACGTGTCCATAATTGTCATGTAAGGATGTGCCATGTTGATGTTGCTTTATTACGGGTATTAGTACTACACTCCACTGTGTTTTTCTGTTGGAGCATCTTCTCAACTCTTGGTCTTAGTGGTCTGTAGCAGATAGCATGTTTTGTACACATAAGCAGGGTATTCAAAAGTGACATTCAGGACGTCCTTTAAGATGTGAATATTGTCACTTGGTGTGTGTGTGTGTGTGTGTGTGTGTGTGTGTGTGTGGCCCACAGCCCCCATCCTCCTTTTGGATGTTTTTCATTCCCATACTCTGTAAGAGCAGAGGGCTCTGATCTGTCTGGGATCTGATCCAATCAAGAAACAGCAGAGTGTGTATGAGTGTGTGGGTGTGTGTGCATGAGCGGGCGTGTGTGTGTGAGGGCGTCTGTGAGATTCAACTGATGAGATCTCTGCCTGGCTTCAGATCAGTCTGGGCCTGATTGTGTATGTTGAGCACATTTGTGTAGGTAAGCAGTGTGAGCGGCTGTAGGCGTCTGCTTTGTTTAGGTTGTGTGTAGAAACACTGCTCACTCTGTTTTGAATTTGTCCAAAGCAGCGCTGAATGTCCAAAGCTCAGAGCAACAAGGTGGAAGCTGTCAGGGATGTAACAATCCATCAATCTGTATCGATGCATCAACCAAAAAGCAAGCGATGTGCTGCCTGCTTGTCTGTTTTGTTGCAGTCTGCCAAATAAAGCAGTAGCGACCCACCAGTCGTCTGAGTAGTGACGGCCAAGAAAGCAAAGTTTTACAGTCTCCTGCTGGAAACAGATCACGGATAGGGAAATATTTTGGCATTAGAAAGAAAAACAGATAGACAGACGAGACCTTGGCCGTTTGCAAAGAATGTAATAGCAAAGTGAATCAAGATCCTAGATCTGATGGTGAATTCTGCTTTCATGAATAGCTCAGGGAAACTGGTGCTCAGGCTACCACTCAGTTATCAGCTGGCTAGGATGTTCCGTTTACCTCAGCACGCAGCCTGCCCTTCGAATTAGACTCCTTACAAGAAAAGTCTGAATAACTGCTACTGAACACAGTAACTAAACTGAACGAACCCACATGTGATCTGATGCTATGGTTTTAAATCAACTGCAGACCCCAATGAAATCCTCAGGTCCTTGGCTGAAAGAACTGATGTAGGATAGCATTGTGAAGAAACTTTAGATTTACAGCCCTAGAAGCTGTATATGAGGATCACACAACCCCCCCACCCCACACACAGACCCACGCAGCCACACACACAGCCACCCACCCACTAGGCAGTGAGAGGTGTGTGTGTGTGTGTGTGTGTCTTCGTTCTGTATCCATGCTGGTTGCTGTGTGGTTTTGGGGCTCTGCCCAGTGTGGAACAACTCCAGGAATGCCAGACATCTCACAGCTCAGAGAGGAGCATCCAGCAGTTCAGTGAAGATCAACTACTAGATCGTCTCTCCTTTCTCTGTCCATCTCTGCCTCCCTCTCTTTCTCTCACATGCACACACACGACAATGTACACAAAACGTCAGTAAATTGAGCAGTCATTTTCATTGTCTCCATTTCTTAGTTCATTATAGAACAGAAGTATGTTCTTTATGATTTACTCCTGTATATACCGTATGTGTATCTCTGGCTGTACTGGACTGTAATGTAAATGAATGAAAGGTACTGGTAAAGTTTGGCCCATGTTCACTTCTCTGTTCTACAAGATCATTCATCACACTCAACTCAAAGCCTCCTGGAGATTGTCTGGCTGCAGCTTGTTGATGTTGTTATTGTTGGGTCCTCCTCCATTCTTTTTGCCTCTTGGAGAAAGGTTATATTATTAAGGCCTGTAGACGATCATATGAAATCAAATGAAATCTATGCTAACCATTGCCAGCTAACTAGTTAAGCAATTATTATTTTGTACTATAATACCATAGAGGATAATGCACTGTACATAAACGTGGTCAATAATACATCCAGACTGTAAGGTGGCAGGTTAAATATTTTATAAGTCTTTTAAAAGCATTTTATTAACAGGATTGTCTACAACATTAACTGGGCAGCCTTTAAGACAGTATTGAGAATTCCTCAAACGGGAAATAGTGAAGCCTAGTCAGTGAGGATATGCTAAATATGGCTTTGGAACAGAGGACCTGTCTGAGAGTCTTATGTGGATAAACTGGAAGAGAGTGACTTCCATGGTTTTGGGGGGATTATGTTTTTGTTGCATGTCAGAAATAGATTAAGCTACCAGTTGTTCCTCTAGCTCCAATCTGGAATTTCACCTAATCCGGTTTTCCTTGGATTTTTTGCTCTTTCAACTTCCTCTGCCTGCTGTTCATTGCAAATGCATGGATGGCCAAATGTAGATTTTGATCCCATGGAGGGATATGCACTAGCATGTCCACAGCACTTCTGATCCAAATTCAGAGCTGAAATGACAGGAGTGATTAGGAACATCAGAATACATGTTGTTCTGATTATTAATAAATATTTTACTATTGATTATTTTTAGTCAATGTAAAAATTTATGAAGAAAAGTTGATTGGAGGTACAGTATCTCCATGGTGTTCCATGGTATTTGTGCTGTACTGATGTTACTCCTCTTCCTGTTTCTTGCCCAGAAGGTTATTCTAAGGGGGCCTGGGTGGTGTAATGGGAATCCTGTTTTCCCTGATGTGGAGATCATATTGGGGAACAGTTTTCAGAATGTATCAGTAATGGTTTTTATAACCTTTAATCTCATTTGTAATCTGTTATGTTAATACAACATCATGTTTTACTTCACCCTCTTTTCTTCAGAAGTCCAGATGTAAAGAAAGCCGGTTTGCTCATAATGAGCTTATCATAGCTTGGTGTTATAGTTAGTCCTGTGTAGTTGCTGTAGACCTGCACACTGTCTGGGGTTAATATGACCATTGGGTGTGGAAAGTGCCTACTGTTATACCGTCTCATTTGTTGTCATCTTGGTACATGTAGTAGCCAGTAATGCAGTAAAGTTGTTCCTGCATTAAATCTAAAGGTCAACCAAACCAGATTTCTGCATGGAGCTTATATTTAACCCATAAGAGGCCACAGTGACCTGTGTGTCAAGTCTTTTAAAAGTCTGTAAAGTTCTCTATCCAGCTTTATCCTTCACGAGTCCCTGAGTGACCCATACCCAACATCGTGGATGCAGTCACATGACAGTTGGTGAACTTATGACCTTATTTAAAAAATGGCGATGTGCTTGGTTAGTGCAGTTAGAGACAAAACCAGCTCATTTTAAAGTCTAGTTTTTGTACCTGTAAGGTTTCAACCCATTTAAGAGCTCTAATGTTCATATAGCCATATTCTGTATTACATATATCCATATTCTCTATTACATATACTCATATTCTATACAACATATACCCATATTCTATACAACATATACCCATATTCTATATTACATATACCCATAGTCTATATTACACATACCCATATTCTATATTACACATACCCATATTCTATATTACACATACCCATATACTATATTACATGTACCCATATCTATATTACATATACCCATATGTATATTACACATACCCATATCTATATTACACATACCCATATTCTATATTACATATACCCTTATACTATATTACATGTACCCATATCTATATTACATATACCCTTATACTATATTACATGTACCCATATCTATATTACATATACCCATATGTATATTACACATACCCATATTCTATATAACATATACCCATATTCTATATTACATAAACCCTTATACTATATTACATATACCGATATACTATATTACATGTACCCATATATGCTACCAGTATTATGACTCTATAATACTTACAGAAGAGACCATGTGACCTCTTTGTCACAATAAGACCCATCTTTTATGATCATATAACTGACCTTTTGTTATTTTCCCTTAAGGGGAAATGGCTCTGGGCTCTTATGGGTTAACTGCCCTGATCAGTCTCAGGTAGATTATATGTGGAGATGCCTGCAGAACATGACCGTGATGTTGCTCCATTGCTGCTGCCGTCTGTAAAGTTCATCTTAGGCTGGTGAGTGAGTGATTGCTCGGAGGCAGTGTGTGGTTAGCTGTTTCTCACTGATGGAAAGAGGGAGTTGTTTGCTCTTGGCTGATGGACTACATCACATTAGGGCGAGCCGCTGGTTCAGTGGTGCGCTGCCACTTGTCCACAGCGTCATTCTGTTTTTCCACCGCTTTCTCTCTTACTCTTTCATCGGAAGTGAAACATGAGAGCGATGTGACCCCGAGCGAGTCTGGCAGAATGAGAGACCGGATCTCTGTGTGTGTGTGTGTGTGTGTGTGTGTCTGTGAGAGAGTAACAGATTACTGGAAAACGACTTACTGTACACTGCCCACCCAACTCCCTCAGTTCTTTTAGATCCAGTTCTGGATCCCACCACACAGGGGTATCATGCACCCTTTTTTTACACCCCTTTCCTGGCTCTCTTCTTACTTGCGGTTCTCTTTATTTCGTTTACTGTTTCACATCATGTTTGTTATTTTTTCATCTCACTACATGTTGAAAAATGTGGTGTGCAAAATAAATACATCATTGGGAGATCACAAGTTAGGTCCCTGATAAGTCCAAATTTGGCTTCCCTCTCTTTGGGTGGATGAAATGGTCCTCCCATTTTCCCATCACTTAGCACGATGCTAGCCAATGTAGGCGTAGCTGATGTAGCTGATATAACAGTATTAGCAGTTTACATTCTCTTTCAAGCATGTTGAGCTGTCCAGTGATATCGTGTTGGCAGTAGAAACTGTGGAGCTTCACGTGTTTGAAGGTAACACATGCTAGCCCTGAGCTTTCGAGCTGGGTTATATTGTAATGGTGATTGTGTTGGCAAGCAGGTGGGAACAGCTGCATTTTCTTTTCCAGTTGTAGGTTTTTTTTTTTTTTTTTTGTTGTTTTTTTTGGTGCAAACCTTCAACCTTTTACTTTCATGATAAATGCTCTAATAGAAATGGTCCAAAATTGCTTGAAATAACATGTCATTACATAAACACTGATATTAGGGAATAGTATTTTTTTTTCCTTTTTCCTGTTCAGGTATCCTTTTGGAGATTTTAGATTCTAGTACAACAAAACGCTATTTGTAATTTGGATAATATTTCCAATTGTATTATCCTGTTGTATTCTCTGTGTTTGAAGCTGGCAAGTGTGGTGAACTGTTTGTGTGATTTTCTTCATTTTTCCAGGACAGAAGCAGAACATCATTATCACTGAAGATTTTGGAGGGAATTCCTAACATTCATGAACTGCAAAACCCCCATCCAGACCATCGCAATCTGAGATTGTGTCTACAGGTAACGTTCATTCTTGCAGAAGACAAACACACAGGCACATACTGTACAAAGACATGGTTTGTCTTACTGTTCAGAGTCAGTACTGAAAGGAGCGACGTAACGCTGTACAATGCAGGTGCCGTGGGTGTGTTTGTGTGTGCGTGGTGTAATTATATATAGTAGATTAGATTTGAGCCATTCAGTCAGAAAACCACTGGGTTTTTTTGTGTTGCCCTGCAAGCAAGTTTCAAAGTGTTCAAAGCAAGTCTCTCTCCCTCTCGCTCTCTCTCTCTCTCACGCTCTCGCTCTCTCCCTCTCGTGCTCCCTCTCTCTCTCTCTCATGCGCCCTCTCTCTCTCTTTGATCACAGCCCTGTTTAAACCCGTCTCATCAACATGAAAGCGAGTCGCTCTTTGTTTAAGAACTTTGAAAGATGTAATTTATGCCCCGGGTAAGGGCCCTGATGCATAAACATGCAGAGGAAAGCTTTTTCCATTCTGATGAGGGGGGAAAACCCATCAGGCTATATTACCATCTCTTGTTCACTGGCTGTTCTTCTAATGAATTGATATGAACTGAATATTCATACTGCTCTCCAGTTGAACCAGTCGGATATGCTAGCTGTATCCAGTCTGTTTATCTTTGAATGACTGTTCGTTTAAGCGTCTGCTATTTACATCTCTCTTTTTTGTGTACGATTGTACAATATACAGCAGGTCTTGTGGTTATAGCACAGATACCATTGCTGGAAAACATTTTCATGGTGGACGATATGCATCACAGTATTTAAGGCCCAAATTAAAAACAACGTATTAATTAAATTTTAGAATTAGGAACCATTTGCCAATTGTGCAAATTGTGCACACAGAGGAATTTGTCTACCGCATTTAGACCCTTTCGTGAAGTGAAACACTCACATACACATACTAGTAAACACGCATACTCCCTTGGAGCCGTGGGCAGTCCTATCTTTGGCACACAGGGGCAGTGACAGTGAAGCAACAGCAAAAGGCGGACTGTGTGGAGAAATGCAACGTTCCAGGCTGTGAACACTTTCCAAGGACCCAAAATGCCAACAGGCATGGCTGATCTTTAAATGAGGTTTCCTGTGTAACAGGTTCATAATTAAGTCCATTCCACCTTAAATGCTACAGCTTGTACAGGCACCAGAATGGATTTTCAGCACCATTTAAGGTGGAGTGAAAAAAACGGCAAAACAAGTTGGTGAACAGGAAGCCATATTTTTACTTTGTGTTGTCAAGATCAAAAGTATGTAGCTAGTATACGTAGCATAATGTTAGTATAGCTAACTAGTCTGATGGCCAAGCCTTTAAACGAACAGATTTAAGTGGGGATAGGGATGCAAGTGAAAATATAAGACCCACCTTCTGTGTGGACATCGGGAAAGAATTAGAAACACTGAATAAATGTCAACTTTAATCGGGTCATTGTTGTTTAAGAACTGGCACTGTGCAAGAAATGCTCACACACACACATCCTGGTGCACTATTGTATATCACAATGAGTAGGAAAGTTCCCTAGAGGTAGTTTACAGTGTAGTGAATATGAAATATAGTTAATCTACAGGAACACTCTCTCTGATGACATATTGACATTCACTGGTGTAATATGAGTGCAGTGCTCTGGTGTTGACCTAATGCATGGCCCCGGGGCTATCGGGGTCCAACACTGTTCTGTACTCATATTTTCCAGTTGTGTGGCAGGAACTGTTATGCATTCTTACCATTAGCAGGCACATATTTTACTGCCCGAGAGTGCTATATAAAAGGATGCAGGCTATAATTTCAGCAGGGAGACATGGCTGCCACGCGTACACACACACACACACACACACACACACACAGGGTCATCAGTCCCGAGTTCATTTCCCTAACCAGTCCTTCATTTCTTTACTTTGCTTCCTGTCGCCATGTGTGAGATGATTGAAGACTTTGCCTCATTGGTTGCTAGATAAACATGAATTCTTCTCTAGGCCAGTTTCACTCTCTCACTTTCATTTGTGTGCGCTCAGTGTCTGTCTGTCTGTCTGTCTGTCTGTCTGTCTCTCTCTCTCTCTCTCTCTCTCTCTCTGTCTCTGTCTCTCTGTCTCTGTCTCTCTGTCTCTGTCTCTCTGTCTCTGTCTCTCTGTCTCTGTCTCTGTCTCTCTCTGTCTCTCTCTCTGTCTCTGTCTCTCTCTGTCTCTCTCTCTCTCTCTCTGTCTCTGTCTCTCTCTCTCTCTCTCTCTCTCTCTCTCTGTGTCTCACTCTCTCTCTCTCTCTCTCTCTCTGTCTATCTCTCTCTCTCTGGTTCTCTCTCTCTCTCTCTCTCTCTCTCTCTCTCTCTCTCTCTCTCTCTCTCTCTCTCTCTGTGTGTGTGTGTGTGTGTGTGTGTGTGTGTGTGTGTGTGTGTGTGTGTGTGTGGGAGAAACATCACTGACTTTATTATGGAACGGGGGAAGAAACAGAGATAGTGTGTCTAGTGGGAGTTTGATGGAATTTCCACTAGGGATGGTACGGTATGAAAGTTTCCCATCATGATGGCCAATATGTTTAAGATTTCATGATGTTATCACAATATTATTGCAGTATTATTAAAATTGTGTATAGCCTATTGCCAGATAAGTTCAATAGCTGATTTTTATTTGCCATTTTTCAAAACCAGAACTCACTGTAAGGACTAGCCAAACACATGAAACACATTTCCAGTACTGTCTGTTAACCAAAGCCACAATCTTTATAAGATGATTTCCTCATTAATGAGATTATATAGTTGTACTTTTGTTTATTCATGTAACAAGAAAAGAAATAAAGCGCTACATACATTGTTTACATCTTAACATTGCACCAAACTAAAATCATTCAAAACTCAAATAACACCTTGATCTATTACCAATCCCGTGTTTTGAGCAATTCCAGGATTTGAGTAAATCCAGTCATACATCAGCCATCCCATAAATAATGATTTTACACACAAAAATCATTTATACAATATATACTTTATATAGAACCATGAATATGTAGTTAACATCAAATCCATCTACAGTGGGAGTAGTATGAAATTATTACCAGCATTTCTACTGTGTACTGCTCAGATTATACCTGTGTAAACATGCAGTGGGTGTGTTTTGCAGCGGCAGGCTAACTTCCACTGTGACTTTTTAGAAAGGAAATCGTTATGCATGTTAATCCGAATTATTAGAATGGAGAGCGTGTAATTATAATTGGTCAACACAAATCATTAAATATCATTCAAACCATTAACTGTTTAATTCCCAATCTCCACCTAGTGTCAACCGGGTGTTGCTATCAGGTTGTGCCCAAACCTTCCCACACTGTCCACCATAAACTCAGCCATTAGCCTGCGCCCGTGTGTTGAGAGGCTCAGTCACAGACAGAGCATGTTTTCAATGGCTAGAGTAATCCAAAGCCCCATGCTTTTAAAGGCCTATACTATATCCACCCATTATAAAGCCCTGCAACCAGGTGAACAATGCACTCCTTTCATACTAAGGCGTGGGTATCCGTCTGTGCATGCGCACGCATGTCTGAGAACTCGCCAGGCAGACTAGCCATGGCCTAAGCTCTTGTCTGGAAATTCAAGTTTTTTATTTATTTATTTATTTATTTATTCATATTCAGCTGGCCTAGAGAAGTGTAGGTCATGAGGGGTCATCTCTTCCGTTCTCCCTCACTCTCCCATGCTCATCAGCTCATGCTTTTCAGCTCTGTTTGGTGGAAGTTGCTAACTGGGCTTAGATAGTCAGCTGTGTTTGTAATGGCTGTGTTGTTGGCTGCTCCTGTGAAGACCCCGACTTAGTCACCATGTCATTTTTCTCAGTGCAGTAGAGTACAATTCCACATTACAGCTGCACACAACAAAGGGAGCAAAATGGGAATGGAAAAATACTATACACCTTTTGAGTAATATGATTATATTTTATTATATTATTATCATGATCATTTTCACAGTACAATACAGTATGCTGTTCTAAACTTACTGTACATATGGAACACTGACCAACTGTTTGTCTCCTTATGAAGACATGAAAATGATTGTTTCACCGGATTTAGTGCAACACACTTAGTGAAAGTTATAGTTTATTTATATAGTAAAATATTGAATATTGTTTATGTGTTGTGGTAGTATGTTTTAATGTAACGCTACTGCTTTCAGATGTCTGAAATACATCTATATACAAATATAATGCTGTGATTGTTTAAATATCACAATACAATATATTGGCCATTCCACACACTGTTACGCACTTTCAGGGAAAACGTAGTACATTCAGGGGTACCTCCTCCGTGTCTTAAGTTAGGGAACATCATTTTTCCATATTTGATTCTCATAAAACACTCACGTTTTTTAATTTTCTGTTTGGGGAACACATTAGATTGCAAAAATCTAATGTCCGCGTGTATGTAGGTGTTTGTGTGTGTGTGTGCGCGCGTGTGGGTGTTTGTGCGTGTGTGTGTGGACATTAAAAAGACTATTTCACTGGCGTTTCACTTTGTCAGCATAATCTCAGTCCGTGCTTGGAACAGGGAGAGCCTCTAAGTTCGTGCTGTGGATCCTCTTTTAGAAATGTTTTAGAGATCATCATTGTTTAAATGTCAGCTATTGTACCTGCAGCAAATACTTAACACAAAAAAGCACCACATGGTTATCCTCAAAGGATCTCATATGATATGGTCGACAAGCCTGGCCACGTTGTTGTTAAGGCTTTGGTCAGGATGAGGGCAGTGAATAATTGGGATTTTCCCAATAATGATTCATGGAAATGTTTTCTAAACTTCTGCACCAAACATGATTAGGACTTGTTCACAGGCTGAACTCAGGCTAAAGCCTGTGATGGAACTAGCCTTGTGACGATTCATCTGGAAATGTATATTCTTGCTCCAAATGAGTAATGCTTAGCTAGCTATGTCTGGACTAATCTTGCATTGCCAGACTGTTAAAGGAGAGTCTAGTGCCTTTCACCACTTAACGTGGCCAAGAACTACCTAGTACTGCAGGGAAAAGCACAATGACCAGTCGCAAGCCTGCTGTTTGGCTTGATGTACAGAATGAGGCAATCTTGAAAATGGAGTCACAGCATAAACAGTCTTTTGGGAAACAGATGTATACGATGGGCAGAGCGTCTGTGTATGAGACTGCTGTTCTCTAGGTTGAGCTTAGCTGGAACAACAGCACATTGGAACCAGTACAAAGCGATACGCAGATGTGGGTATATGTGGAAGTGCAGACAGCCAACCAGAATGCAAATGGCAGAATACTGACAGTGTGGAAAGTTAATGCACTAATCATCTCAGATTCTCCGTATGTGCAGGCAGAGTGTCTGTGGCTGAGACTGTGGCATGTACTGTACATTTACTTTATCTAGAACTTGTCCGTCTGTGGTAATTGACTCATATATGACCTGTATATGTCTGATTATGTTGTTTTCTTGAGTAACAAGGATCAGATTTCTAAGTAGTTCAACAGCAGGTATACCATTCTTATCTGATGACTGCCCCTCTAGCTAGCCCTCTTAGCTACTGTGTCGCATTGTGGATTGCCATAGAAAAAAAAAGAGTTGAATTGGCTGACTTTCAGAGAAGATTGTTCTTCTTTTAGTGGGGGGGCCCTGCTATCTCACTTCAGTGCTGCACTCTGTGTGTCTGTGGTGTTACTCATGGAAAAAGGCTGTATGTGAACATGATGCTTGTCCTCAAACAGTGACAGCAGAGTAAATGTGGTTACTGATATTTTAGAACAAAGATGAATATCATCAGTAATAGTGGGATAGACAATCTGTAGTTTGGGCTTGACCCTGGTTGCTGGGAAGTGTGCAACTCTGAACTTTAAGAGGGTCAGTAACTGGATGATTGGTCTCATCTGGGGTCAGCAGAGGGACAGTTTAAAAGTCAAAAGTCACCTAAAAGGTCATGTTTTAGAAACACAAAGGACACTGTTCTTTTCACATACTTCACAGGCCACTTGTAAACAGCAGTCGTTTTTGCTTTCTCCTGAAGTCTGTTTGCTCGCCCTGAAAGTCCCAGAAGAAGCCCAGTCTAAAATACTAACAGTGCTGACTGGACATTAAAATACACTCTTCAATTAAACATCAAGACAGACTGAGAAAAAAGCATGATAGAAATATAATAAAACATAAAACTTAAAACATTTAGTCTCATGAGGCATGGTGTTGTAATTGAAATACATTTTAAAATAACTATAATAACTTTTATTGATGAATTGTGACCAAATCCGGTTCATGTCCCCCCCTTACACGTTTACACTCACACTCATATGGACGCAGGAGAAGTACACCTGCTGTTTGTTGGCCATTGGAAAGTCGTACTCTGCCCTTGTATGTTGTGATGAGAACAAGATTAACCTCCCTAGGAAAACAACATTGCTGTAGGTTCCGTTTAGAAATGGGCAGTATAGCATTCATTAATTGTAACTACATGTTTCATTACCAGGAAAAACAAAAGAAACAAAATAATTTAAAAAATGTGTGTTCTTTATTCTGCTTCTTCCTGGTCTCATCATTATTATTGTTCTACCATTATTCTTGTAGTGTTTTTATATATGATACAACCTTTAGTAGTTATTGCACTTGGCACTTTCCACTTGGTCCCGAGATGAGCCTAAATGATGCTGGGGCCATGACAAGACTATTACTATATGGTCTTGAGACTGAAAGAGGACTTGAATCCTACAACCCTAGTATTGTTATGTAGTGTTTTCCCATATCCCCCTCCCCTAGCACCCTGGAGCTTTTATCATTCCCAGTTTATCTACACTCCTGAGTGTTCAGTGTGTGTGGTAGTGGTTTGTTTATGTGTGCATGTCTGGTTTGTAATGTCCATGCTGTTGAATGCACAGGCAGATGTTCCTGTGTTCCCTCACAACATTGATCCCCTAACACGCCGGTAGCATTGTTTCTTTTAAACCAACCAGCAAGTCTCGCCTGAGTCGAGATGTTCCCCTCTTTTAATTAGATGCTTGTTTTGTACGCCCTCCCTCAACCTGTTCCCCACTGTGGTCAGGAAAAGACAGATTATGGCTAGACAGCAGGGTAGATGTGTCTGTTCTTGGCTCTTGAGATCAGCTGGGGCTTTGAAGGATGCAGGTGGACAGTTGTGTCTGCTGCATAAATGATGGGCCTGGCACTGAGATTTGTCTCTGGCTGGAGATGAAATAAACGTTTACATGTTGGAGAATTCACACAATGCTCCAGCCTGTTTGCAGCTGTGGTAAAGGAGGCCGAGTCATCAAAAGACAGTATGTGCCACTGACCAACCCCCCACCCCACACCCCCCAGTTTTTGTTCTACCTGTTGCCTTTAGTATGTGCCTGTGTGAGCACCAGTGATCTCGGCGATCTCACACTGCAGTCAGACAGCTTTCCACAGAAACAACGTTGAGTTGTCAGAATGCCCACTTCTGCCAACTGAAAACAAACTAGGAGACTGTGTTGTTTTCCATACTGGTTGGTTGAGTGTGTTGAGTGTGTTCCAGAGAAATGTAACGTTACATCAAACGTACTGTTGTTTATCCCTCCTTTCGCTCTCACTTTCAGTCAGTTAGTTATCAGTCATAGAGGTATTTGTCTGCGTGCGTGTGAGGTGGCTTCTGTTGGAGGAGGCTATAAATAAACTCACAGGAGCAGATAGACAGACTTGTATCACAGGGCCAAGTTAACTGGCCAGCAGTGTCGCAATTCTCTGAAACCTAACGGCAGCTAACAAAGAACTCTTTATCACTTTGGGAAATTTCTGCATAAATATGGCCTTAGATGTGATCAGCAACTCATAACATTATACTAAATCCAACGGATGAAACTACACATGTGTGGTGTATTTAGTGTATGTAGTTTTTTATTTATTTATTGCATTCATTGATCCAACATTAAATGTCCCTGCTGGTAAATGTAACTTCCAGAATTATCCCTCTGATGCACATAATAATGAGGTTCACAAGGTTCAGTCAGTTGGATAACCTTAGTGCGGATTGCCCTAATTACAGTATCATCCTGAGTTTTCATCTTGAGTGGTTCTTTACCTCACACATTTATTAGCGCATGTCATGTTTAAGTCAGAGAAGTCTTGTGAAGTTATTTGCTATTAGGCTAGATGTTCCAAACTATTTCTGACTAATCTGGACCTCACTCATCCATGATCAGGCAGATCGTGTACAAATGGAAGAAATTCAACTTTAAAAAGTGTTACCCTTTCCAGCAGTGGTCATCCAACAGAAAGGCATATGGTGTCCTTATGCATGTCAGGGGCCATGAGTCCACCATTGGGCAAAGGCTGAACAAGAAGTATGTATGGAATGACTGCATGGAGGAAGCTGCTATTCTCCAGGAGGAACATGCGGGGGCAGATGTGGGCTGGGGGTCAGGGAACCAGCCATATGACCAGAAGGTTGTTGATTTGATCCTATGAACCAACAGGACATGACTGCAGTGCCCTTGTGCAATGCACCTGACCCCCAACTGCTCCCTGATCTACGCTCTGTGCTCACTGACGTGTGTGTTTGTGTGTGTGCTCTTTAAAGTGTGTGTGGGTGTTTTACTGCACGGATGGGTTAAATTCCTGGAAAATGGTTCTGCTTTCTAAATTTTGTCTTTTAAAGACCATAAAGACCACCAGGATGATTTAAAAGCACTGTTGCAATCTTTTACATTGAATCTTGAGTTTTGATACTTTAGGCTGAAGCTCTGACCCCCTTTGTAAACTTCATTATGGGTTATCTGCAGTCAAACTGCCACATAATCACTGCTGATTCATCAAGAAGGCGAATGTACTTATAGACTGTTATTGGTTTTTTTTTTTTTTAGGGTGGGGAATACCCATCAGACTGCTACCACTGAACAGGGGCATCGGGGCTCTTTCATTTTAGCCTGGATGAACTGTGTTCAGTTCCTTAACCTTTAGCAGCCCAAAGGCATGCAAAATTCAGATTCCCTGTGATTGTTGTATATTAGCTTGTTTGCTTGTTATGTGCCATACTACAGTCAGATTTCAGTTTGACTAACTAGAGGAGAAATAACCACCGAATGTAAATGCATGTGATTAAAAGCTTATCAGGTTTCAATCCAGAATCAAGTCTGTAGTCTGCGGTTAGTGTTGTAATGTTGTATACGACTGCACTCCACACAGCAGACAGGAATTTGATTCCCTGCCCAGGCAAACACGCCACACTAATAAGAGTGAGTAAGACTCTGCTTTACAAGTCTGCCAAATGCATAGATGTAGAAGTGCATTAAACAACCTGATGTAAATTGTGTGTCAGAGTTAGCTTTCTGATGCACTTTTACACTCCTGTTCCAGTGACTTTTAAAACCGTACACACGCACGCACACACGTGCACACACACATTTGTACATATTTATGAGGGGTGTTCCAGCTAACAAGAATACAAACTGTCTTATTACTGCCACCTTATTAGTGATACCCCACTGTACCACGCTTAGGGTCCTACGGCATGCTCATAGGGTGGTGTGTGTGTGTGTGTGTGTGTGTTACTTGGACTCCCACTAATTAGAAAGCAGGAATGTCATTGTGTCATTTGTATAAACAGTGCTGTAATGAGGGAGTTGGTGGGCTAGGAAGGAGAGAGAGAGGGGGTATTCTGACTAAATTCTGTAATTAACATCCACTCACCCTCCCCCGCGCACGCACACGCACACACACACACACACACACACACACACACACACACACACACACTCTCTCTCACTCTCACACACACACACACACACACACACACACACAGCTTTGCCCTTCTCATCGTTAGTCACATTCCATCAGGTCTTCTCAACCCAGACTTGGTACGCTGTCTCTCTCACTCTTCTCTCTCTGTCTACGTCTCTGTCTCTGTCCCTCTCTCTCTGTCTTTGTTTCTCTTGTACACACACACACACACACACACACACACACACACACACACACACACACACACACACAGACAACCTTTCTCTGCCCTTGTGTTCAAAAAGCATATGGATATCACAGTGACTATATAGGAAGCAATGTGTTATTGTGAAAGAAGACCTATTATGCTTCTCCGGTTATTCCCTTTCCTCCAGTGTGTGTTATGAAGCTTTTTGTTCATTTAAGCTATAAAGCCCAAATTACGTGGCATACGAAGAAACTCTCTCCCACAAAACCACTTTTCTCGGCTGCCTGAAGCACTTTATTGGAATTTTCAGCCATTTACTCGGTTACAGGGTAATGTCATCTTGTAACACAATCCTTATTGTCTGTGTTATTGGGTGGGACTTGAGGCAGGATGTTGCTACCAGCGTTCATCTGTTCCTGTGACTGATTATTCAGAACAGAGTGGGCTTATCAGGAAACAGGAGCGCTAACAGAGCGCTTCAGACTGTAATTACAGATGTACTGTGGTTTGGGAGAACTGAGGCATGTAAATCTGTTCTATTTTAAATAGAGTTCAGACTTTTATTGCTGTGTAAACAGAATTCTCCATGTGAACGGCAAACCAAAAAAAGATTAGCATTATTATTTAAAGTATTTCGTTGCTAATAGGTTCCTCAGAACTGCAGTGTGATTTTTGACGACTTGTGCTTTGTAAGTCTGATTTAATAGCTGTGTGACTGTTAATGTTCTGTGAGGTGCTTAATTCTTAGAAATATCCCTAACAATAATCCTTCATTTTTAAAAAAACTCCTTGTAATGATGCAGAATGGTGGTAACAGTAGCTTCGTTTAATAAGTAGTTACGTTTAATAGTTTATTATTATAGTGACACACAACACTGAGAGTAAGAATGGTCACGCTCTTAACATTTCTTCTGGCTAACACTTCAAACGTGGTTTTAAAGCTATATTTACAAGGTGGGTTCAAGCCCAGTGCATGGAAGGAACTCGCTGAGCTTCTACCATTTACGCTTCCCCTTATCTCATCGCATCACTTTGGTGCGGCACGTGTGAAGCATGTTGATCCGTTTTGTCATTGCAGCTTTTAATGGTGTGTTTATCGAAAAAGCTCCCATCATGATAACAGTAAAAATACGGCTCGTCATGGAGCCTTTCCTTTCCCACGCATTCGTGTTCTCTTCTAGAACGAGCACACTCTGATTTAGTTTTACTGATCTGAACAGTGTTAGTCCGTTCTGTGTAGGTACACGCTCCTCACCTAAATGCGGCGTACTGTTAAAGTTCAGTCGGTTAAGGTTTAATTGACTAGCTTCCTTTAAACTCTGATCCAAGGACAGCCTGGTCTTGGCTTGTGTAATCAGCTTCTGGCACTCAGCCTCCTCCTGCAGGTTCACTTTCTGAATGAGTGGACCTGTGATTTTCCCTCATTTTCCCTGGGAGACAGAATGAGTTAATGGTAAAGAAATACTCCCCGGATAAAGAGGAGAAGGAAAGGAGGACTAAAGTGATTAGGGCCTCATGTTCCCTCCCCTGTCTGTTGTTAGTGTGTGACAGAGGAAGAAAGTAATGTACAATCAAATCATAACCCCACACAAACACACACACACACGGGACAAAGCACTTGAAAGGGTGTAATCTGAACATAATCTGAAAGCACCTCGTGTTCATTAGTCTTCAGCATTACCACAGCCTCTGTTCAGTAGTGAGGTGCAGAGGGGTTTATTAATAAGGGGTTGGTGGGTGAGCATGCAAATAATGATTCTGTTAATTGCGGTAAACATATAACACACTAACTTTCATTCTTGTGGAGTTAGTGGCCAAAGTACATGCTGTCTTATCTTCCTTTGGAAAAATAACAAGTGAACTGAACTGTGGTTTCTTAGTCTGATGGTTTCCTAATATTGGCTTGAACAGCAAGTGCTAGCAGAGATGAAGCCTGAGCTTAAAGAAACATTCCTCTGTGCTTCCTGCTAAAGGTGATGGCAGCTGTTAGTATGAACTTCTCTTGTTTTCAGAAGACACACACGTCACAGTGTGAAAAAAAAAGAGGTCAGCCATTTGACTAGTCATAATAACATAATTCTTTGTTTGTTTCTTGTAATTAGAAAACAGTAACTTACCACCTCATAGTTAGTATGTCTGTGTAAAGGCAGTAAGATAAGTATCCATAGGTGAGTAGAGTAGCCTAAACCAAAGCTCTCGGGAAAGACTGGTGCATAGTAAACTGTGTTTTACCAGAAAGTGACTCGAGTAAAAGTACAAAAGTCATCAGGTCCAAAAGCTACTTAAGTACTGAGTAACTGGCACAGCCTCTTACTGCTTTGGAACCTCTTAGTAAATTTACATTTACATTTAAGGCATTTAGCAGACGCTCTTATCCAGAGCGACTTACAACCATGCTTAGTGTTTTGTCGGATAATGTTTCCCAGCTAATGTAAGAAGGTTAGACTCAAAACTCACCATGAGCTCAGACACTGTCCGAACAAGGGCCAGAGCTAGATCCAGCATGTAGCAGCACAGGAGCTGTATTTTGTATGGTTTGATTTTCCAGTTACACACAGAGCGCGGGTCTGGCTGACTGCTGCCTGCTGTTGCTTTTGGACTCCTAACATGGCGCGACCGACTCCAGATTTTATTGCAGTCATTGAAAGTGACAACTGTACAAGCCGGCTGCCAAATCTCGCTTGACCCGTGCCGGAGTTATGGGCGACCCTGTGAAAGATTCAGCTTAGAAGAGGAAAGCACACAGAGAGGCCAGTCTTTGCTGTCCCTCCGGAACTTTCCGTCACAGACACTGTCCATTCCAGCTGCTAGGATATCTCTCACTCTCCTGCCCCCTTTCTCTTTCTCTCACTTTTTCTCGCTCCCTCTCTCCCTCATCCTTGGCCTTACTGTTTTCTGTACATGTCTGTCCTTGCCTCTCTGTCCATCTCTCTCTTGTCTTTTTATTTCTGTTGTATTTCTATATTTCATTTTTTTCTGTCACTGATGTTTGCTTTTACTATCTTCGTCTTTATCGCTCTCTTGTCACTTTTCACTCTACTGTTATATTTTCCTTTGTGTTTTTATCCTTCTTTTTCTTTTCCCCTTTCTGTTTTATGCTCATAGTAATTTGCTTCGTATTCACTTACTCAGTTTCTCTCTCCCTCTCCCCCTTCTTCTCCCTCTTCTCTCTCTCTCTCTCTCTCTCTCTCTCTCTCTCTCTCTCTCTCTCTCTCTCTCTCATCTCTAATTTCTCTCTTCGTAAGTCTTCACTCTCTCTCTCTCTCTCTCTCTCTCTCTCTCTCTCTCTCTCTCTCTCTCTCTCTCTCTCTCTCTCTCTCTCTCTCTCTCTCTCTCTCTCTCTCTCTCAGAGTTCTGTATTAGTTACCAGTACCAACCTGTCTGCTGTGCCTTATCTCTCTGATAACAGCCTTCATTTGCAAATAGAAGGCCATCAATCAGAAGACTCTGACTGGCTGAGCTCTGTCCCGCCATTAGGACCTAAGAATAAAGTCTTCCACTTTATCTACATGGAAACAACAATGTTGTGGCGGAAGTAATAGATATAAAGCCTGATATGAATTAAGGTCATTATGGGGTATGATAACACTGGTGATCAGGCTTTAGATTTTTTTCCTGTTTTTTTTTTTTTTTCTTTCTGCTGGCGGCTGCTGAATGAATGTTGGGCAGCTTGCCAAGTTCTATATAGCCAGGCGCAGCATTCTTTCACAGATATACAGAGATTTGAGAACACGCATGCTTCCAAATGCACATTCACAAATGCACACATACCATTGCACATGTAAGCAGGTCCAGACACTAAACCCACAGATGCCACAAAAAACGCTGGCTTTGTTTTCTGCTTCTCATGGGCCCAGTAATGCCAAGCACATTCAGTGATGTTGAGGTCTGTACTCTGTGGTGGTCAGTCCATTGTTCTGAGCAGCAGCTCCTTCATTTGATTTGAACTTTTTCGACCCCCCCCCCAACCCCCATTAAGGGCTTCTTGACAGCAACATGTCAACATCCTGGAAGGATACACAGAAACACTAGTGGATTTTCTCAGATCTGAAATAGGAGGGTAGCTTGAGGTTTTACGCTTTGACACGGATGAAAGCTTTAAGTACTGTTGTATCTGATGGAGTTTTGGTGGTCTACCAGCTCTTGCCCACTTGTTAGAAGTCCACTAAAGTTTTTGAGAAGTTCTGTAAATCATTTAATTCTTTTTGTAAACGTCTGTTTGTTCCCAATATTATCCTCCTGTTTCAGCTGGATTATTTTAGACCCAGTATCCTCTTTAAATAGCATCTGAACATGGATTAATGTGTGCTGAATGGCAGTTCTGTAAAGGTAATACAGGAATTCATCTCTGAGTGTCGCACAGTACTGTGTATACACATGCACATGCTTTAACACAGTGGAGCTCTGAGTTTGGGAAAAGGCCCTTTTTTGGTCACTTGGTCTGTGCTTGGAGACACGCAGACTTGGAAAATGTGCCATTCACTCTGTCGCACTCGCTTATTCATTCAAATCCCCATGAGGGTGCACACACCCACACACTGCAAATGCCCTCCTCCGTCTGCACTAGTTAATCCCATTCCATGCGGATGTGAAGGGAAAGGAGGTGGGGGTGAGGGCTGGAATCAGACGAGTGAGGAGAAAAGTGTTCCCTTCATGCTCAGGTTCTAGTTGTAACACAGTGAGACAGCAGGGTCATGCTTAGGCTGTTCTGTAGTTTACAAAGTGATGTCATCTCGTCACACAGTCCTTGTCACACAGTCCTTGTCACACAGTCCTTGTCACACAGTCCTCGTCACACCCTTACATAACAGCAGGAAGCTGCTATGGAGGTTAACCAGTCAGAACAGAGTGGGCAAGCTAACGAATTGGAGCACAGTGGGTTCATCGGGAGGTGGGGCTTGAAGACATGGGAATTCTCACAGAACAGTTGAGCCAGAAAATAGTACTGTGTTTTTTAAAGCTCTTCTAGTAGACCTCAAAATCAGCAATTATTAGTAAGCAAGTACGGTCCCCTTGGATGTCTTTGAGGACCAAAAGAAAATTGTTGGTTTGATTTCCAGTGCAGTGTGGTTGCGTAATATAAGACTGTTGCCAAAAGTTCTGGTACTTTGTGTAGCAGAGAACCAGCATGTGTTGCTTGCAGAACTCGCACATCTTGTGCAGTTGTTAATGATTGCTGGAAAGGTCTTTCATAATACACCAGTGAATTTCACATGTACCTTTAATCATTACTCTTCCACAGGAGTTTATGAAGTGCTTTCTCTCTGTCTCCCTGTCTCTTCTAGGTTCAGTACATCGGGAATGTTTGATTGAATGAGTGTGTGTTTTTCTTTGTGGGTGTGTATGTGTGTGTGTCCGACCGTGCAGCTGATCTCTCTAGAGGGGACATGCCCCTTTAACACACAATTACCAAACAAATGGTGAGGTGATGACCAACTGTTTACTCAGTCTCTCTCTCACTCCCTCGCTCTCTCCCTCGCTCTCTCCCTCTCTCTTACCCTCGCTCTCTCCCTCTCTCGCTCTCTCTCGCTTTCTCTCTCGCTTTCTCTCTCCCTCTCTCTTACCCTCACTGTCTCCCTCTCTCTCGCTTTCTCTCGCTTTCTCTCTCTCTCTCTCTCTCTCTCTCTCTCTTTCTTTCTTTCTTTCTTTCTTTCTTTCTTTCTTTCTTTCTTTCTCTCTTACTTTCTTTCTTTCTTTCTTTCTTTCTTTCTTTCTTTTTTTCTTTCTTTCTTTCTCTCTCTCTCTATGTCTGTCTCTTTGTTTCTCTTTCTCCCTCTCCCTCCCTCAGTCTATTTTTAGATGGCTTAGCTGTGCCGTGTAACAGTCTGGTTTGGAATGGTAATGAGTTGGTACTTTTTTGTGGCTGTGGTTTTTGTGTTTGAACACTTATTTTAGTTTGTTGTTTTAATTATAACCATTCCTCTCTGTATCTTTCTGCACCCCCCCCTCCCTCCCCAATATGTTTTTTAAACCCTCTCTCCAGAATTGTTGCTATGCCACCCGGGATGGTGCGTGTGTTGTATGCTCTCCTCTCTGTTCTGATTGGCTGCGCAGTCACCCAGAGCTCTGCCCCCTTCGGCCATTACCCATCATTCTTCCGCAATGACACACGCTTTGAGCACCTGGCACTGCACCCTGACCCTGTCTCGGGCCGAGTGTACCTGGGCGCTCGTGACCGTCTTTTCCAGCTGTCCTCCAACTTGGAGCTGGAAGCTGAGGCACAGACAGGGCCTGTGACGGACAGCCGTGAATGCCTGCCCCCCATTAGTGAGACCAACTGCCCTATGGTAAGAACTGGTGACGGATGTATTTGATGATTCAGTTTGAAGGTGGCAAATACATAGTTTTCAGATCAGGTGTTGTAATCAGTGATCACTATATAAGCTACATTTCATACTTACTGTACTTCAGTTTCAAATCTGTATAAAAACTAAATGTCTAAACCCTAAATAGAAGATATGCCACTTTTATGTAGATGTGTATTCTGAACTACCCGTTTTAATATGAGGCTCATCAAATTAATCGAAGATATGTGCAGTAGTACAGTGTTTATTGTGATCATTTACATCAGATTATATGAGAGAGTGAGAATAGAAACATTTTTTTATTGTTTAACTAAAAGTACCAGCTGCCTTTTACACTGTCTCATGGCGTATAGATGTATAGAAATGATCCACAATTACTTTGAATAAATTCTTGGTCTTTTGGCTCACAATAAAAGTTTAGAAAGTTTTCTAGGCAATAAATTAAAGCAGCTTTATAGAAAAGCAGTTTTAAAAGAAAAACATTTTTTAAAAAGGAATAAAAATGATAAGAAATGGAATCCATGGATGGGTGTAAAGACAGCCACGACATGTATCGCAATAATGTCTTTAAAGTGATTTATATACATGTATATCTTCTTGTCCGGCTCTGATTTGGATGCCAAGCTGAATAATTTGAATAACCATGTGCATTTCTATCCTCAGGCCCGCCAGACCAGCAACCACAACAAACTTCTGTTGGTGGACCCTTACAGACGTGAGCTCATCAGCTGCGGAAGCGTTCACCAGGGCACATGCCAGAAGCGCAGCCTGGACGCAGTGGGGACGGTGCTTTTCTCAGCCGAGAGGCCGGTAGACACGCAGTATGTGGCGGCCAATGACCCGGATGTGTCCACTGTAGGGTTGGTGGTGTTAGCGGGTAGCAGCAGGCAGCCTGTGCTGTTTGTGGGTCGGGGCTACACCAGCAGTCAACCGCCCATCTCCACTCGTAACCTAGCAACCGAGCCACTCTTCTCATACGAGGAAACGGCCAAGCTGGCTGTGGCTGGACGACTGTCGGAGTATGACCATCACTTTGTGGCCTCTTTTGCGCTCCGCACCCACGTCTACTTCCTGTTCTACCGCAGAGACCTGAAGCTGAATACACGGGAATATCGCACATACATTTCTCGCGTGTGTCTGGATGACACGTCCTACTATTCCTACGTGGAGGTGCCGCTGAGCTGCCGTTCAGCAGCAGGAAAGAAATACAACCTCTTACAGGCTGTACAAGTGGGAAAATCACATGGAAGTGGGGCGGACGAGGAGGAGATCCTGCTGGGAGTTTTCTCCACCAACTTGGCCTTGTCCAGCAAGCCCACTGAGGAGTCAGCCCTCTGCATGTTCTCCCTGCATGAGCTAGACAAACGCATAAACACCACCCGCGACCTGTGCTACACGGACGTAGGCCGCGCAGATGGGAAGGATGCAGCCTACATCGAGTACGAGGTCAAATCAAACTGTGCCAATCTGCCAGTGGTGAGTGACAGCTGCCAGAAATCAATCAAATCACAACTGAGTTGGGTGGTGGTTTAGTTTTCAGTAGTTTTAGTTATTTATTATTATTATTATTATTATTATATAGTTATTATTATTATTATTATTATTATTATTATCATTATCATTATCATTATCATTATCATTATCATTATCATTATTATTATTATTATTTTAAACTATTTTATTACAATATAACAGCTAACCAACAACAAAGGAGTTTACTCTATGCCTAATTATACCATGATAATAATTATACTGTATATCAACTTATGACCACAGTTTTTTAATCTGGTTTTGAGTGTTTTTAAAATTGTTTATAAACCTCAACAAATGAAAAGAAATTGAAATTGTTGACCACATTATTTTAAATTGAAAAATAAATCAGATTTTATTATGATAAACCTGAGCAGATAAAAAAAATTAAAACAGTTTACATAAAACAAACTCTCAAAAATTCTACCAGCACCCAAAAATTCATCTTTTGTTTGTGAATTTTATTTTTTTCTCACTTGAAAAGCTGTGGAATTTGGTTTTGGAGCAAGCAGGGATTCTTCTTTCTGCTTTTCGGTTTGCTGTTTTCTACACGTCAGCCAGGATGTTGTTTTTTAGCTGGAAAATAGTTTGTTGTACCTTCCCCTGCTACTTGGCACGAACAGTGATTACAAATCTCTCTAATGTCCCTCATAGAAATAAAATAGTTCCACATGGCTGATATTTTCATTGTTGATCTGCTACTCAAACTCAAGCTCTATTTGAACACAGGTGCCCTGACTACAGCAGGAGAATGAAGGAAACCAGCAGTGCTTTTAATCACTCTTTTTTTTTTTATTGTTTTATCCTTGTTTTTTTTTCATATCTTGTTTGACATTTTTGGTGGTGGAAATTTTGTTGCCTTTCAGATAAAGTCAGTGTAGGTCAGGAATATCGCCTCTTATCAGCTGTGTTACAGGCCAGACATTAATCATCAAAGTCATGGAACAGATACAGCCTGATTCTGTATCTATATGATCAGTAAACTATGGGTGTTCTGCGTGAGCAAATGCATTGGAAATACCTAGTTGTAGTTGCAGACTGATACTGAACTGCTGTAAAGTAGGTCAGTGTCCTAAAACGTATGACCTACTTTTCAATATATATCAAAAATATATATTACTGCGGTTATTAAAAAGTATTTAAATTAATTATATATATATTTTAAATGACCGCAGTAGGCAGCAGTAATTGCATGTCTCCTTGTATCCTCGTTACCGTCCGTTCACAGTGAATTGTGATGACTGTTAAATCCTCTTTCAGTGCGGAATCCAGGACAGAGAGAGCAAACTGAGCCATTGAGTTGAATTAAAGTAATGAATCCAGTAGTCCTCAGTGCTAAAGTAATTACACAGAGGTGAAATGGCTTATATTGGATGTGTTTTATGGTTTGTTTTACAGTACCTCTGTTGCTTTGGGAGTGTGGGGCGGGTCACAGATGGGACTGATCCCTGCTCAGTAGGGGGGAATTGATCCTCTATATAGTTAAAGATGCCCCCTAAAGGTCATGATACAAGAGGTGACCCCGCGTTCTCTGCACTTTGGCCTGGAGCAGTGAGAGCGCACAGGCCTGTGGACGTTAAAATGGGGTTTCCTGTGATCAATATTGAGTAGAAGGATTAACACTGATGCTCCAAAGGTAGCGATCTCAAACTGAAATGGAGATGAAATGAAAGAAAGAAAAAAAGACAGACAGAAAGAGCTTAAAATGTCTGTTTGGAAACACAAAGGCACTAACACAGCAATGACAGAAAACATTTTAAAGGATTTCCTTCCAAATCCATGTCATTTCTGACATCTGTGGGATCTCTTTGTTTGAGTGCCTGACCTGTCTCTGTGAACACGGACGTTGTGCTGGTGCCAGATGACCCTGGACTGATGGACTATAAAAGCAGAAACAAATCTCTCTAAAGTCTTTTAGAGCCTTTGAACGTCAAGGCCAGATGCCTGCCATAGCTCTGTCTGCAGCCTCCTGGCCTAGCACTGTAAATCTTTGGCACAAGGAAGGAGGAGAGTATAAGTGATGGCAGAGAATGGGAGAAAATGGAGAGATGCACATATGCTTAGTCTTTTTGCTTTCTTGTGAATTGCATGATCACTTGTGGTGTTTGATTTAGAGTCATATGATTCTAGTTTGAAAATGTTATCCAGGTTAAGTGATCAAGAGCAGTATTGTACATCAGTTCAAACTAAAAGGCCTCAAATCAGCCTCTGACCTTTTTACAGTGTGTTCTAAGGCGGCAAGATATGGATAAAATTTCATATTGTGATCATACTGCTACATATTGCAATTACAAAATAACTAACAATATATTAAAACACATTACTGAATCATTGATTGATTAATTGGCCTGAAAAGGACTTGGCCAAAGTGACTTATACTTGTTTTATAGAATGCCTTTGAGTTGTGATTCAAGAACGGATCATTTGAGATTCCAGTATTCTAATATACATGTTGTTTTATTAGGGGGAGATATATAGGGCAACCATTTAGTATGATGATTTAGCTTGTACTTGTGAGTACATGTGTATGTTATATTACCAGAAATGCACTGAGATATTATTTGTGAATATATCTCACAAATATCTCCTTTATCTGCCAATACAAAACATTTTATGAGTAATGCAAGTTGTGGCTAAATCAATCTGCATTAGCCATATTAGGAAACATGTCACTTATTTGTAGAGGGTTAGCCTAGTACAATAAACACGCTATATAGGTTCAGCCAAATCATATAGGGCAATTTTTATATTTCACTTTGCTACTTTGGCACACAAGTGCCTTAGCGTGAGTACATTGGCGAGTTCTTAAGGACCTGACCAATGAACCGACTGTACCTAACTACATAGCCAATATTATCTGGGTTCAGCCACACATACAGTACTTCTCTGCTGACATGATGTGCTAACATGTTAAGAAACATGACTGAGGACTCATCAGCATCCAACTTTTGTTTTCATTCTGTGCCCGCTCCAGAACACCCTGAACGCTTACCCCTGCGGTTCTGACCACACCCCCAGCCCAATGGCCAGCTGGTTTTCAGTGGATGCTGAGCCCATACTGGACAGTCCTTCTGCCCGGCTTACTGCAGTGGCTGTGAGCGTGCGGGCGGGACACACCATCGCCTTTCTTGGAGACTCCAAGGGAAACTTACGCAAGGTGATCTTTCTCTGCTTGCTTTCCTTCACTGAATGTGATTTATTTTTCTTTCTTTGTCTGCACTTGTCCTGCCTGCCCTCCTTTTAAATTCTGTCAGTATTCAAAGCTCAAGTGTTTGTTTTGTATGGTTTTTGTAATAGTCATGTTCCTTCTGTAGTTTATTTGACTGCAGTTATTTTCAAACGTTTATGAAAAACATGTGAATGGAGAATGACAGTGGTTTGGGTGTAAGCCACGGTCAGCTATACAAAAACGAGAAAGCTGATTCCTAGGAATTATCCTTCAGAGCATGCAAATGCAAGGGTGACACGATATGGGAAAAATAATATTACGATGAAGCATATTGTGACTGTGCTATGCCCTGCAGTATATTAATAAAATCTACAAGTGAATCATGAATGACAGGTAGTTGAAGATTAGCCTGCATTGATATTAAATACACAATATTTTACTTTGAAACTTGGAAACACCCATAGGCTCATTGCAAATATCTCAACAACACCACAAGTGCAGCCCTAATGATCAAACATGCAGCCCTGCTGGCCAGTACATCTTTCTCAACCCAGGTGAAGCCTTCCTACACATACCTGCACAGGATGTAGGTAGGGGTTTAAAATGCCTTGAACTGATTTCTGAAACATAAGTTCCAGTTATGCTCTCTCCCTCTTTCTCTTTCTCTCCTTCTCTCACTCTTTCTCTCTCCGTCTCTTTTTCTTTGTGTCATTTTCTCTAATCTCTTGCCAAGAGACCTGGGCTGATCTAAAATAGAGGCTGTCTGGCTTAGAAAGACTTCTGCAGCCCTCTCAGACAATCCAGAAATATTATTAGGATCAGCCGTATGTCAGGTGGCTAATGCATCCTTACAAATGACTCTCCTTGTGTTTACTTGGCCCTGCACTTTACAGCCGTTTCCTCTAATCTCCTGTCCTACACGTTACATTTATTCCTTTACATAAACTCCGCAGTATTTTAAGATGCTTTTTATTAAGCCCTGTTGTCATGACGATAGTAGCCACTGTTCAGTGATCTAGATCTGTATCCCTGGCTGTTGTGCAGTGCAGGTATTTTTAACCCTTGGCTTCTTTTGAAATCTAAATGTTTTCAAGGTAAAAAAATTACCTGTCAGTACAGTTGATTTCAGAAGAAACACAACAAGCAGGTTGCTACAAACTGAACTGATCTCAATTCAGAACCTTTGGGTGAGGTCATTCACAGCATAAAAGCACAGCTAAAAGAACTCTAGTTGAATTTTTTGTGACATTCTTCAATCTAAATATCTCAATGATCCACTACCAGAGCACCTTATTGTTGATCAGAAGGTCATCTTTCAAACATTCAACTAACAAACTATCATACAGGGGTTGGACAATGAAACTGAAACACCTGTCATTTTAGTGTGGGAGGTCTCATGGCTAAATTGGACCAGCCTGGTGGCCAATCTTCATTAATTGCACATTGCACCAGTAAGAGCAGAGTGTGAAGGTTCAGTTAGCAGGTAAGAGCACAGTTCTGCTCAAAATACTGCAATGCACACAACATTATGGGTGACATACCAGAGTTCAAAAGAGGACAAATTGTTGGTGCACGTCTTGCTGGCGTATCTGTGACCAAGACAGCAAGTCTTTGTGATGCATCAAGAGCCACGGTATCCAGGGTAATGTCAGCATACTACCAAGAAGGACAAACCTCCACCAGCATCACGTAGTGACCTGGCCACTATCCTGCAAGAAGAATGGCTTAATCCCTCTGACCACTGTGCAGGACGCAGTATATGTCATTCCCAAGACGAACTGACGCTGTATTGGCCGCAAAAGGAGGCCCTACACCATACTAATAAATGATCGTGGTCTAAAACCAGGTGTTTCAGTTTCATTGTCCAACCCCTGTAGGTGTTCTTGTGGTTTCTACATCAGTAACAACAAGAACTTTCTACAACATTGCATCTCCCTTAACCTGTTAATCACCTTAACTATTAGCATTAGCTAGTGCTAAACAGCCAAAGAACCACAGATCATAATTGTCTGCAGTTTTGCCACAGACAGTTGGCATTGATCCCTTGTTTGGGCAAAGATTTGTTGCAAGTGCTGCGCTGTACTGACCCAAGTTGAAGAAGCAGTCTGACCTACAAGGCTAATGTGAGCTTCCTATTCACCAGCTTCCTGTTTGAATTTTCTCATTGCACCTTCAGTGGTGCAGTAATTAACCGCAGTGTCTTTAGGCAACAGCATGTAAGTGCTAAACCCTTTGAGCTGGAACCGGAGAATTCAATCAAGAAGCTGGTGAATAACAAACTGACTTCAGCTCAGTGTCGGACACAAAATGGCTAGCACACTCGTACAGGTTTTTGCTAACTGGAAGTTGTCAGTTGAAACTTTATACACTCGTGCAGCAGACAGCAGAGCAGTTCCGGTACTGAGCTCTCAGCTTCCACATAATGCCAGTTTCTCTGGTTCTTGTGAGAAGAAAAATGGCGCCCCTTTGCAAAGATAGTTTTGAAGCTCTGGTTGGAGCTACTCCGATATCTCCACTTACCTTATAGGAGAGGTTTGCTGTTCTACAGTTACAGTCTGTAGGCCATTAGTTTCTCTGTGTACTTTGTTGTCCCCTTTCATCCTGTTCTTCAGATCCACCACAGAGCAGGTGGTATTTGAGTGTTGGGTCATTCTCAGCAACACAGTGACATTGACAGAGTAGTGGCATATTAGTGGCATGATAAAGACAAATTGGTGGCATAATGTGTTGTGCTGGTACGTGTACGTCCCAGACTGCCTCCTTTTCAGTGGGTAAGAAATCTGCCTCTGGTGTCTGCTTTGTGCTGAATAAAGATAGAGTTGCTGATTTCTTTACCTGATGACTTGAGGTCACACTAATGCTAGCTTGTATTTATTAGCCTGTATACCTGTGGCTGGTTATTATTGGTTGACACAGGGATTCCAGCATTTTCAAACAAGATCATCTTTCTCTATCTCAGAAATATTGCTACAGTCCGTCCCACTCTCACCCTATCAGATGCTGAACAGCTGGTCTAAGCTTTTGATTCCTCTAGATTGGACTATTGCAATGCCCTTCTCGTTGGAGTTCAAGGCAGAGGTCTTCAGAGACTACAGCATATTCAGAACAGCACTGCTAGGATCCTGATGAGATCCATTACGCTCATTCTCCCCTCTCCTAATTGGCTTCCCATATCTGCCAGGATTCAGGACAGGGTTTCTGTTTTCACTCACCAGTGTATTTCTGGCAATGACCCTGCCTACCTGAAGGGGCTGCTCACCCCACTAACTTCCCTCTGATATGTGAACTCAAATCACCTCCTTCCCCTCAGAACTAAGCTCAACAAAATGGGTGATTGGGCCTTCTGTTGTGCTGGTGCTTGGCCATGGAATGCCCCTTCCTGACAATCTGAAATTCAGAAATTGAAACAGATATGAAATCATGGATTCGAACCGACAGTTCTCATTTAAAGGAGGACAAAGAAACAGTATATCGTCGCTGTCCAATGAAAAACATGTATCTCAGTTTTTGACGATTTTTACTTTTATGTATCATTTGATGACATAAACTGCTGTTTACACTCTGTGTGAATTTCATGACGAATCGACCTTTCGACGAATCGAAAGGTCTGGTTCTATTGACTTACATTAGGATTTAATTGGATTTTGCCCTCTCCTGTAAAGTTGCTATTTTGGAGATACTTGTTTTCCTTTGGACAGCGAAGATATGTATGTATTGCCCACAGTCTGTTAGGTAAAATACAGTTGAGTCACAAAGAGACAGTCATGCAGTGTTTGTATGTCTGTGTGTGTCTGTGTGTGTCTGCGTATGTGTGAGTTTGCACATAGTTGTGTGAAAAGTGCTTCTCCTTCCCAGCTTGTTTTAAGGATGTCTCCTCCGTATCACTGGAATGGGACACTGGGAACATTGTTAAGTGAATAAGAGTAAGAGGAAGACAATGTGCCGTGTTTTTCTTCCCGCTTCGAAGAAATTCTGTACAACTACAGCACAAAAAGAGAAGAACTGTGATGGCTTTGACACATATTACTATAATGTCTCCACATCTCGTGCTAAATTCAGCCTGGTGTATGTGTGTATTTGTGACTGGTCTCTTTGTAAAGTGCATTCAGTACAGATGTCTCCCGCTGGTATCACTGTGGAGACGGGACACACAGCATTCCTTTGTCAAAATGACAAATTCTCACATTATTAAAACAGGGTGACATCAGAAGCCAGATGAGAATAGTCATACTGAAGCAGTCTGTGGAATGAAGGGTCGGCAGCGCATATGTCCAGTAGTGTGTATGAAAATAAATGGTGACAGTAATGGTGAATGCTGAAGGCTTTTGGGTCCGGGTGTAGAAGGGGTCCCACAGTGGAAAGTCTGACTACGAGGTGATCTAGATATTGATAAAAACTATTTCACAGTATGTTGTTGTGAGGTTTCCCCCTCTAACGCTGTATAACTATTATGGGGCAGGGCAGATACTCATGATAGCCAAGCAGCATAGTGACATTATCCATCACCATAACGACCCGAAAATCATCATATCGCCCACCCTAATCTGTATCAATATCAATTATTTGTACACTTAGAAGCTGAAAGGAAACATGGCAAACAACATGCCCAATGACCGTTACTACGACTGTCCTTAAGGCCACATCAACATCATCAAGACTGTAATGGTGTTGTGTTAGACTGTCATGGAGTGGCTCAGAATGGCAGTGGCTCAGAATGGCAGCGGCTCATCTTCAGTGATGAGTCACACTTTTGTTTTGGTGGAGATGACCAGCAAATCCGTGTGTGGATGCACCGTGGTCAGCACCAAGATGAACGGGTTGTTGTCACGCATCGCATGTTGCTTTAGCAAACATGGCAACTAAGAAACAATACTTCTGTATGTGTAGCTCAATAAATATTACCCATATCAGTCTAAATGTTACTTCCTTCTGGGTGCAACTGTTTGTTTGATGACAAGTGTTCATATGTGTATGTAAATAAATATACACATTTGATTTTTGCTTGTTAAATCCCACAATAATAAGTCACCACTATGCTAATAAAATTATACAGTAATGTCAGTTTTTGGCTATGCTGCAGCATGTGAGTGCCAGGGGCATGTGAAATGTTATTCTGGCACGGTGGTTATGTCGGAAAGTTATAATCTAAATAATCCATGCATGTTCTTTCTGTGTTCCTCTCTTGCACAATGTAATTCACTTCAGTAAAAATGATGCAATACAGTAAATGGTAGGAGTAATAAATGAAGTATTCATTCTGCCTAATATGGGCATCCATCACTCTATTCATTAAGTGGTGTACATTCATCAGTTTTTGCAGTTTCCTTTATCCCTCACTTGTCCATTAATCTGATACCTGAAACTGATGCCTGTAAACTTGTGGCATTTATAAGCTGTATGTACATGTGTATGTTTTCCAGGTGTTCTTGGGTCCTGATGGTGAGGTGGAGGAATACGCCATTATTCCCATCCAGCCTAACACTCCAATCAGCAGTGAACTGATTCTTGACCAATCAGGGAAGCACCTGTACATTATGACCAGCACTAGGGTAACTATTCTGGGCCAGTAAAAACTTTCTGGAACTTTTCTATGAGCAACTTTCTTTAGGGTAAATTAGCTTGAAAAGTTTATTGCTGGCTTGCGGTGGACTAGACTCTGAAACTGCATAAGTCAACCACTCAGTCACGGCGTTAACAGTGATCTGCTTCAGACCGGCCAAACACTGTGTTATTGTTTAAACATCGCCCCCTACAGGGCAGTGCTGCGGTCGCTACGAGCCAGTGTAGCTCTGATTATTTTAGCTTTGTGAATGCCTTCATGCTAAAGTTATGGCTGTTTATGGCTTGTGTGATTAGAGAGTCATCAGCAGTTGATGTAGCTGCTTATTTTGAGCTAAAGCTAATGTTGTTTTAGTGTTTCAGCCGGAGAGAGAAACAGCCACAGCTGGGTGCATGTTTATGTGTGTTTTATCATGCTGTGAATATACAAGTTGTCAGTGTATGTTATGACTGTGAAGCACAGAAAATGGGGAGCGGCTGTGTGTGTGTGCGTGTGTGCATTTGTCTAGCAGTGTGACTGAGTGTTCATTGTTGACACTGAGTGTGTTAATTAGTGTTTTGCTGATGATGTCCGTATCAGGAGTTAAGATTGATGACCTGCTGTTAAGTTCTCTCTCTCTCTCGCTCTCTCTCGCTCTGTGTGTGTGTGTGTGTGTAGCTGGAGAAAAGGCCTGTAGCTGAGTGTCATGAGCACCTGGACTGTCAGTCGTGTCTCTCGGCTCATGATCCTTACTGTGGTTGGTGTGTGCTGGAGGGGAGGTGAGATTTTCTGTTCGTACATGTACATGTATACATACAGTCATACTGAACACACTGCAGTCCGAAGTGAAATAAATGCAGGTGTAACTTAAGTTTCTTTCCCTCTGTGTCATCTCTTTCTCTTTCTTTCGCTTTCTTTCTTTCTTTTTTCTTTTCTCTCTTTCTCTTTCTTTTCTCTCTCTGTCTCTTTCTGTCTCTCTTACTTTTCTCTCTCCCTGTCTTTCTTTCTTTTTCTTTTTTCTACTCCTCTCTTTTCTTTTATCACTCTTCCTTTTTCTTTCTTTCTGTTTCTTTTGCTCTTTCATTTTTCTTCCTTTTTTTAACATTCTTTCTCTCTTTATCTTCATCTCTTTTTCTTTCTTTCTCACTCACCTCTCTGTCTCTTTCTTTTTAACACTCTCTTTCGTTCTCTTCCTCTTTTTCCTTTTTCTCTCCTTTTTTTTTTTTCTTTTCTTTTCTTTTCTTTCTTTCTTTCTTTCTTGCTGTCTCTCAGGTGTGGTCAGCGGGGCGAGTGTGCCCGTGGGGAGCAGGCTGATCAGTGGCTCTGGAGTTTTGACATGGAGCAGCAGTGTTTGACTGTACAAGCCCTCACACCATCCAACATCAGCAGAGAGGAGAGCAGGAGTGTATGTCTCACAGACACAGGCACACTCCACTTCCAAATTCTGCCTTTCAAACAGTCCTCACTTTTACTGCTGTCAGATGCCCTGTTATCCTTGTTATCCTTACGTACGTGTGTGCGTGCATGTTTGTACATGCTTGTGTGTGTGCTTCTGCGGGTGCGCGGACTGGAATTTTGGCAGTGTAAAAATTAGCTTGTAATTTTTTATATAATCTGTCACAGCGAGGAATAAATGGTTCTCACGGAAGTGCATGTCAGTCTAATAGGGAGGAATAACAACATTAATCCTGGGTTTGATATAATGGCTGAAGATGAGAGCTTGGATAGTGCACTAATGGCCATTCGTCTTCTCTGCTCAGAGATTCAAAAACAGGAGGAGGTCGAGAGAGGGACAGAGGAGAGTGGCAGGGAAAAGAAGGAGTGTAGTAATTTATGTATGTTTAAGGAAGAGTTGTGTGTGCGTGCTTATGCAAAGGAAGAAAGTTAACTTGAGTGAAGGCTCCACTGAGAACATTTTAATAGCGCCTCAAATTTTAACCCTCTCACATAACTCATATTTACAGTCCATATTGATTTTAGCTTCATACTCCAGCTATAATTAGTGTATTACACCACTTCACTTACGGAAGGAGGGGTTTTAGAGCCACTCTATTGGCTGTTCAAAACAGCCATTTCCAGGCCAGCTCAGTCATACAAAGACCAAAACAATCTGCTTAACCTCAGTCTCGTTAAGTTTACTTTGCCGTACTTCAGTATAATGCCATCAAGTTCACTCTTTTCTAGTCCAGACCGGCCCAATCCAGTTCAGGCTTAACAAATGAAATGTGAAACGATTACATAATTTGCAGCAATTGTAAGCATTGTTCCTCTTTCTCCTCAGATTTCTCTGTCTATCCCTGGTCTCCCGAGGCTTCAAGACGGAGAATCGTACTCCTGTTTCTTCAAGGACAACCCTTCACCAGCAACTGTCACTGACACTGGTGTCACCTGTACCTCCCCTGACCCCCAGAGAGTGCCCACTGTGCCCCCTGGCCAAGGTGAGAGACAGGTCAACCTCAAGCGCGTTCTTCATTAGAGCTGCTTAATGTTAAATTCTATATCTTCTTGTCCAGAGACAAACGTGTCTCCAAAACAGTAACACGTTTTTAGCTTTCAATGCTAGTTTTATTTATTAATTCAAGTGACTTTATTATTATTATTATTATTATTATTATTATTATTATTATTATTATTATTGTTATTGTTATTATTGTTATTATTATTTTATTTTATTTTATTTAAAGGTAACAGGGATTGCAGCAGAACTACAGGGCTAATAAATAAACAATGAATGAACAATGAATGAATAAATACATTCAAAATACCATCAAATATTATTCCATTGTACATAAAAACCCTGCATAAATTATTCCATTGTATATAAAAACCAAGGTGTTGATTTCAAAGATTACAATGTAAAACCACTGCTTTATTAAGTATTGTTTGTACAACAGGTCATTTTCTTATTCCTTTATTATTATTTAATCTGCTCTGGTTACATAAACGCCTATACTTGTCATCTGGAGGTTTATCAGGATGCTGAAAACAGTAAAAATCTGTTTTATTATGAATTAATATATCTCAGTAATGTTGTAGAATCAATATTGCAAAAGTGAGTATCTTGTTTACCAAAGGCTATTTGGGGGGGGTACTTATTGGTACTGTGATAGTCGACTCTATTAACATTTGAGGTCTTATGCTGTCTGAGCTGTGTGCGTATGTGTTGGTGCCGTCTCGTGTGAATGATGGTAGATGTGTTTATTGTACTTGTTTTTTTTAGGGGGAGTAGCTGTATCACTGTTTTTATGGTTTTCATAACCCATATTTTATTATTAACAGCTTCTAAGGAAAAATAAATGTTGAGGAATGTGAAAGATGTTACCACACATACTCTTGGAGTTCTCTTCACTATGAAAGCATTCCTGGGGAGTGATAGTTTATTTATGGATTTCAAAGATTGGGCCTCTGGCTGCTGTTCACATGGCTGTGTTTGTCTGTGTTCAGAATTGAGGATCATGGACTTGTCGTAGTTATTGTTTCTTTAGATGTCTCTTCGTTATCTTAATATTCATCTGTTTTCTCTTACAGTGAAATTCTGCTCCCGTGTTTTGTAGTCACCCTGTCTTTAGGTGATTTTGCATGGGATTGTCAGGGAATCGGACGCAAACGGTTTCCATCTGACATGGTGTTGTGTAACTTTGCTGGGGGTTTAGGTGTTCTTGAGTAATGATTTTTCCCCCACTTCATGTGGAAAGCTCCAAATAAAGTTCATCTGTAGTAGATCATTTGTGAATGTGCTGTAATAGATGTTTAAAGGTGGTTTGATACGATAACTGCAGCATCAGTTTAAGGTGGAACAGAAAAATACAAACAAGAAGTTGGCCAATAAGAAGACTTCAGCCTCGTAGCTGTAATAAGATAAGGAGTAATAATTCTTCCTGGTAATATTCTATCTGGAGTTTTATCTTTTTTTGCAGCTACTGATAAATGCTGCTTTCTTTTCCGTCTTATAACCGGTGCCATAACAGCACCACATTCAAGCTGCTGCTTCACAAGAGAAAGGTGAAAGGTGAAAGACACGCACTGTACAGTCAGTGTTTGGTTTATCATCCTCTAACCACAGCATGCCTTTTGTTGCTACCCCGGGTCGGCCTGAAGAGGATGGGTTCCCCCTTTGAGTCTTTGTTTCTCTCGAGGTTTCTCGCCAGTGGCTTGCTCATTGGGGGCTTGGACCTGGATTGTCTGTAATGCTGCTTTGTGACATCTGTTGTAAAAAGTGCTATGTAGTTGAATTTAACTCGCTACCACTTTAAGGGTTTGAAAATGAGATCCATGAAGTTTTACCTGTTTTCTATAATAGATATTTAATCAAATCTAAATTAAAGGAAAGGAAAGTGTCTGAGGGAAACTATCCAAGTAAAATGTTACCAGAGCCTGTTCTTTGGAAGCTGTCAGTTATTCAGATATGCAGACTAGAATGTGAAGAAAGTGTAATGGGAAATGAATCAGTGATCCTGTAGGGCTCTGTGAATGCTGTTTTGGAATAGGTTAGTGGTCTCAGTGTAGTTTCGCAGTGCTAGTGTTGTATTGTGTAGTATATGTAGGCGTGTGTGCGCGCTGCCTGCTGGTCTGCATGGTTTCTTTACTAATGAGCTCAGATCTGATATCAACTGCAGAAATGACTTTACTGAGGGAGCAGTGAGCGTAACTTTCACACATGCCTGTATGTGTATCCTGGCCTAAACGCAGGTCGATCACAAGTGTTTATGTCTGCTGCTCAGTGCAGATGGATCCTATTATATCTGTTTTGACTCTATCTGGGAACTATCTATCTTCTCTCTCTCTCTTGCGTCTCTCTCTCTTTTCTCGCTCTCTCTTTCTCTCTCTCTCTTCTCTCTCTCTCCTCTCTCTCTCTCTCTCTTCTCGCTCTCTCTCTCTTCTTTTTGAAGAATGTGATGATTTTGGAAAGGAAGCTCTGGACTGTTTTGAGTCCCTTTATGTCCATGATAAGCTCTGACAAATATTTAGAAAACCCGTTCACACAGCCTGGTACAGACCTAAAGAGTAACCCCATCTCTCTCTCTCTCTCTTTCTTTCTCTCTCTCTCTCTCTCTCTCTCTCTTTCCTTTCTTCTTCTGTCGTCTGTTTCCATTCTCTCTTTCTGTCTTTTATTCCATAACTCTCTATCTACATTTCTTCTCTCTCTACTTGTCTCCCTCTCTCTCTTTTTACTCCGTTTCTCTCTCTTCTTTCTCTTTTGCTCTATTTTCTCTCTCTCTCTCTCTCTCTCTCTCTCTCTCTCTCTCTCTCTCTCTCTCTCTCTCTCTCTCTCTCTCTCTCTTTCAGATTTTGTAACAGTCATGCTCTCCTTACGGTTTGGTGATGTCATCGTGACCTCTCGGGAATTCACCTTCTATGACTGCACCGTTGTCAAGCAGCTGTCAGGGAGTACACCGTGAGTTACACATGCACCCTCACACAGTGCTGTCTGTGGAATATTGTCCTCTCTACAAAAATCATCAAAGAATGCCTGATTGTGGTCGCTCAGTGAGGCCCTTCAATCCAAGCATAATTTGATTCACCTTTTCTTGTCCTTCAGAGCAGAGGAATTTAATTAAGCTAGCTGTTTTTTTTCCCCCTCCCTTTAGGTCTGTCATCATCTCTGACTCCTTCTCTGAAGGTCCCTCTGTATTGACGTGGTTTCTCTGTTGTCTCTTTGCAGTTGCCGTGGCTGTGTGTCCAGCCGCTGGGGCTGTAACTGGTGTGTCCAGCAGCATGCATGTACCCATAAGGCTATGTGCGAGCAAGGGGTCATCATTTACAACGAAAATGTGAGTCAGCGCTTGTCTGTGTGTTTTTGTTCATGTGCATATTGGCCAGCAGCTTTGGTCAGTATTATTACATATATTTTCTGAGGATGCTTAAAGAGTCATTTCTGGAAAAGCACCGATACGGGAATAGTGGGGTTGGTGGCAATTACAATGTTTTTCATTATAACTTGCATAAAAACAGATACGCAATGCATGAATTGGGATTACATATGCCTGGATTAGGATTACAGATGCATAAACACAATCTGTAAAGGGTTAGAAATGCAGTAAATTAAGAAACATGTACATTGTAGTTGTAAAATCTTAATAAATTAATACTCTGGTTAAACATTGCTCTTTATATTTGTCTTAAAATAGCAAGATTTTGAGAATAAGCTTTTTGATCAAACATGGGGGTCTAAACATCTGACAGCTTCTGTGTTTCATGCTTCATTATGGTTCAGCTTATTTGCTTTTCATTTCATAAGCTATAAAGGGGCAGCTAATGATGTTGTAAGGCATCAGCGTTGCGTATATGTCAGTAATCAATCAACACAAAATGATCAGGATCATCCAGTTCACCTGTTAACCTGAGAGAATCTGCATTTTTCTAACCCCAGTTATGATTATTTTGCTTCCCTTTTATGTTGTTCATTTTGTTCTTTCCGTTTCTGGTCTCTCCCTCCGCTTTCCATTCTCAGTTCAAAGTCCCCACGCCCTCCCCTCCTCTAACCACACCTGCAAAGATCACAACAACAGTCCCTCCAACCCCAACACATACGCCCCCTACCACAACACAACAGACCGAACCTCCTACAACAACTACAACAACCATTGCCACCACTACAACTACTACTCCAACTACTCAAGCTACAACTACAACTACACCAGAACCAACCACTTCTACTGTGGCCGTGACAACCGCAGCTCCAACTACATTACCCACAACCCCCGAGCCGACAGCCATACCCACCACCCTCCTGGTCCCGACCCCCACAGCCTGGACGTTGGCCACTACACCTGCAGACTCCACCCTGCCTGTCTTAGAGGAGGTAACGTCGGAGGAGATCCTTCCAGCTGGTGAAACGGAGGCTGAAGCACTGAGCGAAAGCGCACTGATCACTGTAGCCAGTGTAGATGTCAACATGGAAACAGAGACACCTCTTTCCACCACGGTTGCTGAGGACCAGCAGGCATTAGCGTCGCCGTCACCAGCCGGAGCTGCTGATGAATTTCCAATATCTGTGGAAATATCTCCACTCGTGGAACCAATTACTAATGCTCCATCCGTTCCCAGCAGTCCCCAGATTGTAGAAGAACCACCACCATTGGCCGAGCCTCCTACTGAAGCTCAACCCACAATGGGGGAAAGTCCTGGGACGGTGGTGGCGGACTCCGAGTTGGATGACATCTTGCCTTTATCAATAACCGAAAGCCCTACCCTGACAACGGACTCGCCCATTCACTCTGAAAAAGTGGTCGAGACACAGATCCCCCAGGAGGAAGTGGTGCTTGATGGTGAAGAAGTGGCTGTGGCTGAGAATGACACCACCTCTTTTTCAGCAGCGACAGTCCTATCAGGGGACGGAGAAGTAGACCAGGCTGCTCCTGCTTACCCTCGGCTTTTGGATATGGACTCTGAGCTAGACTACCAGTACGACATGGGGGATCTTTATCTACCGGTGAGTCTAAATTAGCGGAAACTTCTCACTGTGAGCTCACTGGACGCAACAGACATCTCCATCTCCACACACCCTCTCTGCCCTTCCCTTTTTTAATTTGTTTAGTTCAGTTCAGTTAAGTTACTCCAGACTTTGGGCTTTGTTTGATACTACCAGCTAAAAAGTTTCATTGTAACACTGTTTCATCGTTATGCTAGCATACTGTGAGGATTTATGATGGTTTAGTAATATGACTGTTTTGATTATGTGATGTTTGGATGACTGCATGCTGTTTAATGTGTGTAAGCAGGGGGATGAGGGCTCGTTGGTCAGCTGGGGGTCGTCTGCTTGTCCGTGTGTAGAGAAGGTACAAGGCTCCCCACTGCTGCCTGTGCAGATGGAGAGGAAGATCACTCTATTGGCCCGAAACCTTCAGCTCTACCAGGTATAAAACATGCACATTTGATCTGAATGATAATTACTTTAGTGTGTATTTAATAATTAACTTAATTCATGAATGTAATCCATCATCTGCACATTCAGTATACATTGCGACTGTAGATTTTTAGTTTTCCATTTTAAAAATGACAAACACAAAACAAAGTCTACAGTGTAAAGGAGGAATTTTGTGTATGCTCATCATTTTAATTGAATTCAGATTGTAATCTTCTACTTACAAAAACAAATGTGCACAATCAACTGACGTTGCACTTGTTTTAATGAGGTACAAGTCAGAAATAACTTAATATATATATAGCCATATAACTTACATATAAACTAGGTTAAATATGTGTCACTATAGTCTTTAGAACACACACTCACTCATGTTTGTAAGACACCAGAGCATGAAAGTTTTGTTTGTGTTGGTTGTAGGACCAAGATTTGGAGTATGAGTGTGTGTTAGTGATTGAGGGGCGGACTGTGGTGGTGGACGCTTATGTGGAAAAGGACGAGATAGATCACTCCCTCTTTGACATTACCTGTCAACTTCACCAGGTAACACCCACACACACACACTGTCCACTCTTAGAAACCATAAAGTATTTCTATTGTCCAGTGTACTAGACTCCTGTACCTTTCCAACAGTATTCTTATGCAGCCTTGATGGAAGAGTACAATGCCATGGTTTACGTGAAGAGGAGGGACACCTTTCACGTGGACAGTGCTAATGACTTGTATGGTGAGTAGTTGTTTGTTGATTTGTTTTGAGCAGTGAAATATATATTCTCTCCATTTACATTTTTATTGTTAGAATAAATATAAACCAAAGTTAAATATCAAACTAATAAATTGGTTGGAGGTACACAGCTTTAGGTCCTGCTGTCTTCTCACTCCGCTTATACTAAACTGGTTTGAGGACGACTGTAAATACTGGGCTTCCTCAAAGATGGGTGTTAAAGGGGTTTGGTATGGAGGTTTGAATCAGAACACATGCCTTTGTACATCTCTGAGTAACATCATTGCAAGAAAAGTAGCCCCAAACTCTGGCATTTCTTCTTTCGCACAACTTTATTACACACACATCCACACATAGTCCACACACAGTCCACCTGTTTGTTATTCTCAGCACTGCAGTGACGCTGACATGCTAGTGTGTGGTGCGCTAATACGAGTGAATCAGCAGTGCTGCTACAGTTCAAACACCTCAGTGTCACTGCTGGACTGGGGATAGTTCACCAACCAAAACTAACCAGCAACTAACCCTCCTGTGACCACTGACGAAGGAGCACACCAGCACTAACATACCATGACACTGCAGTGCTGCGAATGGTCCACCACCCACATAATACCTGCTCTGACCATTAGAAAAACTGGGCAAACAGGTAATCTGTAATTGATTACAGGCTACAAAGTGCATTTTCCCACAAGTTGGGTGTACTACATAGAGTGCCTTGTCTGTCTGTGTGTATGTGTGTTTATCTATGCAGCACAGGCTACATTTTATGTATTCATTTAGTCTAGTATGTTACTCAGCGATTAGACAGTACTTGTGCACTTAAAATATGCAGAACCATGTTCTCTTTAGAGTTCCCTGTAGAGAATGTGTATTAGGAGCCCCCAGACCTTTGCATGCAACTGCATAAATAAATATCCAAACTGTGTTCATTGTGTAATGTGCTGGTGGACCTTGTTTTCTTTCGGTCTAAAAGTGGCAGCTGTCTTAAATATCATAGAATATTTAGTTTGGTACCTCAGGCTGTAGTTATGGCTCCTAACCTTAATGTGTCAGGACATTGAGAACCCTTTTGGGCTGTGGTTTAAAAGAGGACGGAAGCCTGGCTTGTGTTCGTACTCCGTCTCCATGTTAAAGCCAGGGTTTCTCACTCGCCTGCTTTTTCAGCCCAGCAGCATTCTTTTCCATCGCAGCGAGAAGCAGATGGTTCCAGATGATCAGCCCAACAGCTGTGTTTTCACTTCGCACCGTGTGCTTGTGTGTCCCCCAGGGAAGGCTGTTATTAGCATAGCTGCGAGGCTGGTAACAGCAGCAGGCTCTAAAAGAGTGCTGGATGAAGTGATGAGTTTATAGTCTCTTGCTGTTGTGGCCTGTGGTCTTTAACTGCTGCCTCTGTACTCTGAGCACTATATAACAGAGCATTTCATTTAATCGGCTGCCAAGTGGCTCAGATTTAACTTGTGGCTTATTGTGTTGGGATTGGAAGAGAACACTCAGTACTTTGAGATTATCACTGTTCTCCTTAGTGAGAGAGACTAGAGAGAAATGCTGACGTCTTGTAGCTTCACAGCTAGTGAAGAGGTTTTCTGAACCAGACTGTTGAAACCCCCTTTGGGTTTAATGTGTTGGTTATAAGCACTCAAACGTGGCCGTAGTGCTGATGTGATGAGATTTGAGTCATAATCAGCTAATCATCAATGACATCATCAATAAAACTGCAGGAAAGGGAAATGCTTCAAAACAAGTGGCTTTACAACAAAGCCAAACTCGAAAGGTAGACTGCATTGCTAGTCTTCGGAGAACTGGAGATACTCTAGGTGGCCTTGCCAAGGTACTATAATGTCAATAAATCAACAAGTTGACTAGTTTTACAGTGGTGGTGGTGATAACCAGTGGTTACGATGTTTACAATGCAAATATATCCATTTTATCTACTGTCCATAACCACCAGCGAACCTACTTAAGTTTTATAAGTTTTTATATGTAATGTTGATGATGGTGAAATAACAGTAAATAAAAAAGGTATCTTTCGGCACTATTTGGCTTTACAGTGCATCTAAAGCCAAATAAAAAATTATTTTAGTCTGAAGGTTTATCTCGAGTCGTAAAACGATATAGACATTGATCTGTATATTCATAGCAGTTTAATATAATAACTTTCTATACAGTGGAAACTTATCTAACGTTTGGTTCATTACTTACATATTTTAACTTGGTAAACTTTGAATTTGGACAGTATATAATTATGTAGAATATTTGAAATATTTGAAAAATTGGCAGAATTTAGTTTATCATCTTAAGTAGACTTGTGTGTGGATTCTGGCACGGTACTACCTACTGTTG
>JAMWET010000674.1:137500-247500 GCA_024036415.1 Prochilodus magdalenae | reverse complement strand
GTAGCCAATCATCTGCTTTGCAACCAATTCTCCACACATCTTCCATCCCCAGCATACGTGACTTAACATAATGAAATGTTGATTAGCCATATCAAGTTTTAGATGATGGCCACAATCACTGGACTGTAATAAAGAGAGGCTCAGAAATGCATAAACAAACACATTGACATAGTTACTGTTGGAACAAATGCTCATATCTCCAGTAGTCTCTCTAGTAGTCTTGTTTTTGTTTTATTTCACAATTTGAAAAGGCTCTTTACATTGTGCATACATTTCATGATGTTTGGGCCAAATGAAATGGCCCACATGACTTAGGAAACCACATTTGGTTCCAGTAGACTATTTTATTCCCAGTTCCTGTATTCATTTTGGAGATGAGGTTTTGTTCTGTAAAATAATGCTTACTGTTAATTACTCTTGTTTTAGTTACTGGGCAAATAAAAACTCAGGAGATTGAATTTTAGTACGTACATGTCTATGTGTGAGTAATTAACTGCCAGCCAGGCTTTGTCGTAGCTCATTTCCTGTGAGCAGGGTTGAGGCTTCCCTTTGGTGTGAATTACAGTCACTCAAATGGGTTCCTCCACATCTGGAGTCTATTCTGTGTGATGGTAGTTCTCTCAGGGGCCTATTGTTTTAGATTAGGCTGCTTTCATTGCCTCGACGTGATTTAATCTCTGTCTCTACACCCCTTTTCTCTCCTTGCTCCCTGTTCCTTCCTCTGTCTCTCTCAGGAGGAAGAGTAAGCAAGCTCTGAGGGATTACAAGAAGGTTCAAATTCAGCTGGAGAATCTAGAGACCAGTGTGAGAGACCGCTGCAAGAAAGAGTTTACAGGTGAGAGAGGAAGTGAAGGGCATAGAGGAAAAAAAGGCAAGCGATCTCATAAAAATAGAACTCTAGTCATGCATACCCTTCTGAACCCGTGAAAACGGGAGTAAGAGGGGGTATTTTCCAACAATGTGAAAAGAGTGTGTTTTTTCCAAGGTGGTGTTTATTTCCTTTCCAAAGGATCGGCATTCTGTGCGATCTTACTGAAGGAGTTTCACTATTACCAGAAATGTGACGCTGGAAAAATTAGATTCTTGACTTTTGATCTCTTACTTTCCTACCAGACTTGATGACTGAAATGATGGACATGTCTAGTGACCTGGTGGGATCAGGGATTCCTTTCCTGGATTATAAAATGTATGCTGAGCGGATCTTTTTCCCGGGCCATCGAGAATCACCTCTACGTAGGGATTTAGACGTGCAGGACTGTCGGCGGGCCACAGTGGAGCAGGGTCTTGTCCAGCTCTCCAACCTGCTTAACAGCAAACTCTTCCTTACCAAGGTAACATCATGACCAGGGTGCAATGATTAATCAAGCTAGTCGTCTAAAATTGATGACCAAATTATTTGGCAACTAATTTAATAGTTGATTATTTGGTGATTAGTTGGTGATGTCATTTCTTCCGTTTAAAAAAAACTTGTAATTGTAAACTTTAGTTGCAACGGAGTATAGACTGACAGAACAGACTGCAGAATGCACTGTTTACATTTAAAAAATAATAATTTTAGATTTTTGTCAGGATGCTTAATCAGGATGCTTTGGAAAAACTAAATGAATGTGCATCTCCTTACTCCCCTTGTCCATCTCCTTTTTAACATGTATGATGGTTTCTTTCTTTCATTTCCAGTTCATCCACACTCTAGAGAGCCAGCGGACGTTCTCTCCCAGAGATCGTGCCTATGTGGCCTCTCTGCTCACTGTAGCACTGCACGGCAAACTGGAGTACTTTACAGACATCCTGAAAACACTGCTCAATGACCTGGTGGAACAATATGTCGCCAAGAACCCCAAACTCATGCTCCGCAGGTAAGCAAGGAGGGTAGAGTGCATAGCGTTGCATGTTCTGTGAACTGATTGATTGATTGATTAATTGATTGATTGATTGATTGATTATTCATGTCTGTTTGTTCCATGCAGAACTGAGACAGTTGTTGAGAAGCTCCTGACCAACTGGATGTCTATATGTCTCTATGCTTTCCTAAGGGTAAGTGTCAAAACGAGAAACTTAGACAGGAATTATCAGCAGAACTGTAAATCTCCCACTTTAAGTTAAATTACAGTTTTTTGATTTAGGCCATCAAAACAATTTTAAATTTCACCTCAGTGTAAAATGGGTTTTGAAGTGATTTATAAGTTTTTAAAAATGCACATTGAGTAGAGCGACTGTCAAATTCGAATATAGGCAAAACAGTTCACCAGTACTTTCAAATGCATTTGTTTGCAAACCCAAGAATTTCAGTTTGAAAAAAATTGGCTGCTAAATATTTAATATTTTAAATATTCCAAATATTCAGTTTTTATTTGATGCATTTTTATTATTATGTATTAAGTATTAATAACTTGTAACTACCAAATTAAGTAGTCCAGTGTTTTTTTTTTTTTCCTCTTACATCTGTTTACATTTTAATTAGAATTTTCTGTGTACTGTATTTTCTCATGTGTAAAGCTCTTGACTTCAGTGTATGACATTAAAATTGCCCTGCCTTGCTTTATTGAATAGGAGGAGAAAGTATTTTGAGTTAGTGAACTAACTTTTAAAGCATGAACATTCACTGATGAACTGCATTGCAGTAAAAACTCAGTAAAGCCTCAGGTAAAGTTAGGGTTGAAGCCTGCACTGTGTAAAACGTGGGACGTGTGCAGCACTCTTTTCATTTTTTCTTTTTCTGTTTAGGACTCAGCAGGAGAGTGTCTTTACATGCTCTTCAGAGCAATAAAGCACCAGGTGGATAAAGGCCCTGTGGATGCAGTGACTGGCAAAGCCAAATACACCCTCAACGACAACCGCCTACTGAGAGAGGACCTGGAATACCGCACACTGGTTAGAGCTTTTTAGCTGGATTTACTGCTTGATGCTTAGTAATGGTGCAGTATGCTGCAGTGTAGCCTTATTTATACAGTACCTCTCTCTGTGTGTACTGACAGAAAGAAGCTGCATGATATTTCAGACCTGTCATATGAGAACGAAAGAGCTCGTACCATGGTACAACAGAAAAAATACTGTAGTGGATAAAATACAGATTACAGGGAAAAATCCACTTCCAAAAAAGCTCATACAGCTTACACAAAGCTGCCTGCTGCTCCCTCCTGTGTGGGAATAAAAGGCCTGGGTCACTGTCCTAACAAAGAGTAGAAATTGTTTTAATTGTGTCCTCTAAAATCTTAATTAACTTTCCAACTTCAAGCTTTGTTCCTCTGGAACTGGTGAGACCGAGTGGCCATTGCTTGTGGGAATAGCTGTGCTGCATTTGGATATATAGAAGAACAAAGGATGAGGATCACGCCTATCATTCGAACCCTAATAGAGAAAAATAAAACTAACACAGACATGATGTAGCTGGGGTTGTGTTCAGTTGTTTGAGTTTTGTTCTTGATAATATTAAGAAGAAAGGCTAGTGTTGACATGGAGGTAATGACATAACAGCGACAGAGAGACAGCTTACTCTAAATCAGAGGCAGATGGAGAGCATTAGCCCCGAACTTTTATCAACAAAACCCTGGAGCTGTCCAGGAGACCAACCAAGAGCCAGTGAAGATGCATTATTGTTTAAAAGAGTGGACTCAAAGTTTCCAGTAATAGAAAAGCAGTTTGGCTGCAGGCAGGTTTACAAAATGATATTAATATAACGATGTGAATAAAAATGAAAGATGAACAGAGCTGAGGAGTACATTCAATAGCTGAGAAAGCTGCAGAGCATCATAATTTAAGTTCAGATCCAGACTTCTTCATATTTCAGAAGTGGATTTCAAATCTCAAGGCAGAATGTAACAAAACAGCATTATAAATAGATCATTGCTGTGCTTTATTTACCATTTCTTCACTTCTGTTTACAGAATTCAACAGCTAAAATGCCTTTTGCTTGTAATTGTTTGTAATTTGTAAACCTGCATAGTGTAAGTTATTGCATACAAAATACAGCTAATATGGCTTATCCTTCTAAACAGGTGTATAAAGCCAGATACAGTGATGTGCAGATACTCGTCAATTACGACAATCAGTTCATGATTTTTAGTGGGTAGTGTGTCTCCTCACAGCAAGAAGGACCTTCGGGGTTTCAGGTGAATTGAAGATGCTAAATTGCCCCTAGGGTGTGTGTGTGTGTGTGTGTGTGTGTGTGTGTGTGTGTGTCTGTATGTCTGTGTGTGTGTGTCTGTGTGTGTGTCTGTGTGTGTGTGTCTGTGTGTGTGTCTGTGTGTGTGTGTGTGTGTGCGTGCGAATGTGGGGTAATTGTGTGTAATATGTATCCGGGTTGTTCTTCTCCTGCCTTCCATCCAATAAACGTTGGGCTAGGCTCCAGCACCCTGCCTAACCCTGAAGAATAAGCTGCTAAGAAGATGAATGAATGAAAATTATGTAGAGATTTATTTGAATGCTAAGCAACTTAATGAGAAAAAAAAAATCTAGTTCTTTAATACTCTTCATTTTCTCTCCCCAGACTCTGAATGTCCTGATGCAGGGAGTAGGACTGAATGAGACCCAGCCAGTAGCTGCTAAAGTACTGGACTGTGACACGATAACTCAGGTCAAAGAGAAGATTCTAGACCAGGTCTACAAGGGAACCTCATTCTCTCATAGACCACACACAGACTCTCTGGACCTGGGTGAGAACAGTCTCTGCGCCTGCATTTTATATCCATTTGCAACTTCTTCGTCAAACGTTCCTCAGGTCTTCTTTGATGGTCCTTGTATAGAGAAGTTTCTGCAGTTCAGTTTGTAAGTGTTGGTGTGTGTGACGGTTTTGCAGAATGGCGGTCAGGTGTGGCAGGTCACCTTATTCTCTCAGACGAAGACCTAACATCCGTAGTGCAGGGCAACTGGAAACGTCTCAACACGCTTCAGCATTACAAGGTGCACATGATTCTCAGTGAACTACACTGCCCTACGAAGGCAGAGAGCAGTAACTACAGCAACTGTAAGGCATTGTTGTCCAGCCAAATATAGTGATCCTGCTGACATTTAAAATTTTGAATGTCTTTAGTGATCCAATTATAAGTAGGCAGGGATAACCAGGTAACAGAGAGATCCCCTTACATAAACCAGAGGTGGTTAGGAAGGCATACAATGTGCCATGTCCTTTCTTCTTCTAGTCTCCCTTTAATGTTGCTTTAGGTATCCACGTGATCTGAACATTTGTAGAAGCCCATACATAAACAGCAAGAATGAGCAGTGCTTTTTTTTAAACCAATTAACAATCAATATACTGAGAGACTGATAAATATGGAACCCCCACTTTCTGATCTGATCACAGGTGGTCACTGAAGGCGCATTTAAAAAGTTCTGCAGTTACAGATTGCAGTCCTTCTGTTTCTCTGTGTAATGCATTAGCCTTTATTTACCTCACTCATCTGTGGTCAGGTCCCCCACAAAGCAGGTATTTGGGGGCTGGATCATTCCTAGCACTGCTCTGACGATGATGGATGAGGATTACAATAAGTACAAAGTGCACCTGTTTACTATCTAGTCTGTACACCTGATAAATAGACAGCAAGGGTAGATGCGGGTGCAGCGCGGCGAGTAGTGTACCTTAGTTAATTGTGCTTATTATGAGGGAGAATGTACAAAAACATTATTTCCAAATGAAAAATGATGCTGTCATACACATAATTACTATAAAAGACTATATATATATATATATATATGTGTGTGTGTGTGTGTATATATATATATATAGTAATGATAGTAATACATTAATTATAATATTGACAAAATAAATTATTTACATATGATTTAATAGTGTGTGTGTGTGTGTATATATATATATATATATATATATATATATTTTTTTTTTTTTTTTTTTTTCTCAATATTATATAATATTTTCTCAATATTATAATTGATGTATTACTATTATTTAATAAATTCACCCTATTGCAGTGATAAACTCATTTCTACATTTAAACACGTGACTAGCTGAATCCCAGATTACCACATATACACACTATAGTGTAAGGCACATAAAATGCAAACATGACTGACTTAAAATCCACTTTTTTTTTACATAATAGCAATATCTGAGAGTCAGTATGGTAGGGCAAATATACCATCGGTTAATGGCTTTAGATGAAAATGCAGATCATGCCAATGTAGACATGCTAGAATCAAAGCTGACATCGAAGCCCTGCTCATATTTTAGAGCAAAGATGATTAAAGCTCAACATATGTAACATATTTGGCTGAAAAACAAAAGTGCTGTACACTGTTGGTGTAGTTGCTGCTCTTTGTGTTTGTAGGGATGTATGCCTGTTGTGTACACATAGAACTACTACTAGCACTACAGATTTGCTGTAGTTTACTGACCAATGCCTTTTCCTCACCACGCACCCTGTAGGTTCCTGATGGGGCAACAGTGGCCCTCGTGCCACGCCACAGTAAACACATCCATCATGACAACCATGACTATGTGGCAGGAGAAAGTGAGTATATTTAAAAAATATCTTCTAGTCTTCTATTCGTCTTTACCCCAAAAAGAAGCCTGTCTCCCCAGAACACTCCTCATACATTTTATCTTTCTGATCCCTACTCTTCCTCAGAGACACCCATGCTGGAGGATGCTGATGAAGGTGGGGTCAGGCTGTGGCACCTGGTGAAGGCCAGTGAAGAACCAGAGCTGCCCAAACACAGACGAGGCAGTCTGAGGGAAAGAGAGAGAGCCAAGGCCATTCCAGAGATCTACCTCACACGCCTGCTCTCCATGAAGGTATCACCACACACATTTACCTGCTCTCATACTCCAGGCCATTGACCACCGGTGCAGCACATATGAAAGAAGTTGAAATGGCCTTGTGTAAATAACATGATCCATGCTTTCTATAGGGCACTCTGCAGAAGTTTGTGGATGACCTGTTCACGGTGATTCTGAGCACGAGTCGGCCGGTTCCTCTAGCTGTGAAATACTTTTTCGACCTGCTGGACGATCAGGCGACTCATCATGGCATCTCAGATTCAGAGACCATCCACATATGGAAAACCAACAGGTACTGAGCGGGCAAGATTCTGACTCGTGCCACTTTAATTCTGTGATGTGAAATAATCAAGCTGTAGTAGCCATACTGTTTAGATGGATTTACAGTTGAAGTTAGCTAAGCTAGCCTTAGCTCCACACAGTTATTCAATCTTAAACATAAAGGCATGGAGTGTGTGTAGCTGCGGAACTGAATCTAGTGATAGTAACAATGCTGAATTCTGGTCTTGCTCCAGCCTGCCTCTGCGTTTCTGGATCAACATTGTGAAGAACCCTCAGTTCATCTTTGACGTGCAGGCATCGGACAACGTGGATGCAGTACTGTCAGTCATCGCCCAGACATTCATGGACTCCTGTACCATTGCTGAGCACAAACTGGGCAGGGTGAGAGAGAGGCTCCACAGTATACATTAATTAACCCCCATAAAGCCCTTAAACTCTGGATTTCAGTAGTTATTTTAAGATACCTTCTTCAACAATTACACAGTAAAAATGTGGTCTTGGCTAGTTAAATGACCTTGTTGATATGTTTTTACTAGTTTGTGCTCTTAGTAAGCCAAATTATTTTACCATATTGGGAGATATTTGTTTTACTTTAAGAACAGTGCTGGAAACAAGCCAAATTATATGGCAGTATATTGGGATAATCTGATTTACTAAAAACTTTAAACGAATAAATAATGTAAATAAATAAAAAACAAGCAATGTCTAGAAAAACATAACTAATCTTATAATAGGCTTTTAACAATTTTAAAATTATAAAATTATATATAACAAAATATAACATCTTTTAGATATAAGATTATGATGATGATGAAAATGAGGATTCCTTCATCTTGCCAAGGGGAGTTTAGAAGACATAATGGAAGTGGTAAACATTTGATAGATTGTAAAATATGTTCTTTGTTTTATACTTTCTTGTATCTCTGTTGTTTAGGACTCCCCCATCAACAAGCTGTTGTATGCTAGAGATATTCCTCGCTACAAGCAAATGGTGGAGAGGTAGGACGGACAAATCATTTTTATTCATGCCCTTTGAATCCGGAAATGTGGAAGACTTGGTTTATGATGTCACTTATCCCTCTCTCCCACTTTCTCAGGTACTATGCTGACATCAGGCAAACCATTTCAGCTAGTGATCAGGAGATGAACTCTGCTCTGGCTGAGCTCTCCAGGGTATATCTTCAATCCCTCTTTCATATATCCCATCCAGAGATAAGAACTTCTTCCTGCACTTTATGTGGATGACAGTTTGTGACATGCTGCATTTGTTTGTTTAGAATTACTCAGGGGAGCTGAATTATCTGGTGGCCCTGCACGAGCTGTACAAGTACATCAACAAATATTATGACCAGGTGAGTTGAGTCAGGTATTAAATGTAACACTAAAGAAAATACAGCTGATTTTAACCCCATATTCCGTGTTGATGCTCACAGTTATAACTACATACGTTACAGATGTTTCTGCTTATTTATATTATATAAGTTAAACTGGAAAACAACTCTACCACAGGTTGTAGTCAGAATATATATCTAGTCAGATTATATATCAATACCAAAGTAAGGAGACAAGAAAGGCTATAGCACAATTACCTCTAAATAGCACAGCAGTACAATTCTGCTCAAGATCATTCAACTCAGACAGAAGCTGTACATGGAAAGGGAACTGCCAGATAGATGTGCCTGATGTGTACACTGGATTACTCACGAAGGAATCAACGTGTGTGTAATTGACTACAGCAAAGCATTGACTGTGTCTATAAAATGACAATGCTACATATGATCACCATACATACCGTCTACTGACTAGAACATATAAAGAGAGAAGCAGGACTGGAGGACAGTGAGATTTAGAATTGGCAGAAGAGATTCTCATTACTCATATGCAGATGATAGAAAGCAGATGATGCATCACTTAAAGTAGAAGGTCTGGAGGATGTGAAGGTCCTTATCAGAAAGTTTAAAGAATGGAACTTTAGCTCAGTATAAAGAGGACGATAACGACAGGAAAGACCACTAACGGTACCATTTAAGATGTGGAAATGGCAGACAGGTTTTACCTTTGACCTCTGTTGTTTTGGTGAAGACATCCAATAAAGCCTCAGCTCTCAAAATCAAGATAACCAAACTGAAGCTCTTATATTTCACAGAGATTCTGAGATGGAGCTGGGCGATGTGACAATACTTAACATTATTGGGATATATTAGGTCACAAGTATACTGTGTTCTGAGTATACTGTGGATGTTATGAGTATTTTAAGAACACTGGCCAGCTACATCTTAGTCCTGGTTACTTGGATTGGGTGCAGTGCAGTATGTCATGGGGTGAATGGAAATATCTCAATACACAATATTGTGGCATATTGTGTATTGAGGAAGTGTTCCTGAAGTTCATGATGGGATATTTTTGCCATATTGCCCACATCTGTTATGAGAAAACCCAGGTAACTGCACTACAAGATCACTGTGCTGGGAACAGTTAAACTAAAAGGGGAAGAGGATGACCATCTACAAGATGAATGGATAAAATCAGATTATGAACCAGCTAGCTAGAACTTTGAAGACCGAACTTTTTGGCGAACAATATTAATATGGTTAACAGGAATCAGAATGCGTTTGATGCCACTTCCTAAATAAGCCTTATAAAAACTGAAAAGTAAATCTGGAGTTCACCAAATATATTGTTGGTGCTGCATTCAGAGATGTAGGCAATGTCCCCTGTGTATGTTCAAGAATTCACACCTCCCTCCCACCTCCTTCTGCTCCTAATGTGCATTATGAATTTAAACATCTGTGGTTTTATCGTTCATTCATCTTTACTCAGGACAGTATGGTGCTCGGACCTGTAGGAGGCTAGGCTGCTGCTGCTGCTCTAGTCCTGCTCCTTCTATATTTGTTTACTCAGAACAAAACAAATACAGTTTTCCAGCTGTGTTAGATTATGTAATGCTTATATTATAATATATTCAACAACAGCATCGAGAGACGGTATTACAGAGTGAGAGTGTATTAACTTTGCCTTAAGTAACATTTCTGCTGTGTTTGCACTTATGTGTTTTAGATCATCACTGCCTTAGAGGAAGACACCACAGCTCAGAAGATGCAGCTTGGTTATCGTCTCCAGCAGATCGCAGCCGCTGTGGAAAACAAAGTGACAGACTTATAACTGAGAGATCACAGAGAGACAGACCTTTGGATGGTGGGAGAAATGAGAAAGTGAAAGAAAAGGGGCACAAGATGGACTCACTGTATGTAGTGACTGCAGAGGAAGGATTTGAGAATGGAGGGAATGGGTTACGTTGAATGAACCAGTAAGATGGACGTAAATGATGGAGCACACACTGTCACTTTAGATATAAAGAGGAGACACAATGTGTTAGGTGAATATACAAGGTTCTTGTCTGTCTGAGAGAAAAGATGGATGGATAGTCACAGAAACTCTGTATCCTTCTAAGAATGGTGGAGGAAATCCACTACACGCTGCAGATCCACTGAGAGAACCTATGGAAAGTCATGCACCACCGTGAGTGAAGTTGCTGCTTGGTGATAAGGGTCGGAGTGTCCTCCGGCTCTTTGTGAGAGGACTACTGGCATTCTCCTCAAATCAAGGAGTACGATATTTCCAGTCCCAGCCAATTAGATGGACTTAGCTGACCCCCACGCACCCCCCGACAATTGACTGGTGAAATCAGAGTTTTCTGATGATCAGCTTTGAACCTAGAAAGGCGTCCTCTGGAGAGGAATGACTGGAACACGTACCTGCTCTTGGAGCAGTGAGCAGCAAGGTTGTCAGAAAGGATGAAAATGACCCACACAGGTCTAAAACAAAGTGTACATGTCATAAAACATTTGTTCTTCTGTCTTTCTCTACCTCTTCATACATTTCACTGTTTCCTCTGTCTGTTTTTTTTTTTTTTTTTCCCCCCACTGGCTCTTTTTCCTAGAACACCACTATCACCCGTATACAGACCACACCCGTGAGTGCAGTACTAACTGTGTTTGTACTAAAGTCGTGGGAAAGTGGTTGGACATTAGCTACTACCATTTTATTTTCTCCTGTCTAAAGTCACTGGCAAAGCAGTTCCATTGGTGTAAAATGTCAATGTAGAATATTCTCCTTGTAGATTATTATTTATTTGATTTTAGAGGATGTGTGCTTGCATCTTTTAGCCTGTTTCCTTCACAGCTGTCTGTCACATATCCGTCCAAGTCATGAAGAGGAGCTGTGAATGCCAAGTCTTCAGGCCTTGGAATGTTCCGGACAAGAACACTCAGTGAGATCGTTCTCAAGAACATCTCTAGCACTACAAGTTGAACATTTTGTCTGTTCTGTCAAGGTACTAAGAGATCTTGAGTAAGAATCACTGGAAGGATGCTGTTGTAGGACGGGAACCTGACTGAAACCTCTCCCTCAGATTTAATGACTGAAGTGTACTCTGCATTTGGACATAGTTATGAACCATGTTCAGACATTCCTTTATGTGGTGTGAGAGAAACTGATCTTGTCACATAGGATAGTGTTTTAAAAGTTCTGTTCCATCATCTTCACACTTTATTACCCAGATGGGAAGAGTTTTGTGGGCTTTTGGCAGCCCTCAGCATCGACATTTTAAAAAGCGTGGTGGGGTCATGAGTAGTTTTTACCAAGGATGATTAATGTCCATCCTGAAGCAGACATAGAAAGGGAGAGAAAACTGAATCAGCTTGAACACAGTCTAAAAGGTGCTGCAGATGCACCTAGTAGTGAGACAAATCTGGTTACAAGGTACGTTAGAATAATGGACCACACATATGCCTAGTGTTGTGAAATGTCTGAGAGAAAATATGCGCAGAATCATCAGAGGGAATTATGAAGCTATAACTGTTATTAGGTTGTATAAATTCTTATGTGTAGACTAGAGCAGGCTCGACCCTAAACTGTTTTTTATTTTGTTTTATATTTTGTTAATATCAACGTAAATAATGATCGTCTCCCACCTGTAGCTTCTTACCATCAGTATGTGAAAATTTTTACAAATTATATTGAGAGGTAATAAAAGATTCTAAATCTAACCGACTGTGCCCTTTTGATCCTGGTGTCCCTTCCTGCACTAACCTTAACAACAAGTCAATAAACACTGTTTAAATGTACAGACTGTACTGCACACAGATGGTTATCTTGGGTCACAGACAATGAATACACAAAGACACAAAGTGGTCAGTGGGCTCCAAAGATTGTGGTTACCCCTCTGTAGATATCTTTACTGTCAGAAAGGAATTGCAGTCTAATTTTGCTTCTTTGCTCCTAACCTTCTGCAAAACGGTAACTAAGGGCTCATTTCTTAGACCCAGATTAAGTGTAAACCTAGACTGTCTGTTAGTTTAGTCCAAAACTAGCCTTAATCCCTGTCCAGGCAAAGTGTCAATATCTAGTCAGGTTTGAGCAGTGCAGCTCTATAGAAGCCTTCATATTAAATACATGGCCATTTAGTAAATCATAATCATGAGAAAAATTTTCACAATTATGACTAAATATCTCATATTCTGAAACAGAATCTCATAACTGTGACTTCTCATAATGAAATCCCATCTCATAATTATGACTCATACTTATGGTTTTCACATATTTGATTTAATACTTTATAATATATATATATATATATATATATATATATTACACACACACTGTATAATGCCACAACTGTGACCTTCTCCTAGTTATCACTTACTCTCTTATCACTGTCTCATAATAGCAGTTCACGTTCTCATAACTATGAGAAAAGTTTCTCAAGTCATAATAATGAGATGCTAAGACACAACTATAGAAACTAGGGGACATCATGATGTCTCATTATTATGATCTGAACAGCACTAAATATTCATTTTCCCCAAAGACTCACATGGCCTGAATTTGAATGTGGCGATGTAACCTCAACATCTGCGACTGCATGGGCACCTTATCCCTATCATTTTAATGTATCCAAAGCTTTAATTACTGAAGTACGGAATTTTTTTTACGTGCAACTATGAGGATTTGTTCAGGAAGAAACATAAATACCGACATCTAGTGGTGAGTCTCTCTATCGTTTAGCTGCCTGGTGTTTTTCTTGCTTTTATGATTTTCACCCGTTGAGAAAAATTTCATCCTCAAGTTTAAATTCGTCTATTTTCCAGTATCAGCCGATTTCTGCGCTGTCCCTTTAATAAACCCTCTAAAGGAAATTGTAACCGCCGTTTGCGTTTTCAGTTTAATGCACTGCGTTAACGCATCCGGGTCATTTTTATCGCTGCAACCTGCGAAGTGTGTTTCTCGTGTTGGAATAACTGAGCACAGAAACAAGAGACCTAAACAACGGAAGGGATCATTTGTGGTGCTGATAGCGTGAGCACATGTAGCTCACATGAGTCCACAGTGTGCTGTTTCTCATACCCCACTCTGAAACGGTAATCACATGTGCAGATGTAGACTTATCCTTATCAGTTACAGATCCCCTGTAACCTCCACACACGCTGTGTCTCTTATTCTCCCTTAGTGAGCGACAACTTCTCCAGTCCGCCATGTTCAGGCGCTGGGGTTTGGGTCCAGTGTAATGGTGGCGCTGTCCATCTCCCGCTTTTAAAAAATCTCTGACCCGGAAGCGCGCCACGTGACTTCACCGCTATGGAGTCTGTGGTGACGCGCGGTTGTACAAGTATATGCCAGAGCTAGCGTGAAAACAGCTCAACCCAGCGCTGCTAATCAAAAAGGACAGATGCTTTACAACTCTTCAGCGGACTTTACTCGTCTTTGGCAGTGAAAAAAGGACACAGTCGCCTGCTGAGCAGTGAAAAGGCCTCCAGTGGCGCTCGCTTTGCTAACTTGCTCAGTGTTAGTTAGCATAGCCAGCTAGTGTCTGGTCGCTAGCTAACGTTAGCCTCCCGCAGCAGCAGCAGGTAGGTAAAGTTAGCGGGACACTGACCTCGTGATGCTGTTTTGCATATGTCAGCAACTACGTTAGTGCAAATAATGAATGAGGAGGATATCAACATGGGTAACTGCTTTAGCGACGAAGTGAACTTGGCTTCTTATTGGAATTTACAGTTCCACCTTAAATGGTGCAGTGTTGCATTCGGGGTCCTTGAATGGTACATAATAAGTGCTGCATCATTTAAGGTGGAATGGAAAATTCGAATAAGAAGCTCATTTCAGCTTGGTGCTTTCTCCGGTTTGGCATGTAACCGGTGCGTTATGACAGCATGGCTGGCTGACACAGTGTAATAAAGCAGTGTCTGTGCTGGTACATTTTTCATGCTCCTGGTAGATTTGCTGCGATTCATATTAGCACTGATGCCGGTGACGAAGGCGTGTCCCTCCGTTGGCATGTGCCGTAGGAAAAAATGCGGTAGTATAATATAATTTCTACAGAGTTCCTAAAAAACCTATAGGGAGGTTGCGCAGTTATTGCGTAATTACTGCGTAATTGTTGCGTAATTACGCAATTACTATCGAATACTATTAGGTACTGAGCAAGAAATGAGAGACAATAGACAAGACAGTACTACGGGGGTACTATCGCAGATTAGTATAGTATTATACAGCATTTTAGAAATCCTGTAGTTTCTTATAGTATTAGAGTAATATAGTAAGGATATGTAAAAACTGACTGATGAATTATTACTTACTCATGCACTGCCTGTTTTCCTTTAGCCACTCCTCGCTAACTCATGAAACTACACGTAAACCTAGAATTAAGAAAGTGAGAATCTGTGAACTGAGTGCAGCCCTGTCACTCAGCAGTCCTGGGTGCAGGATCGGTTTTCAGGTAATGCACATGGATAAATATGGACCACTGCTTCTAAAGCTTGGTCAGGTAGCAAGAAAGAAGACCACTGTTTTTATGGTACTAGATGAGACGTGGCCGTATACGTTATAGACGTGGGAGTCAGCAAAGGCCCTGTATCATGATACTTCAGTCGTGATACAGTTTTATTGGGACTGCACCATTTAGCATTGTACTGAGTACTGCAATAACAAATTGTAATATTGTCAACATCTGTTTTATCTATTGAGATGGAGTTTTTTGTTTGTTATTTCAGTAATTTATATTGCAGTAAAATGGGTTTTGTCAAGCAGATAGACTGACCAACACTGTCTTAAAATCCTCTTTTTTTTTATCTATTTCTGTAATAGATAATAGATGTAACAGGACGTGGTGTCCATATATCGATACCGTACAGAGATGTAAAATATAGCAATAGTATTCTCTAAAGACGTTACTGACTTGTGTCGTTTCACTCAGTTAACTGAAAGTGAATTAATACGAAAATCATATTGAATCAGTTTAACTCCTATCAAACCCACATACACCCCTATATGTAATCTGCACCGCCATTTTAAAATGATAAGATCTCTTAAGTGAATTATATTGTAAAGCCCAATGGCATCAGATAAATGTTCAGCTTACAGGTGGACTCAGTGTACTAAAGGAGCCAGGCATGCAAGCAGCACCCACATGATGGCTTTCCATTTATTAGGTCTACCCTCATGTCCTTGTACTTCTTATTAGATGGTGCCCAATGATCAGCAGTTACCTCAGAATCTTGAGAAGAGACCTGGAGCCAGTTCTTTGTAATGAACTGAAGGATCAGTACATGAAAATGAGGCGAGAGATGAAGTTCTAATGAAGTCCTAATTTAGAAGAACATTAATCAATTTCAACATTTTGCTTTTCCTTACTAGCTACATTCGGGACAGTGAGGCAACACTGTGTGACTAATTAAAAGATTTTACCAAATTTTAAATTTTACCAGATGCTTTGATTGTGTTTGTGGCATTTAAAGGGGACCTATTAAGCTTTTCCAATAAAGTATTAGCTTACATACCCTGTTATTACTATTTGTAATGGCAGTTATACCCGTCATGTAGTTATTGTACATCTGTAGCTATTAATAGGACTGTTACAGTTATTACATAATAATAACAGTTTTTGAGTTGATTTTCTTAAAGTCGGATGATTATATCGCAACAAACCAAGTGAATTTGGATGAAGTGAGGTTAAAGTAAATGCACATTCATCAAGTTATGCATCACAGGTCACGAAACCGCACCTTTAGAGGGCAGTGTTGAGCCATGTTTGTTTATTTGCACTCAGTCTGCATGTTGTCAGTTGGGAACTACTAAGCATCGACAGCTAGGAAGCAACAAAACTTATGGTCCAATCTGGTCGTTTTAGAATCATGCTTTATTAGGCTAATACTGTTATATGAAAAGTGCAGCAGCAATATTAAAACATATTAAGTGTAGATGCCATTCATCTGAACTATTGGACTTTTGGAGCAATCTTTTAACTCCCCATATGTGCTCTTTTCAGATTGATTACGCAATGGAGTCATCTGAGCAGTCTCCTCCAGATTCTGGAGCTCAGGAAGTTAACCCTGTGTTCCTTCAGCAGCTGAGAGAACTGGACATTCCAGAGGAGGCAGCCAAGCAGGTCCACTTGATCTTCATCCTTCTGTTGTTGAATTATCCTGTCCTGATTGCTGGACAGACAGCATAGCTGCAGATTTAGTATATGATTAGAGGTTAGGTTCAGTCGTGTTCTGCTGTTTTTCTGACAGCCTGTACGGTTAACTGTTCTCTGATGGCAGCTTGTGTAGTGTAGTTTGTGTAAGCTGGAGATGCTGAATATAATTTTCTCCCTCTTTCTCAGGCACTCCTACACACACGGAATGTGTCGGCTGAGGAGGCGGCCATGTATTACTTCAACAAACTGGAGAACGAGGTCTGCTGATAAGTACTAAGTAGAAATAAGTACAAACGCTCTGCATCTGAAAAGTGAATTGTCTTCTGTGTGTTTGTTTCTGAGTGTTGTCTGTTATTGTTCATGCTCTCAGGAAGAAGGGGATGAGGACATGATGTTTAAGATGGTGTTTGTTGTAAACATGGAACTGTCCATGGGAGTGGGGAAGGTATATCCATGACTGCTTGTAGTTGTAATAAATGATCATTCTAAGTATATGTGAGATTAAATAGTTTGGGGCTGAGGTTTTCTGTGGGTTCCTGCAGGTGGCTGCGCAGGTGGGTCATGCAGCTGTGGGTCTGTACCAGGCCATGCAGGAGAAGAACACCTGGAGGGAGATGGCATGGAAATGGGACCATGCTGGGTGAGAGACTGTATGATGTATGCGTAATAGGGATGGGCATGTATCTGTTTTTTGCTGTTTGAATATCCTGTTAAATAAACTTTCAAATTAATGTATTATCCAGTTTAATGTATGTTTTAAATGGGTGTTAATGAATGCAGGACCAGTTGTTTTACAGCTGTCAGCAATAATACATTGTTTGTTTATTACACACAGCGGCATAAACAAGCATGTTCACTGCCCTGCATTTGTAGGCACTACAGCACATAGCTGGAAGGATGGAATGGGCTTAAACATTTGAATATATGGATACCTTGATATTTGTTTATGTAGCTGTGTGTAATAAACAAACAATGTATTATTGGTGATAGCTATAAAACACGCCCATTCCATCTTTCCAGCTGTGTGCTGTAGTGCCTACAAATGCAGGACAGTGAACATGCTTGGGTTAAGTTAATTCTCTTGAAGAGATGCAGATGTAATGTACATGCTGCTGGCTCTCTAAGCAAGATTTGAGCTAGCATTTCTAACCTTCTGATCTAGTTCATTATGGTTGTATTGATATGGCTCTTTTATTATGTTTGTGTGTTCAGGGCTAAGAAGGTTGTCCTACAGGGCACTAACATGGCACACCTGTTGGAGTTGCAGGCTCTTGCTATGAGTTTAAGCCTCCCTACAAAACTGATACAGGATGCTGGACTCACCCAGGTAATGGCAGTTATGTAAATTACTATTGTTAAGTTAATAAAAAAAATAAAGCTGCTGTTTTTAAATTATAAAACAGCAACAGAAATAGCAATACAAGGTTTCAGTCTGACAGTGACCATACGTGTGACCTGCTTGATACAAATGGAAAGAAATGTGCTTGGTGCTTTGCAGAGATATTAGAGTCAGAGAGTTGTTATTATTATTATTATTATTATTATTATTATTATTATTAAAAATCACGTTTACAGGTTCTTTAAAGGAAGCATATTTCTACCACTATTCTCATTTTTTGCTTCAGAGAGAGAGAGAGAGAGAGAAGGCAGTATAAGAGGGAGCGGGCTTGAGAGCGGTAGCAGGGTAGTGACAGAAGGAGTTGGGTAGTGAGAGAGGGCGTGGGGTACAAAGTGCTGTTAATAATAAAGAAATCATTTAATATTATATAAAAAATTTCCCCTTACAATAATGTGGGCTGTGGAGTTGATTGATGACATATTTAGAATGGGTTGGAGTAGCATTTGTTATCCAAAAACTAATGACCCAGCATCAGTACCTGACCTCACTAATCCTCTTGTTTGTGAATGCACTCAAATTCTCATAGTCTCATAGTCCAGTTTGCTCACAGAGCATTTCAACATCAATGAAAAAGAGCTACGTCAGTCACTAATACAGAAATAGGTTGGATGTTTTGGGACATGTGAAATTACATCACTGGTTTACTCTTTCCTGTTTAGCAGTGGGTGGGCCTGTGGTTAAAAAACAGAGGCATCCATGAAAATTTGAAGGCCAACTGAGCAGGCGTGTTTGTTTGAGCGAGTGACGGGATGCTTGCACAACATGAGACAGTGCAGCCTTTGGAATCAAATGGCTTTTGTTGAGGGGAAATATGCCAAAATGGCAGACACTTGACATTTCAGTTTCTTAGGTGGGAGATACAGTGATGAGTAAAGTGTACATGAAATGGCAAGGAAAAGTAATTTTGTGTACTGTACTTGTACCACGGGTATCCATACACTTTAGAGATTCTCCTGCTCAAATACATCTAGTAGTGTGTGAGCAGGACGGTCACTAAATTGGATACCCTGTTCATTTTTTACTAGATGCAGTTTTACTAGAATGCCTTGTCTGCTCTTTTCAGGTGGAGCCAGGCTCTAGCACTGTGCTGGCCATCATGGGAGAGGAGGAGATGGTCAACAATGTCACAGGCAGTCTGAAACTGCTCTAAACACTGAAGGAAAAAAAAGCAACTGTGGAAAAACAGATGTGTAAAATACCACTGAGCGTCCACAGGGGGGCGACATAGCCCCACAGCAGCGAGGCTCTCGGCATGTAAAAAAAAAAACAACCCCACAGAGCAAATCCCATAGCATTCACATCCTCCTACTGACTTGCACTGACTCTCACTTACACACACACACACATACACAGAATAACAATAATTTAAGGTGGGAGGAGGGCTGCACATGTGGATGGTTGCCTGGGTGCGTCATTCCAGGCCAGTTTAACGTTTACAGTGTATTCGCATTCATTACGTTATGAAAGGATCCCTGATTCTGTGCTCAAAAGAAGGGAAAATGTGTGAAGATCAACAGTGAACATATCGGTATGTGATCAAATGGGTAGCTGATACCCATCATCCCCTCGTGCATAAATATTTACCATTTAAGTTAGAACCTAGTGTTTTGGTGATTGTTGAACCAAAGTAGTCATTGTAAAAGAGTTAAATGAAATGTAACACCACACATAATGCATCCTCTCTAGATGTAAGAACTCCTGAAATATCTCCTTGGAAAGTTTACTGCTCATCAGCGAAGGGGGCTTCCTTTGCCGTGAATCGTGATGTATAAATCTATGTATGTATATAACTTTTATGTAACTTTAATGTAACGATGTGATACCCCTTCCAACCAAACATTCTTATGTAGAAATAACATGAATGCATACTGATATGAAAAGAAGCAAAATCTCAAAGCCATATTTATTGTGGAGTGCCATTGTTAACGTTTTCTGTTACTTTTTGGCTGTTAAGTTCTGTTTTTGTTTCTGCACCTACTTATTGTTAACTGTCAGTTCTAGGATTAAGGAGGTTGGTCATTTGCAATAATACTGGCATATGCTACTTGTCTTTTTCTCAATTAAAATTTAGTGTTTGTAGTGTTCAAGATCAGAGTGCTTTCTTTTTTCTTGTACCCAGAGACCATGTGCTTCTCAATTCTGTTTATAAATCAGACTAATATCCATTTGTCTTATCTGATGCCCGTTGGCTGTTGTTTATTTCCATTGTAATGTTTACTCGCTGTTACTTCCATAGCTTCTATTAATGGAAGATAGCAGTCAGCTTTAGAAAGCCTATGTTCACTTCCCAGGATCTGCTGCAGCTGGGAGATTTGGACACAATACCTAAGGAGAGGGATTTGTGCCAGATTTCTTCACAGTGGAAAAACATAAAATGCACTGCACACAACATCCCTTTTCCATTGTGAGATGCAGAATACATTCCTAAATGAAAACAGGGCTTCATGTCACTTGACCCCTTTACTGAAAACGTTGGTAGAGGATGTGCATTTTAAAAACTAAATGCTGAATTAATGTTTGAAGTGAAAACAATACACTTTAAAATATAATGAAGGTGTGGTGCAGTACTTCAAATAAATTTCCCTTATTAGGATGCAATCAAAATGGTGAAATACAATGCAAATAACATCACTTATAAAATTCAGAGTGCTGGCCAAAGTGAAAAGCAAACCCTCTATTACATTGTTCTCATGTCACTTGACCGTTTTTGTACTTTAAATGTATTTGTCTCATTAAAATTCAACTAAAATGGTAAAATGCACGTGACACTGCGTTTAAAAAGTACCATGTTCAAAACCTGACTATTTACTATTGTCTTAGGTTAAATGTATGGTGGAAAATGCACCACAGTTGTGCCTTTATTACATTTTCATGGAAAATACTAAATTCCAGCATTTACTTCATTTAATATTTCATTTTAGCAACGCCTCATGCATTGCTTTCAGTAAAGAGGCCAAGCAATGTGAAAACAATGTAATAAAGGTGAAGTTTTCCATTTTGGCATGTCATCTCACTATGGAAAAAATAAGGTCATGTTACATAGCATTCCATGCTTCTCCACTCTGGTGACTACTTTTCACTTTTGTATTTATATTCCTGCTGTAATACCACATATAACTATGTGTGCTGTATATCACAACTCACATTTTGCACTTGCAAATAGAACAGGATGCTCTGGGGACTGTAGGTCACCATACCCAATGCCAGCTCCTTCTCTCTGTTAACTAGGGGGTATAAGCCCCTTCAACCCTAAGAATTGTTCTACAACCTTTTAGTATTTTTGGGATGGGTTAAAAGTGATGTCTGTTATTCAGAACCATTAATCCAAGTAATCCCTTAGTACCTGACCTCACTAATGCTCACAGTGTAAAGCCAATTCAGAAGAGTAGAGCCGGTCACTCACTATTCTATTAACTCACTATTAATAACCTTGGATTTAGAAGAAACCCGAGCATGTGTCTTTTGGACATACAGTGTAGTTTGTGATATGGGCTACTGAAATCCATGTTACCCCTGTGTTCTTCATCTCAATGACTAAACTTGGCTCTTGCAGTATGGACGTTACTGTTAAGCAGGTATAGGCTACGTGCGTAAACATTATATCGCACCGAATAGGTTCACCCTGGCGTCCTCAGTCTACAGCAGTTTTATTCGAGGAGCTTCTCGAAGAGAACGGGGGGCAGGGTGGGACAGGAGGTCGTCTTCGACTTTAATGTTCAAGATGTCGTCTAATATCAGCTCAAAGACAACAATGGAGCAAAAGCAAGTGCCACGTTACAAGTTATGAGAAACGTAGACGCATTTCTGCTTGCCGCCTGCTCTGTCTCTCGGTTGTGAACCATGTGACCCGAATGTAAGTATGAAGTCTGTTCTCAGGCGGCACAATAGCGCCATTGTACACAGCGAGTCTCGACCTGGCGCTGCTGCTGGGAAACGCTAAAAGCACCAAGTCCGACTCGCTAGCGAATCGGTTCTTTGGATCTGATCCATAAATCCAACTGAATCAAGCTTTTTGTAGAGTCTACGTGACGTCCACGCCCGTGTTACAAGCAGGATGTGTATGTGCGTTATGAATCTTACTATCAATGTGCAACGTATTAAGAACAGCCCCTATGGATTCGGTGACGTTTTCTTTTTTGCGTCATATGTGGACCGTGTCGCCCTGTCTGTTTTCTGGTTCGAGTGGAAAAGGCGAGTTGAACACAATTGTATATGGAAGATATTGGAATAAAGCTAACTTGACTAGACTCGGGCTAAATGGCAAAGCTGATCTCACATGCGGTGGACTGATTAATTAATTCCCATATCAGAAACGCAAGTGAATCATTCAATCGTGTGGTTCTTCCAACCGGACAGTTCGAAAGAATCGGTACAGTGTACTGAAGTGAACGTTGTCGCTCTGGTCACGTGCTCCGCCGAGCCCCAAGGCTGCAGTGAGGACGAGATGTCCCTCTAGCTGAGCGCGCGCTGGTGCGAGTTACCTCTGCTATGCTGACGTGGGAGATAGCAATTTGTCGTTTCCCTTTTAAACTCAAACGCTGTCGGGCCAGGTGAAAAAACGGCAGCTGTTGTGAGTTTTTTGAAGCGTGAGAATGAGATCGGCACACCGCCTGTATTTATCGCAGCTCTACTAGCACTGTTCGCTGCTGGTGCGCTCTTAAACTCGTCCGTGAGATCCGATCCGAGACACAAAAGGCTACAGCGCTTCTGATATGGGTTGCTCGGAGGTTACGTGCGCCGCTGCATGTCCTGTATGGACAAGTTAGGCAACGATTAACATTAACATGATAAAGCGTGTACCGCTTGAATGCACTAGCTTCCCACTGTGGGAAAGAGCCCACGGCGGAGCAATGAATAAATAAAAATGGATTAAAATAAATCACGTCATGAATAAGAACCTCGGCTACTCCCCTTCCCCCAAAAACAAACTACACGGCCTCGGTGGACTCTGAAATACTGGTAACTACCAGATACATTTCCACTTGCAAATAAAATATTATAACAGTATTTATTTAAAACGTTGGGTTGGTTTAATTTAAATAACTGGGTGCATGTATTTTTACGGGAAGTTTGATAATATCGTTAATTCCTTTTGAACATCCTGATTTATTTCAGTCTTCAGGTCACTTTTATCCTAAACGCACGGCTCTTTTTAACTAACGTTATAGCCAGTAAGCCAGTTCTTCACAAGCCATTGCAACAAATGACGTTAACAAAACTGCCTCAGCCAATCCCCGCGCTCCTCAGGTGCCCCATGACCTGGCACAGAAATACCAGGCCAATCACATGCTCGCCTGATTGTATCCATTCATGTGCGGATACTTCGCCACCGTGCAACACTGGAAATGAAATACATGCTCTCGGTTCTGACACAACTGGCAATAATGGTTATAACTGGCAACTTACATCGGTTTTTAAATCTCGTCGAGTGGGTTGTTTCTTCATATTTATAGCAAGCGACCAAGAAAAAACACACACGGACACCTAGGAAAAAATGGTTTAATAACTCCCAAGGTTTTGAGGTTGGTGTGTGCATTCAGAACCAGACCCAAGAAAAGGCGCCCACTGAGCAGAAGTGGAGGCCATGTTTGAAGTGAACGAACACAAGTCAATATCCCCTGTCCAATCCCATGCCAGGTCCCACAAGACCGACCCTTCATGTTCCATTCATAGCTGAGTTAAGGTGGGGCTGACCCTACCTCTAATGTCGTAGTCCCTGGTATGGGGCCCCGGAGACCCCGTGTAGCTACGGATAGCTGCTATGTGGCTAACCCAGGCTCGGGGTATTCCCTTTTGCGCTGAATGGATTTTTTACAAGAATACAAGAAGAAAGAATAATCCCTTTATGAAAGAATTGAAAATCCCGCGGCCTGTGTATTTTAGTAACGTGACAACTGTTCCCATATCCTCATTTAACTTCTTTCGGATATCCGTTTAGCTACTGGGTCTTTACTCCTCGTCTGTGAACAAACTCCATCCACCCTCTCACCGAGCTCTGCAGAAGCTGACTACGCTTTTCCACCCCTCCCAAAAACAAAGTCCTGCCCTCTCTTGGTCAACGAAAACGTTTCAGTGTTTGAGTCCAATAATCTGTTCTCTTCTCTTTTTGCCGTGCAGATTGACAGATTTCTAGCCTATAGCAGCTACACTGGGTTGAGCCTCTCCGCAGAGACCGCCTCGGCGTGGAGCCCCTGCTGCAGCGCCGCGGAGACCCCGTGCTATGGTTGTGTGTCAGTTTCGCTGGGAGCCGCGGTCGGTGCCGGTGAGGAGGGGGATGGGCGCCGCTGCAAATGTTAAGGACCTGGATAGAATCACAGCCTTGTAACACACAGAGCTGTACCTACCCCATATAAATATCGAGCATAATTGGTGTAAAATATCATCATAAATGGATGCAACCAGTAGGGATCCAAAATAACATCCGAAGGAAGTGCTATGGCCCAAACAGGAGTGGGTATGAAACTTTCACCCTTTGCGTGAGGGACACTGAGAAGTTTGGAAGGTACCCCGGAGAGGGAGCTGCCTCTCGGCTTGCAGCGCGCAGGAAAAGCCGAGGTCGCGAGAAGAGGCCTCGAAGTCTGACTCGCCTTGATGTGGGAATATTTGAACACGGCCAATTATCAAAATAGGATATTTCATCTGATCTGAGTTGGAATGACGGGCTGGGTAAGTTTACGCGTTATTGCCTCGCTTATTTTGCAAGCATTAGCCTGTTAGGTACCACTAATGGCCAAAGTTACAGCATAACTTGGCAGCTCTCTAGTTAGCTAGCTCTGCGTGTGTGTGCGCGTCTAAGTTGTTGCGAGGTCTCGGCTGTTGTTTGTTATTTACCTCGACATTATTTTGAGTTATTCTTAGTCACAAACAAACGGTTTTCACCCCAACATAAAGTAGAGTTTGTGTTCGTTTAGCTAACTGCTCAAGTTAGCTGTTTAGCTAGCTATCTGGCTAGTAAATTATGTTTGTCGCTTGATAAGGCCAGTATTCACAATACTGTGCCCACAGTCCTCGTGTTATGGGAGCTGCATTTTTTTCATAAGAGCTGGCGATGTAAACATTTACTGTTTGTATTAATGTTGTCGTGTTTATGAGCACTTTTGTACCAGCATATTATGTTTACAACCCCCTTGTCACTCAAAGCGATGAACTGTGTTTGTACGTACAGTATTATTTGACAATTAATCGTTTTGATGCTGCTTCTGAAGTAACGTTAGCCAACAAACTGATCAGTTTCCTTGTAGTTCGTTAGGTTAGCCGAAGAATGTTTGCACCCCGCTCGGTTATCCGCTTCTTGTAACATTTTAAAACGATCATATTGGTTATTTTTGTGAAACACTGGGCTTTGGAAAGCTGTAGTTGAAATCTTTTTAGGTTCTCAGTGTCGTGGTTTAGATTCTGGGTCATATGGGAAGGTCTATTTTGATTGATTTTACATGGAACATGTTTGTATTTGTCTGCTAGCAGCTTGGTACATTTTCAAGGAGTTTGTCTGTATAGCCTGCCAATAACCTTAGCGTTCAGGTCAGAAGAGGTAAGTTGTGTACCAAACTGTATTCCCAGTTGTAAGATATTAGCTAGTGGTTTGAAATCACTCGAAAGGCACGGTTGTCTGTGGTCGATGAAGCAATGTATTTCGGACACCACTGATCATTTAGGGTTTTTTCCCCCAGCAACTTTTAGTTGTTTTTTATGTTTATCAGTCCTGTACATTCAAGCAGCTCTGCTCTGGCGTTATTAATTTTGAAGAATCGGACATGCAACTTGTTTGTTTTTGGAGTTTTCCCTGACGTTTCCTTGTTTGTGCTCCATGCTCGATGGTCCCAAGTAAACCACATTTCGTTTTTATCTTCAAGTTTAAGGGGACGTAAAGGAGCTTAGGTTTGGTGCGGTGTTGTGATGAACTTTCTCTCTGTCGCAAGCTAACCTAACATAATGCCAACTCTTAGGACGGTGACTTGCTTTTCTCATTCTCCCCCTCCTCCCCCCACTTCCCCACCTCCCCCATCTACCAACCCCCAACCTTTTCGGCGGCGGCGGCGATGAGAAATGGGTGGTATTTCTGAGGGGAGCTCGCGTTTCCTTTTTTAGCCTCCATTTTTATTTCAACAACAAGTGAGTCGAAACGACAGGGGAGAGAGGGCGAGCGAGGGTGGAATGGCTAACGATTTGGTTGCTGCTCTCTCCCCCTCTCCAGCTGGGAATTTCCTGTTTAATTATTATATGAACTCTCCTTCACATGCTGAGTTTCTAAAACCTGCTCTACCAGACCATTTTTATCGTCCTCACCCAAAGTTCTGGACTGGGAATTTCCGTGTCTCTTTTCGACGTTTTTAGTCTGCTAACGTTACCCTTATGTCTGATTAGCATGTGGTCGGACAATACCTTTAAATGAGAAATAATGGCAATGCCTGGGTATTACATTAGTCGCGTTTTGATGTGTATAAATATACCAGTATCTGTCTGTCATTATGGGTCACGTCAAGCTGGCTAATAGCTAATTTCGATTTTACCAGGACCCCCTCTCATTGACCATGAACAAAGGGTGTCCACAATAGTGCCTGAAATACTCGGAGCTGTTACGCAGCAGATCTGTTTTCGCAGACGAACATGAGCCCCAAATGACACGTGTGTCCGTTTGTCGTACGATGGTAGTGAGGAGACGAAGAAGCTGGCAACATTTCTATTACCATCGGTGATCACCTACAAGATATGATAAGGCCGAATGTATATTGTATGGTGTTTCTCTTAACAGGAAAACCAAGATGAGTGCAGGGGCATCCTGTTAGGAAACACTGCTCTGGAAAAAAAATGGCTGTCAATCAAATGACTTATAAAGATCAGACTTTTGTTTGTGTAAAATTGACAGGCATTTACATGTAGGGCACGTCCGTGTTTGAATATTGAAGACACAGTCAGACAGTGCTCAGAGGCCAAGGTTTGGTGTGGTCAGGATGGCAGGCCCACAAGTTGCATTTGTGCCCTTGCTACTCCACAGCAACAGCCACTGCATTTCTCTCCCTCTTTAGTCTTCTTCCATTCTCTCAGATGTGTGTACGATTGATCACGCCACACGTTTTCTGAATATGTTTCCATGTGTTATTTTAGTCACTGCTGTCGTTTTGGCCGCCGTTTACCATGTGAAATTTGAGCTCCCTCCCTCCCTCCCATCAACCCTCCCTCACCCGACTTGTTATCGAAGTAAACCTGCTTTTGTGAAGAAACAAAGGACAAATCAGCCTGACGAAAACACGAAAATGGTTTAGCACACCCAAACGAAGTTAAGGCATACAGTAAAACCAGGTGTTGTGGAGTATGCTGTGTTTGGAGTGTTTCACGTACACTAATCGTGACATGGTTTTGGTTTTAAAGGATGACAAATAAATAGCCTTTTCAGTTTTTCAGAATGAATGTAGGTCATTGGTTAAATTCTAATTACCATTGTAAGGCACAACCACAGTGTGGTAGTAAACCAAAAGTGAAAGAAGACTTGCTCTTTGCTCCTTAAGGTTTGAATGTTGTTGGTTTTTTAATTGTTTTTTTAGGCGCTGTTGAGCACTATCTATAGCTTGGATTTCCTGGATTTATTCCTGTATGTTGTTGCCCCAAAAGTGGGCCTCTGGTGTTGTGTTTTTTTGTTTTTTGTTTTTTTCCTTCCCTTCTTCTCCCCCCCCTCCCCCTCCCTCCTTCTCTCCCCTAGCTGTGCTGAAACATGACGATCTGAAGGAATGTTCAGTCAGAGGGGCAGGACTAGTGTGTGTGTGTGTGTGTCTCTCTCTGTCTCTCTCCGTCTCTCTCTGTCTCTCTCTCTCTCTCTCTCTCTCTCTCTCTCTCTCTCTCATATTCTAGTGCACTTGTCCATCTTTCCTTGGGGAGTATGAGGCTTCTTTATGTCAAGATTAGCTCATAATAAGAACGAACAGTTGGGAACAGCAAATGGTAATCTGAATGTGCCCTTTGATACATTTCTACAATATAAGCCATGTATGTATGCAGCACTCCTCCGAAGTGGTGGTTCAGGAACGTTTTATTAGACATACAGAGAGACTGGGTTTGAAATATGTTGCTGGCCCACTGCCAGAGAAAGACAAGATTCCAGCGCAGAGGAAGGGAGGGTGTGGGGTGACAGTTTTAGAGAGAGGAAGAGATATGTGGATGAGGCAAAGTAGTTGATGGTTGAGAAAAGGATCAAGCAAAAAAATTTTCAGCTTTCTGAATGTTTGTATATGCATTGTCAAATACATAAAACAACTGAATATCAAATGACATCATCCAGAATTCCCATATTTGTGCATATCTTGTGGTTGCTTGTCCCTGTTTTTGAATGTGTTCCTACCATTTCAAGCTGCAAATTAAACAAATTTTTTTTATATTTTTATTAAACTGATTTAAAAACTGATTTAAAATTGCTGTTCTCTAATGTAGTGTGTGTGTGTGTGTGTGTGTGTGTGTGTGTGTGCATAGGTGTATATGTGAGAGAGAGTCAGATCTGTCTTTGGTGGAGACATGTTTTTAGCCTGTTTGTGTGACTGCGTGTGTAGAAGGCTCTTGTCTGTATCCTATAGTGATATAGAACTAAAACATGGCGCTGTGACGCCTGCCTCCCTGCTGTCTTTTGATTGGAGCAGTTTCTTAGTTTCTCAGCCAATCACAGGAGGTTTCTCCATAGATTGGACACTGCATGTGCACATATGTTTGTGTTTTAAGGTTGGTGGGGGTGGTGTTTTTATGGCTTTGCTCCATGTTTTCCTGTGCAGTGAAGAGCAAAGGTTCCTGGGAGAAAAACAGAGGATGGAGGGGAAAAATAATCACAGGACAATTTGCATGCCACTTCTCCCTTTCTATCTCATTCGCCTCAGGTGCAGTGTCATGAACAGTAGGTTGAAATGTAAAAGCTATCCTTTATTTGTGTAGTACTGCAGCGTTAGCTTCAGGATTTTGTATCAAATAAGAAAACTATATACATATACATATATATCAATACAACTAACCTTAAGTCCCTGCCCCCGCTTTTCTCTGTCTCATGTGTGTCCACACAGGCACATGCATGTCTCCTCTTTCAGTCTCCCTCCTGCCTTCCTTCTTTTCCCTTTTTTGTGGAGGCAAAGCAGCCATTTTAGTTCCAGGGTTTGCGATTCTTTCGCTTCCACGTTTGTAATAACACAAAACCCAAGGTACAGTTAGATATATTTATTTTGTCAGGACAAGCAGTAGTGGGACATGATCCAGAAACAGCGTATTGACTGAAAGGGTGTTGTCACATGAAAGGCAAACATTTTATCAAGGTCTTTAGTAAGACTTGCGTATTGTAGTGCTGTGTGGCATGACTAACTTGACATGGATAATATGCAGTGTCTTGTCAGTAAAATGGGATTATTTAAATAAAAACATTTTTAAAGATTTGAAGGATATATCTATATAGGATATATATATCTATAGTTGAATATTTTAATTGTTTTTATTATTGATGGTGTCCTGTTTTTTGTTATTTCATTTATTCTTTGATCTGGGTAAAGGCTGTAGTGCGATCAGTACAAAATTAGTTGGTCATTTTGCAAAGCTCTTATCAGCTGATTTGGATAGGCAAAGTTGATCTTAAATTAGCACTTGGAGATTGCATGTTCATGAAGTGCCACAGATTTGTTAGCAAAGCTTAACCAGTCCCTTCAGCTCACACTTCCAGTTTTAGGGACTGGTAGGCTAAGCTCTGTATTGCTGGTTATGCAGGTCAAAGTATCAGCCTGTCATAACCTTTGCTCTTGTACTGACTTCCTCTTGTCAGAAAAAAAGGAAATATTCTGAATAATGGCCTGTGGCAAAATGGCTGTTGAAGCAGCATGAGGAATATTTGTGTTTGAGCAAGATGGTGAGGTGGAAAGACTAATCAGGTGGTTGATTTGGTCTATGACTACAGGTTTTTTTTTTTTTTGTGCAGGTTAAAGGTTAACATTGCATTGTGGGGATGTAGGTTCAAATAGCAGTGGCATGGCCGCTGTCACTGTGAAATTGCCAAACCACTACTATCTGTTTTAAGATTCTTGCCGAAGGACTTTTGTTCAGCAAAGAATCTCAGAGAAATGTTTCCTTGCTGTGTCACTAGCTTCTAAATCGGCTGAGTCCAATAGAATTAACCTATGTTAAATTAGTAGGTGTGTATGTAGTCTCTGAGGCAGGTAAGCTCATCTGGTCACACCACTTGATCTGTAGAACGAGTCGAGAAGAACATGTAGAAATGGAAGATTCCTAGAAATGACTCTTATTTGTCCATATACATGTCTTTGTTGTTCAAACAAAATGCTGTGTGTCTGAAATGGTAACTTCATATGTATGGAAAAAAAAGGGAACTTTCATGTATATTTAATTTTGGGTTTTTATTTAAATTGGTCTTTTACATTCCTTTTGGTCCAGTCGTCTTGGATTCACAAAATTGAAGAGTGTTTTAAATGGCATTTAAACATTAATTCTTCTCTTGCTTGAGAACCAAACGTAGGAAGCATGGTGGAATTGAAGAGCTGAGACTGCGAGAGTACGGGACCGGTTAGGTCGACAGAGGAATGGGGGGGGAGCGGGTTATTGCTAAGAAAGATGATGTCATCTCTGTGTGTGTGTGTGTGTGTGCGCGCGTGCGTGCGCATGTCAGGCTAGATATTAGAGCTGGGTCGAGCTCTGTTTCAGTACTGGGACAGTGATTTTTCTTTTTTTCTTTTTTTTTTCCCCTGAATGGATGCAGCCAAGCCCTGTCCTTCTTTGGTGTAGCGTGGTGTTTTCTTTCAGTATGACTAATCAAAACGGAACAAAAAGTACTGGCCCTTATTTATAGTGTTTAATAATGTTTCTATATAAATAACACAGATCTGGGAACACTGGCTGTTATGTAAGGTGTGTTACATTGCAGAAATCGTGGATAGGAGCTCCATATTGATGTTATTATATGATATGTTTAAGTCCTTGAAGGTTCTGAGGGAACTGAAAAGAACTACTCTTAAGATTTCTGAGATTTGTGTCTGGGGATTATGTAGGGAACGATAACTAGACTTCCCTAGTTTAAGGTAGCAGTATAAGACAGAAGTGATTTTGCCATGAGACATAGATAAACAGCAAAATGGAGAATGTTTTGATGTTAGTGTTGCCATATATTTAATCAAGTTTTAATAACAGGTTATTGCACCTTGTTCAGTTAAACATTCCTTCCCTGGTTTATTTTCCTTACCCTTTCTTCTTTTTCTTCTTCCTGTACTTCCTGCTCTCCCAGGTCTTTATTCTATCAGACAGGACTAAGATAAGAAGGACAAAAGATTTCTAATCTTTTACTACAGCTCGAGTATGGTGTGAGAAGGAATGTCAGGATAGCTGGGGAGGTGAGAGTTGAATCGATTGAATGTATGAATCAGGGACTGAAGGTGAGAGAGAGATTTGTGCAGCTTGTTTTCTGTCCATCGCTTTCCACTCCAAAATGGCCTTTGTTTTTCACAACCGGAGTGTACGTGTATATGCATTGAGAGACAAAAAAAGAGGGGTTGTCAGTAATTTGAGCCTAGTGTTGAGGATAGATGGACAAGCAGAACAAATGAGTGAGATGAACAGGAGAAGGGAGAGAGAATGAGCTGAACCTGGGGTAAGTGGGAAAAGGTGGTTGCTTAGCAAATTTACAGTTTTCCCTTGTACCATGGACGAAGGTGCCAAATAATCCAGGTGTCTTGGAAATGAGTTTGCAGTACACTGAAGAGATTCATGTCTCTAAAGGTGTAGATGTCTACTTCAGTATTGTATAGTGGTGTCTCGATACAGTGCGTTTTGAGAGTGTCTGTGATTATGGATGTGCCATGTTCTTAGTCTAGTCAAGTCAAATGTGTTCATATGCTTTTTACAACTGACGTCACAAAGCAGCTTTACAGAGAATCCGGGTCCAACCCCCAGTGAGCAAACCAAGGGTGACAGTGGCAAAGGAAAACTCTCTCAAAGCAAGGGGAAGTAACCTCGAGAGGAACCAAGACTCAAAAGGGGAACCCATCTTCCTCAGATTGACACAAAATAGCAAGACGAGCAAAAAAAAGTACAAGGATCTTAATGCAGAAAATAATATAATAGCTTTGGTCAAATGAGTAAAAACAAGTTAACACATGCTCTGCAGAGAACAAACTTAAATATGTATTTTTATTCTTCTATTGTTCTAAATTTTCTCCCAACCTTATTGTTTTGTGAGCTGCAAAGCTCAGTTAACTTCCTGCAGTGTTTGCATATATATTAATTCCCTGTTTGATGGTATCTCTCTTGCACATTCTCTCTCCTAGAGACCTTTGTTCTTTCCCTGTTTAGCTGTTTTTCATTCCTTGATGGTGAGTAATTGATGCTAGGGTTGGTGCCACAAACAGGCTTGTTCTTGGAACAGCTCATTACAAATTCTTGCTCCCAGAAATTCTGTTGTATGGTATGTAATCTCTTGATGTTGGTCAGTTGAACACTGAAATAATTTTACCCTGTTCTGTAGAGTACTTTTGTACTCTAAACTTACTTTGTAAGTTGCTTTGTTGACTTGAATGTAGGCTAGTGTTGGCCAACTTCATAGACACTTATTTTAAGGAAGTTGAACGACAAAGCATGAATTGCCTCTGTGTCATCCAAAAACCATTTTAAGGAACTTTCCTGTCTGTTCTGTCTTTTAGTGTAGTCTATGGCAAGTTCTGTGGGTCCATAGCCTGTTTGCTTAACATGCACTAGCTTTCACTTTAATGGCACAGTATAAACAATGGCCATGCAGACAAGCTCTGGTTAGCTGCAGGTTCTCCATACTATTACATATCTTCAGTTATATGTTCATCTTTAGTGTAATATGTCATTTTGTAAGATTATTTAGAAATGGATGCATCAGTCTTTTTAGTCTGATTCTAGTTTTTGTACCTGAAGTCATTGTATCAGCCAGATCAAGTACCAGTCAAATACTAGAGAGAATGTTTGACATCTTTAGTTTAAAAACCTGTGATTACCATACTTTAGCTTTGAGTAATAAATAAACAGAAATAAATACTCAGGGTTAGAAATAAATTATGTTTATGACAAGTAGGCTACTGGTTAAAGCACTGTTTGAGTTTTATATATATGGTAACTATGAAACCAGAAGAGCCAGTAGAGATCTCACAATATTAGATTGTGCACTATTACAGACAGTGCTGTTCGATGTGAACAGATCATCATTAGTGAGTTTTAGGTGTAATTAGCGCATTGCTTATATCAACAGGGATTGAAACCTTGTGTTGATTCCCACCGCTGAGACTTATATCCCTGCAAGAGGGACTCGTGTTGCTGCACTGCTCTACCTAGTTGAGCTGCTTGGTATAGGAATGTGAGGGTTTTAGAGCAACACGTCATATCGAGTTAAGTGCTAAAGGTTGTGATGTAGGACCTGATTTTCTAGCAAATGTTGAAACGGCTGTGGAAGTGTTGAGTGGCAAACTCGACAAGAGACAATCACTGTACTGTTGTTCTTTAAATCACTACGCTGTCACCACAACCTCCACTGAGCATTGTTTTTACCATTTGTAAACTTAAGCAGAAAACTGCGATTTGAAAACTTAAGCAGAATTCCCAGTTGCTTTTATTCATAATACTTGATTCTCAACTCTGCAAACTCAAAACATGACTCAGAAATCATATTTGAGCATCAGTGTCTTGATTAGCCTAGCATAAGCATGATGCATCACTTTCACAGTACTGTGAAGTTGTGCACAAAAGAACAGAGGGTGCAGATGATTTGGTCTGGTGTTGCAACAAGTCACAGCAACTTTGTGTTATTTTATTTCTCCCTGTGTCCCTGGCGTTCTCCTTTGCCAAGTGCATTTGCCTTTGTGTCTGTATAACAGGCTTGCTTTGATTAGTTAGAAAAATGAAAGTAATTCACAAGAATTGGCTGCATCTGCCCCCCCACCCCAAGTATCCTTTTGATGTATTCCTCCTCAGCTCTCTCTCGCTTATTTGAAAGCCTATGTGAAATTAGCTTGACAAGTAGAAGGAAAATGGGCCCTAAAAAAAAACCCCAAAAACCAACCATCCACTTAGTGCATTTAATGCATGCCAAACAAGTGAAACGTCAGTGTATTTGTCAGGACGTCAGTTCTGCCCTTTAAGTGAGTATAAATCTAGGACTAGCCCTGATCCGTGAATGTAGTGACAACTCCGTAAAGTGGCGTAAGCTGCTGCACTGTTGATTTATTAGGAGATTAAAGGAGAGGTAAAGCTGACGCATCCCGAGCTCGTTGGTAAGATGGTGTTAGGTCTGGCAGCGCACTTCCACTGAGTCCTTGTCCGCAGTAACTATGGGCCGTTAGCAACCGTATCTATGGGGACATGTTCTAGAACGCCATGCATGCGGGTGCTAAGATGTTTCCTGATAGGAGGTGAAAAATGTCTGTATACGCGTCCCAGCAGACTCGGCTTGTAAAGGTGGGGGGTGTTTGAATTCAGATTGCTGTGAGGTTATTTAATCATTCCTGTAGTTTCTGGTTTAACATAAGACAGGGCTGAAAGATTAATCAATCGTATATTAAAATCACAATTTAAAGTTCAGTATTCAGATCGCTGCTGTTTTATTTATAGCCTATTTTACCCAGTCCCTATCTTGGGTGGGGACTATTAGCCTAATATCAGAGATTGTCAACTGCCTATAGATGAGACCAATTAGAGGCAACCAAACACGATATCACAACCCTGACGTCACAACCACAGTAAAGGGGGATGTTCTGAACTTACTGACGTCAACAGGCCTGGACTGTAGTTCCCAGAAATTAATTGCACTTCAAATTGCAGTCACAATACTCATCAGAAATCATAAAATATTCTTTTAAGGCCTCATCTTGACTAGAGAGTAGCGATGGACAGGTAATAGGACTGATTGATAGATTGATTTTATATCAAAAATATAATTTATGAGAGTGCAGTTTTCAAATTGCAAGAGCTGCAATTTTTTTTAATACATTTTTTAAAATTACATCATCAAAAATATCTTTAAGTTTTAAGTAGGGAAAATTAGGGCTGAATGTTTAGAGCTAGATAGTGTTTTTATACTGTATATCGAAATCTCAATTTGAAATAATAGTTTTCAATTTACAAGAGCAAAAATTATTATTAGTCTGTATTATGAAACCTGTTGCTGTAATTAATTTATAATGAGAAATTAATACTAATAACAGCAGATGATGAGTTAGATGACTCATTAACAGCCCATGTTTACCTGCTACGTTTGCCCCTCAAAAACTGAAGAAGTGGATACGCCTGTGTTTTTGGCCTAAAAACAACCCTGGACCTCAATTAATAGAAAGTTATCACAATTTATATCACAGTTCTAATATTGGCTGGGAAAGGTGTAGTTAGGTATTTTGCCCAGATCATTCAACCCCAGTGGATCGATATCTGAATATTTGTGCTTTTGGTCCTGGTGTAAGATTCAATCCTGGCACAAAAATATTTCATATCATTTATTTAGGAGGACTAATGTGATTTTCTACCTCTCAAAAATGCTGCTATAAATGCTGGTATAGCACAGGAGCTACATATCAGCTTTCTTCCCCTGTAACTGTTTAATTGTTAATCTCATAAATAAGCATTTAGATTTTTATTTGACATAATACTAGTTTAAGTGAAGATGCAATTTGAACAAAATTTAATTTTGTTAAGTGGGGTATTTAAAAAAGAATTCTGATTCATAAAGGTTTGTTTAATAGTCACAGTCATAATCAATAATAACTAAATGTCAGACCTCTTCTTTTAATAAACAAACATACATACATACATACATACATACATACATACATACATACATACATAGATACATACAATAAAGTCTGACATATTCAGTCTGTTCCTGTTTCATCATCTTATCTTCCTAACTGCTTTTTGTTATTTTACTAATATTGTAGTTGTGTGCAACGTTGACGTTTGTTCCTTGTCTTTATTGCTTTTATTTGCGGCTGAAACTGTTAGTGTGTACGTTTGATTAGAGGTGATTGGTGGAGGGAGTGACAAACCCACCAGATCTGCATTGATAAATGTCAGTGAGTGACTCCAGTGAATGTCTCAGTACTGTTTGAACATAAGAATTCTGCCTCTGCACATTTGGAAATTCCAGTCTCTGAATGATTCTCCATGTGTATGTGGGTTTCTGTCAGTGTATAAGCATAATAAAATGACAGCCATGGCTAATGCATCAGACATACAGCTCTGCCCCCCTTCTGTGCTGCGGAGGAACTGCATCATATGGGTAATGTAGCCCAGTAATCGTGTTTGTGCGTATTGTCTCTCTATGAGATTTAGTCAAGCTGATGTGGTTTGCGTTTAAAAACACCTGGATTATAAACAAAGACTTTTGTGTATGCTCAGATCACTTGATCAGAGGTGGCGACTTGTTTGTCTGGTTTAGTTTTGCAGTGATTGGTTCTTTAAACCAAAGCAGTTGCATGGGGTACCTTTTGCCTCTACCATGATTCATGAACCTAATGTGAAGGACTGTATCTCTCTCAGGCCTCTATAGCTGTTACTTGTTAAATGTTACCAGTTGATGATGATAAATGATAATGATGGATTTTTTTTTCTCTCTCTTGGAGTCATTTTTGTTGTCTCTTCCTTTAAGAACACAAGATGGCTGACTAGTCAGTTTTTCTAAGGCTGAAAAGATAGACAGCTTCTTGTGTAAATGGACATCACTGAAGTTCTGCCAGATGTAGAACCCTAGCTTTGAAATCTTTTCACTGCTAAACATTGTGCTCACTCATTGATAACCTTCTTGTGGCCATGTGAATGCTAGTCATTGTAAATTAAGTTTGAAGTAGTAGAGTCCTTTTTAGGGAACAGGTTAGGAACCTTTTGCTATTTATTTGTTATGTCACAGCAGGAAGAGACTGTACTGCAAGGTTTTGGTCAGCTCCAGGAAGCTGCAGTGGGCCAGTGAGTAATAGTTTAAGAGTGAGGTCATCTCTGGATGTTTATGGTGTTGTGTGCAAAGGCAAGTATATGTACAGAAGCCTTCTCTCGGGTTTCTGTACAAATCCACAGGTTTTTTTTTTCTTTTCAGTTTCATGTCAGAAGTTTTGTTTTCGATCCTTACCCAATAGTGAGTTTAACTCTAAATATAGCTCACTTTGAACAGCCATGTGCCTCTTGGCAGTTTGTTGGAATTCCCCTTGGTGGATGACGGAGGCACTTAATGTTTGTACAACTCAAACTCTTGCCCAAGAGTGACCGAAAGTGAAGGACAATATCTGGCAGCTTTGAAAGGTAGTACTAGCTTACAAGAACAATTTCTGCAAAATCACAATTTAAAGTTTTTTTTTTTTTTTTTCCAAAGCTGTAGGAGCTGCCCTTGAGATTATAGCTTGGATGTTTTCAGTGTCAAAATTTAACCTAATAACACAGAGCCTGTGAATCACTGGTAGATGAGTTAAACCAATCACAAACAGACTCCAAACACAGCAAACAGACTCCCACAGTTAGCTAGTCATCTGGAACACCGCATTCAGTGCTCAGTGCTTAAGCCTCAAGCCTGAAAAGGTTGATATGCTGGCCTTCTCTGCCAATTAATTATGCAGTTATTGTAGTGGTTAGAACATGAATTATAAAATATCTGTTACAATATTAATTATTAGATATATTCAGCAAAAGAATTTTTTGTAAGCCTGAATTACTCCTTAAAGAGAAATTAAAAAGAGCAGTATTAATCTGTTTGTGACAGTATTCAGAATTCTGTATGCATGCTTCTGCTGTTGCTTATTTCCCCTCTCTCTCTCTCTCTTTTTCTCTCTAGGTCTCCTGATGTGCGTGAGGTGCTGTGAGTGGCATTGCGGTGCCCCGCCTCTGGAGTGGTCTGTCGCTGCCATCCGGACCTCGTGATCCCCTCTTCCCTCCTTCCCCCCTCCTCTCCTCCTCTCCCCCTGTCCCTCCATCCCTATCCCCCTTCCCTTCCCCTTTCCCCCTTCCCCCGCGGCGCTGTGCTTGAAGTCATGAGCATAGCAATCGCACTGGGAGTCACCACACCTGAGACACCTTACACAGACATGGCCGCTGGATCAGAGTGAGTACTGAGTGTGTGTGTGTGCGTGCGCATGTATACACGTGTAGGAAGAATGCCTAAGCTTGACCTTAAATTTGAGGTGGTATTCATATACATGTGAGGGACAGGATTAGATGTTAAGTCTGAATGTTTGTTTTTGTCTACCTGATTAAAACATGGACATGGTTAAAATCTAATCCAATGCAGTGCAACCTTGTTTCTCCCCTTTTAAATGTGAGGACAGGACAGCTTCAGGAAATAAGAGGAAGGGGTGGAATGTGTATAGTCAGCTTTAAAAACTGAGTTAAGTCAGAGAGGCTTTGGCCTGAAATGTTAGTTACCTTTTCAGTTTGTGTGGGGAATTATTTAAATGGCTGTGAAGGTGGATAATCTGCAATACATGATTTGTTTTATTTAAAGACAAAAAGAAGAAGCAAAACTGAATCACACTTTAAATTGTGGCATGTGTGTTCACAGCTCTTAGAGGTGTTAAGTCTGACTGCATGGGTGTTTTTGTACTTTACATTGTAATTTTACATGCTCAGACTCAAAAAAGAAGATCTGACTTGATGTTAAGGTCTCAAATGCATGGTCAGCATTACAATTATAATACTAATAAACACCCAGATGATTCACTTACATAATGGGAAACATCTTTTCCACCACATTTTGACAGAGTTCCCTTTGAATGCTCTTTTAATGTGCTCACAGTCAACAGATTCACCCACTCTGGGTAGAGACCATTAAGCTGGCACATCTTAACAAATGTTCCACATGTTGCATGCAATTACGTTTCCAATAGAGTGGGCTCTAAAAAAAAACCCAAATCGTACATAGTGCAGCCTAACCAAATCAATATAGCAGGTTTTATATTATAATATCACAATCCAGTAAAATCCAATGGTCTACTTGTTACCATATAATTACTGTGTAGTTGGAGACATGGTATTATTGGTTTTTAACTGGCATATATACATAAAAAAATATGTTGTGATGTAATTTTTTGCTTTCTGACAATGGCAAAAGTGTTATTGTCCACACCTATGACTGACCACTAAACACAGATATGATCTATGCTATGATGAGTAGCTAAAATTACCAAAACTAAGCTGTTTACCTGTAGAAAACTGTTTCTGTTGGTGAATTACTTTAATCATTTTATGATTATGAAACGAATGTGGGGGTCTTTAGAATGGTACCACATAGTGGAGACCCAAGCCTCTTTTTGCTTGCAAGGTTGAAAAAGAAGAGTTCCTGTTTGGTAGGCGTTGGAGGTTACATAACAGAGCCATGATCATTCCTTCATCTAGAGCAGCTCCTGCATTTGTCATTTTAGAGCAGTACTGCCACCTAGCGGCAAGTCCTGCAAACATTAAGAAGATGGACACTTTGTTTATTCCCAATTATACTAGCCTCTGCACAGCTTTCCTTAGCTCAGTGGTCCACAGCTGATGTTCTGCATTTTGTTGCTTTTTAACTACATGGTTGTGTTTTCTGTCTTTCTCCCTTCAGTCCTGAGTCAGTGGAAGCGAGCCCTGCAGTGAATGAGAAAGCATACTCTAACCACAGCTGTGGGAGTGCACAGAATCATGGATACCGCGGCCTACCCTATGCTGTGAGCATCGCTTCACTCGCATTGCATGCAGCTTAAATAAAATTGTACTGGAATTGCAGAAAGTCAGAAAGTAATGTGTTAGATAATAAAGTTCTAAATTTACCATGATTTTTTTTGCCTTGTTTTTAAGTGCTGGTAATTTGTGTTGGCATCTAATAAGCATTGCAAATTAATATGTAGTTTTCTACAAAGTTCATAATTCATTGTAGAGCTCCCCTGCACAAAATTTTTTACAACCATGTTCAAATATCACACTGTAACTGCTGAATCCTGCATGATTTTGAACGCCACCTTTTATTTTCATTCCCGCCTCCTTTCTTTCTCCTTCCCGCTCCCCCCCCCATTCCTCTCTCTCTATCTCGTTCTCTCTTATCTCTCTTTCTCTCTCATGCCTGAACACCATTGTTTGAAGATGCAACAGTCTTCCGTTGTGTGTTGTCAGGATCATAACTATGGAGCACCGCCCCCTCCCACCCCTCCCGCCTCCCCGCTCTCTCAGACCATCATCCCCCGTCTGGAGCTCAATGGCCGCCCCCGATCCCGTTTCCACCCCAATGACCCTGACAACTCCGCTGACAGTGAGAGCTCGTCAGAGGAGGAAGAGGGTGCCGTGCCGTCCGGCTGGTGTCAATGCCGCCTCATGCCGGACGGCTACCTCCTCAAATGCGAGAGCTGCAGGTAAGAAGGGTGCAAAACTGGCCTGATGACCCCTTTGTGTTTAAGATATGACCTTTTTAGCATTTAAACTGTTTATAGACCCTAAAGAGTTTAAAGTAATTTTTTATAGATTTGATTTGCATGATGGAGTTTTTAGAATTGTAATATAATGCTCTTCGTAATTTCATTGTTAAATAATAAATTACAATAATACATGGTTTGATGTTAGTCATGACAAAGTCGATTTTTTTTTCTTCTTCAAAACAAAAACGTTTTTTTTTTCTGAGTAAATTTTATATTAAAATCAATTTAGATGTGCAAAATTGTTCATGAAAATGTGCACCATGATTTTTAAAAACCAATTTACGTCCTTTACTGTATTATTACTATTACTATTATTATTATTAGGGCCATTCTGTCAGTAGCATCCTGAAATTTAAAGTATGTCTGCAGTGTTTGACTGACTGTTTAAATTTTGTGATGTGTACAGGGGTCTGGACAGGAGGAAAGGATTGGATGGACAACGCCGGAAAGCTGACAATGTGTCTGGTATGACAGAACAAGCATGAACACACTCTTAGACCAAGTGTAAAGTTTGTAAGTGTCAGTTTTATTTGTGTGTGTATGATCTTACAATAGAGTGTGTGTGTTTGTGTATGTGTGTGTGTGTGTTGACAGTAGGAGAGAGCAGTGCTACAGAGAGTGGGGATGAGGAGGTGTCAGCAGCCACAGTGTCATACACAGCCACTCAGCACACCCCCACCAGCATCACCCTCACCGTCAACCGAGTCAAACGCAGCAAAGCCAAGAAGAGGAAGAAGAGCACAGAGAAAACACGAGCCACTCCTAAGGCAAAGAAGGTCAAGGTACATACAGTCAAAAATATGTATACACTCATGCTGCTAAGTGACTTATGGTCACATATATTGTAAGTACAGCTGTATTTTTGACCAGCAAAATGTTATATGCTTTACAAATATTACAGTATTACCTGATCTGATGTAAATGTTTTTGTCCTGCAGGCCTTTAGAGAAGGTTCCCGAAAATCTTTGAGGATGAAGGTAAGACAGACAGACAGACACACACACACACACACACACACACACACAGAAATCATCAAAAACTCCTGTCTGTTTCTTTTAGAACTCCACCAGTGAGGCCAGTGGCTTGGATGAGAACACAGCTGAAGGCTGGGAAACACGTATCCGCCAGTGGACAGACCAGTATGAGGAGGCCCTGGCCAACCAGTATAGTGCTGATGTTCAGACTCTCCTCCAGCTCCACCACTCCTCCAACAAGAATTCTGCGAGCCAGCCAGCACTCACCATGGACACAATCAACCGCACAGAACTGGCCTGCAACAACACTGTGCTCAGCTCTCAGATGCAGGTACAGTACAGTAATTGAACACTGTGAACACTGTATAGACACTGTGATTTAATACAGTGTGTAGAGTGATGCAATTCAGCTGATACTGAAGGTCTTTGGATTTCAGAGACGCGACACAGTTCTGCAAATCCCATATTGTCAGACAGTTCAGCTTCTGTAGAGTATTGGGGAAGTTCAAACTTTGTTGACAATTTAGATGACTATAAAGTTAGTTAAGTTTAACCTCATTGAGTCAAGTATGTGGATAACTGCATGTTCAGTCTTAAGCGGCATACTCTGGTGCACCAATTAAGTGTGTGTGTGTGTGTGTGTAGTTACAGTTGGGTCGTGTGACGCGTGTGCAAAAGCACCGAAAGATCCTGCGAGCAGCACGTGACTTGGAGCCTGACACACTTATCATTGAGTACAGAGGCAAGGTCATGCTCAAACAACAGTTTGAGGTCAATGGCCACTTCTTCAAAAAGTGAGTTTGCATTTCTTGTGAGTGTAAAGCATGCATACATCAGCGTTCATTCATTTCAACATCCTTTGTACTGTTGTTGTTGTTGTTGTTTGTTGTTAAAGAGTAAGTAGAATCCCTTTACTCTGGCTTTGCCCTATAATAATGATGATGCCTGTGCCCTTCCTCTTCAGACCCTACCCATTTGTCCTGTTCTACTCCAAATTTAATGAAGTGGAGATGTGTGTGGACGCTCGGACGTTTGGCAATGACGCTCGCTTTATTAGAAGATCCTGTACACCCAATGCTGAGGTCAGTAGACAGTGAAGATGTGACCAGGAGGAAGCATTTGGACATTTGAAATATAGCTTGTCAGAAGTGGTTTCTAAATATGTCAGATTTGTTAAAGCATACATGAAGTCTGTAAAATGGTTTGTGTTTTAAACTTCCTTTTTAATCCTTTTTCTTGTATGTTAATCCTCATAGGTACGGCACATGATTGCAGAAGGGATGATTCATCTGTGTATCTATGCAGTAACACGGATCTCTAAAGACTCTGAGGTCACAATTGGTTTTGACTATGAGTTCAACAGCTGGTCAGTGTAAAGTTCTTTTTTTTTTTTTTTTTTTTTTCCCCCCACTTGTTTATGGAATCATGACTCCTGCCTAAGTATAGTAAACAGTTGACTGTGTCAGTGTGTTGACTCTGATTCTATTTTTTTATGCAGTAACTATAAGGTGGACTGTGCATGTCATAAAGGCAATCAGAACTGCCCGGTGCAGAAGCATAACCAGAGTCCCTCAGAATCTATGCTGCCCCCACCACAGCATCCACTGCCTACCCTGCCAGGGGCAGAAACACGTCGGAGACGGGCTCGGCGAAGAGAATTAGAAGGGAGTGGATTCATTGGGGCTGTGTCTGATGATAGCAACCAACTACTGGATGAACATGGGGAGACCCAGGGAGCCAGTGATGGAGAGGTGGGTGGGTGTAAGGATGGGGAAAATGTTCTACAGTGGCAGATTTCAGTACCAGATACCTTGAGAAGCAACTCAAACCTGTAAGTGGGGAGCTAAGAGACCATCTATAGACAGCCTAGAATTTGGGCTATGCGACTTGCAGAGAAAATTGCCTTTGTGCAGTGTTGAGCTTGGCGTTGATGTAGATTAGGTATCTGCAGCGTTGATTCTGGACAACATTTGAATATTCTTGTTTTACCATTCACAAGCAGCTATTGTGTTTTCAAATGAATATAACCTCTGCACATGTTCAGTTGCAAAGCAGCTTATTTGCAAAATACATGTTTAATGCATAGGAAAATGAACAGCTCCAAGAAAAGACCTTTTTAATGGTCTGCAGGCTTCACAAAGTCAGGATTTACTGTATGATGATGATGATGATGATGATGATGATGATGATGATGATGATGATTTTTGTTCTGGCTCCACAGGAGGGTTTGATAGATGGAATGAAGCAGGAGGAGGGGCATGAGGAGGTAGACGAAACTGGAGCCCTTATATCGAGCAGACGGGTAAGGAAGGGCTCAAAGAGGGACAATTTACAGCTAACTTATCTCTAGTTATTGATTGGGCATTACTTGACGTTTTGATTTTATGCGGTCTCCTGTAGTCACGAGAGGACCGGAAAGCAGAGGCCATCATGCATGTGTTTGAGAATTTGGAAAGGAGACGAAAGCGTGTTTCTCAGGGCATGGAACGGGGTGGGCCTGATGACCCCAAACATGAAGGTGTGGACCCTGAGGAGGGTGGGGCTTCCTCTCCCATAGTGGCTAACCCTGGACCAAACATAGGAGTAACGGGAGGAGTTAGCACACGGAGGACGTCTTTCACTCCTGTGAGTCACTGTGGTTTATATATACTTGTAATTTGAAAGTATTGTTTTCTTGCTCTTTCTATTCCTAGAATTGATTCAAAAATTTTTTAATCTGTGTTTGCAGTTGCATTTGGCAGCTATAGACCTTATTTCCCATCCTGTGTAATCCATTTTTTGGGGTTTGTTATTGACAATATTTTGACTGTGACTTGGTCAGTTTATGTTTTGCTAGCAACCAAGGACGCGTATGAACAGTTTGTGAAACGCCATCACTGATGCTTAAAAAAAACTTTGAGATATTTTGTTTGTTTTCCTGTCTAAGGACCCAGCAGCAGTTTCAGCGGACTCAGAAAAGACACCCTCTGTGCCTCTTGCCACCCCAAAACCTACCCCAGCTCGCTCCTCCAAACCACGACCCAAGAGTCGCATTTCCCGTTATCGATCAGGCTCAGCCCAGCGTGCACGAAGGCAGCGGCAGGCTCTTTTGGCTCAGCAGGCAGCTGAGGCTGGGGCAACGGGAGGCGAGGAGGGTGGCAGTGCAGCTGGCCTGGGGGATCTGGGGCTTGGTGATGGGTCGTTGGGGCCCGGGCAGCTGCAAGATGGAGACAGCTATGGTGCAGCTTCTTCAGCACTTGGTGGCAAAGCTGGTGTGAGATACCCCAAAACCAAAAAGGTAAGGTTTCATGAGGCCTTCTGCTCTGCATGTTTTTCTCTGCTACCACCTGGTCCAACCGATAAGCTTATTGACAGCCGTTAGTCAGTTGAAGTGGATGTGGTAAATCAGTGAAAAGTGTTGAAATGTGTAGGCCGGAGCATTTCAACCACTGGAGCAGCCTTTCCAGCTCAAATCCAGAACCATGTTTTGTGGTTTCACTGCTACAACATATCTAAATTATATCATGACTTGATGTCAACCTCTGCTCTTTTTGTCTCAGTATCTTGTGACAGAGTGGTTAAATGATAAGGCTCCCGAGCGCGTTGAAGAGCCTGTGGAACGGCCGCTTCGTATCACAACTGACCCTACTGTTCTGGCAACAACGCTGAACATGCTGCCAGGCCTCTCACACTCACCTCTCATCTGTACCACACCCAAACACTACATCCGTTTCGGATCGCCGTTCAACCCAGAGAGACGCCGTCGACCGCTCACTGTTGACCCTGCCTACGGCTCCTGCAAAAAGGTAAATAAGAAAGGACAAGGTGCTTAAACAGTTTTGCGGTTTGGGTCATGTTTCTTTAGACCCATTAAAAACATTGCAGGTCCAAGGTCATATATACCAGTGGAGAAACTGTTAGATTCCTGGAGCTCTGCAGAACATAATTTTAAGTGATATGAAATCTCTTCTCTTAATGTATAATATTGGATCTGCCTAATTTATCGAATTGATCGAAAACGATGTTGTGTGTTTCTTAGCATTTTGCTTTAGTTAGCATCTGTATTCTTATATCTACTTTTTTTCTCTCATTCTTTTTCTATCTATCTGTGCAGAGGTGGATAAAGCAGGCACAGGATGAAAGCATGTCATTTGTTTCCATGGAGGATGGAACAGAGTCTAACTCGTCACACCAAAGTAACAGCAGCAGCACGGCCTCCCTTAACTGCAGACCTGGTAAAACTTGTCATTTACATAAGATTTCAAATGCAAAATGTTTTATTGAATTTATTTTTACCTGTCCTTTGTCTCACACCACTTTTCCGTATGTAGAACTGACAGCACCCTTTAAAAAGAGGAAGTCGAAGTATGCAACAGACGCTGTGGCCCCACCCTCTGACCTTTTGCTGCGACCATTGTCCCCCATCACGCCACCACTGCCCTCTGAACCATCAGTGAGCACTCTGCACCCACTCCTGTCTTCATGCTCGCTCTATTTAGGAGCTGAGGAGGAGAGGCAGAACGGTGCCACGCTTCCTTATTCGCCACTGCCGTCCCTTCCCGCCAGCCGCTGCAACACACCTCTACAGTTTGAGGTGAGCACTTGGTAGCCTCTAGTCAGGCTCTTGTTTAGATAAACATACAGATAGTGACCTGATCTATCGCTTTCTGGCACAGATGTTACTGACACTCTCATCTCTCACTCCCCTGTTCCACTGATGTCTGAAATGTACCTGTGTTAACATCATATGTGTGGTATTCTAGCTAACTGTTGGAAACTGTTGATTGCTTGAGAGCAAATAGTAGTGGACATGAATAAACCGCAAACTCTTTTCTTTGCAGAACATCTCGTCTCCTGAAGCATCTCCTGTGCACAGATCAGAGTCTCTTTCACCAGAAGTAAGACGTGAAGACACTTGACAAATTATTGTAAAAATATTTGACATTATAGTTCATAGTTGTGTGTTCATTATACTAATATCTGACCATCTGTCTTTAGCCATGTTTGCGGACAGACTTTGATACTCCACGGATTGCAACGTTCCCTGACCTTTCCATGACCTCCAGTCTCGGCAGTCCTGCACCTGTATCTGACGATTTCCCACTGACTGTCTCGGACACTTTGGGTGGGTCTGGAGGTGGGAGTTCCCTAACACCAGTCCCCATGTCCAGTGTCGGTGATGCTTCTCTGGCTTCGCGCTCAAATGAGGCTCAAGCTCGAGAGCAGGTCTTCAGGACAGAGTTTAACCTCATCTACACCTGCTCTCCCCTCAATGCTAACCTGACCACTGGCCCTGTCGCTGACCGGCGCCATTCCCATTCAGAGGGCAGCTTTTCTCCTGCTGAGTCCTACTTCAGCACTGTGAGTGGCCAGGCTCTGCAGGCAGAGACAGGCTCCGGTTCTCTCTCACCCTTTCCAGAGCCTCACTTTGGGGGTGGCTACCCAGACAGTGGAACGCCACCTCATACCAGCAATCCTCCACAGAAGAAGAAGGCAAGTACACCCACCTCCAGATGTCACCTCTTTATACATCCTAGGCCAAAAATAAAGTTTACACAAGTTTACCCTGTAATCTGGTAGCCAGTGGCAAGCGTTTGGCCATGTTTAGTGTCTGTAGTTTGCTTTTGTACTGAAATTGCGAGAATAACATAGCTACAAAGAACTGGAAGCTAGTGAAACTTAAAAAGCAAAAGCTTTAGACGGCCCATCTTTTGGCTACTTTGGGATTTTAAAGTGTAAATATGATATTTCACTGAACAGTCACTTTAAGCTAACGAATTCCAGAACTGACTGTGGAGACCTTTTAACACATCAAGTAGTCACAGCTAAAGTTTTCATCCTTAAATCTACTGTATGTGAGATTTAAAACATCGCTCCTCATGTGGAAAACGATGCATTTCGCTTCATTTATCAAACCTGCTCGACAAAAGATGTCACTGTAACTGAGGAGAGAGGTCGTTTACTTGGAAAGCTTATTATTCTCTGCAGTTGAGGCATAATTCAAAGTATAAAGATCAGACATTGTTGCATTGTTCTGTCATTCCACAATTTTCTATCTTTCCGCAGTCCTTTGCACCAACCAGATTCCACATCAGGTAGCATTCTCTAAGAGTTAATATTGTAACTATAAAATGTCTTGTGATTTAAATGTTCAGCTGGTTTGATGGGCAGAGACTCTGGGTGATTGTAGGCTCTTGATGGATCTGTTTTGTAGAAATAAGTAGTAATGTAATCCTTGATTTCCAAGGAACAAAATCTTTTTTGATTTGTCTAAAGGTAAAGCAGAAATCTCCTCTCAGATTCTCATCAAAAGGTCCAAAAAGTGATTTTTTTTTTTTTTCTTTGTGTTTCAAGCTTTAAAAAAAAAAAAAAAAAACTCTTATGGTTTGTTCTACCCTCTCTGTTCTCCTCCTACTGTCCCTTTTATACCTCCTGCATTCCGACCAGTTTTTCCCCTTGAAAGTTTTGCCAAGTCTTCTCTTTTCCACTTTTTTTCAAGGCAGAGGGCCATGGGGAGTGGCGTTAGTCAGCTCTCAGGCTTGCCTGGTTACCAGGCACTAACTGTAAGGGGCGAATTCAAGCCAGGGCAGAATATGGTGAATATTACATATATGGCCTCCATCTAGAAGTGTGCATGTGGATATTGTTTTGCATACAGTGCGCCTCTTTTCCCTGTACTGCCTCAAATCCCCGTAACATGCATAAAATCATTGAATATTGTTTCTTTGACAGACATACAAAACATGTGCTTCATTCATGTGTTGAAAATGGACGTCATGCGCTAGTACCTTTTGATATGAACTTTACAATGAATGATTTCATGTTGTGCGTTTTTATTTATTTATTTATATTTTTATGAAGGTCCATTTAATTGATCACAGTTACATTTATTGAAACATTTGGCTCATTAAAGAGAGTGTGTGTGTGTGTGTGTGTGTGTGTGTGTGTGTGTGTGTGTGTGTGTGTGTGTGTGTGTGTGTGTGTGTGTGTGTACGTACAACAGACCAAAACAAATAATAAAGATCTGCCTTTCATATTGTGACATGCAGCATCCTCTAACCATGGTGCAGTTTGAGTGTGCATATAGTTTGTGAAAAGATTGAGTACTTGTATTGTGTGGTTAAACTGAAGCGGTGTTGGTTACCTCTGCATGCTGTACCACTCATTCTCATTGAACCAATGGATGGTGACATGTTACATCCTGGATATTGTTTTTAATTTTAAATTGTTATGCATGTGGTTATGCGTGTGAGCGTGCCATGCAACTCTACAAAACCAATGCTGATCTATGTCAGTTGTTCACGTCATTTATTTCTTCTCTCTAGGTCTCTTTGTTGGAGTACAGAAAGAGGAAGCAGGGGACGCGAGACCATGACCCTGGAGGCGCTATGGGTACCCCCACACGTCCCAGCTCTCTTTGCACCAGCGCCGAGTCCCCAGGTGGGCCACGCTCAGTTCTGCAGCCCACTGCCTCCCCACACAGCTCCTTCTCCTCTCCCGCCCACCAGGCTTTTCCACAGATAGAGGAGGTCAGCCCCCCAGACCTCAGTTCCAACATTGGGAACCACTCTCAAAACTCTGGTCCGCGTGCAACTGACTCCAGCCAGTGGTGAGAAGACAACAAAAATAGATGAAGAAGAATGTACATATACGCTCTGTCCACAGTTTAACATCTTTCTGCTTTTGTTTCAGGATGGTGCCAACTTCCGTAGAGAGGCTTAGAGAGGGGCATGGAGTTCTGGAGCGTGTTTTGAGAGGAAATTTAAAGATGGAGCGAGTTCTTAAAAGGTCAGAAGGTGGAGTGAGTGAGCTTGGTAACAGCCGAGAGAAGGATACAGGTATGAAAGAACTGCGTTATGTTTTGCTCTCATGTGATTTGCTGTTTGAATTGAAAGTGACAATCTTGTTATTGTGATGTGTCCTTTTGTGTTTATAGATGTAGTGGAAGGGGATAGATGTGATCTCCAGAGTTCATCTTTGGCCTCCCCCATGAGGAGCCCTCAGAGGTACAGCCCGTCTGTCCACCCGCACCAGGTAAAACTCAACATAGATGGCTTGGGGAAAGAAACTGTTTTAGTTTAGGGCACTGGTTTCCAGCTCTAGTCCTGGAGTAACTCTAGCCAATCGATAATTTAATTGAAGTTGATGTGTAGGAGCTAGGAATACTCTGGAATTTGGAGAAAAGCCTTGTTTTGGCACAAGGTCCGACAGTGTAGATTCTTCAAAACCACTAGTTGCGGTTTTGTGTACATGGTATCATCAAATGTGTAATGCGAAGTGTGTAGCATCAGTATTTGTACATGTTAACATGTTTTTATTTTCAGAAAAAATCTCCAAGGTGCTGTTATTTTACAGACATACAGATGTGCATCATTCATGTGTTAAATTTGTCATGAGCCATTTTTGACACAAAGCTTCAAGATACAATAGGTGGAGTACATATTGCAAAATGAAGCAACCAACCTCCTACACCCCATCAGCGTAATAAATGAATGAGAGGAAGAATAACATACAAAAATAAGAAGCACAGTCTTGTGCTTACTGTGGCTAAATGATTTAGATTTCATGTAGGGCAAAGAAATGGTTTGTGTGCTGTTTAGACTGTTAGGTATTTAAGAAAGCCCAGATAGATTGGCTTTGTATTATTAGGGGTTGCAGTATGAAGTTGTTTATGTTCACAAACATCCAGAAGGGGGAGCTGTTGGTTTTACTTATAGACAAAACAGCACAGTAGAAACTCCAAACTTGCAGATTTATTTCAGTAAAACTATCCCAAGCTAATCTCTACCTCTACCTCTATATATTTTTGGTAGGGTTACCTCTGGAAGTGGTACTCAGAATGCACCACTGTATTATTGGTGTTTTAATAAAGAGTGTAAAATGATTTGTTTCCTTTTTCTTCTTGTATTTAAAGATGAATCGTTTGATCTTCTGATTTTCTACAGGTGCCACCCCATCTTTCAGAACCCCATCAACATCTGGAAAGCCCCGCCTACCACCAGCAGTCCTCCCCTTTTCGTCCCTCCTTCAGCGCCTCCTCTTCACCCTCCTCTTCGTCAGTGGTTCAGGGATACCACACGTCACGGTTGGGCACGCCCACTCCTCTACCCCAGGATGCACTCTCTTCAGTACCCCCTTCCTCAGTGGACTCCAGGCAGACAGGGGGCACGCTGCATCACCACAGCAGCAGTGGAGGAGGTGTGATGGACATGGCACACCTCTACTCTGGCACCCATCACAAAGCTAGCCTATTGAACAGCACTCTGTCAGGGTCTATTAGCATGTCCTCCAGAGGCCAAGGGCACCCCAAAACAGACAGCAGTCAGCCTTCACACGGATCCAGACTGGCCCAGCCGTCAACGTTGCGGAGCCTGAAACCAGGCAGCCCAGGGCAGGCGGTATTGCAGGCCAGCTCCAGGCTTCTCTCAGCCTCTGGAGCACAGCACTACCCACAGCGGCATTTACAACAGCCCCCTATGCAGGGTTCAGGGGTACGGACACAGTCTGGGACCTACTAGGACCCTTGGTGTGTTTGTGTGAGTGTGTGAGACTGTGTGTGTGTGTGTGTGTGTGTGTGTGTGTGTTTGTCAACATCCTCACCTCTGAACCTGTGGAATGACTCTGGGTTAGGGGAGGGGACTAGATGTACAGACGTGAGGAGTATGGACTCCACTTCTTGTAACAATTGTTTCCTACTTTCTCTTCTTTCTCTTTTTTCCCTTTTTGTTTCTTTTTTCTTCTTCCACCAAAAAGCATTTCTGCATTTAACATGTAGTCTAATGTGGACTTCATTTATAATCTTGGAATCAGTGGAAATTAAACATTACCTAGAAGTTTGAAATGAGAGAATCACAATTTAAATCATATGTAATTTTAAATTTGCCCATATGCTTTAAAGATATGTACAGAGATAATGTGCAAAGTAGATGATAAATTGATTCGGGCACCTGTGCTCAAAGTAAAACAAACAAATCTCTGTCGACATTCTGGAAGCAGATTCAGTTCTGTTCAACCAGCTAAAGCATTCGGTGCTTTTCAATTTTTACATCAAAGCCAGATCAGTCTGTGATTACGTTTTGCTCAAATTCACTGTAAGCAAAGTGTGTTTTAGCATCATCCGCAATAGCCTTATAGGTAAAATCCATTTACATAGCCCCTCTTCCTCAAATCATTCCAATCAGTTTGTCAGTTGACTTGTCAATCACTAGTTTTCTAGGAGACACAAGGGGATGATCAACCCCTGGCCGTTCTCTGTTTAAGTCTCATTAAAAAATCTTCAGGTTTTTTTTTTTTTTTTTTTTTGGTTGTTTGTTTGTTTTTCTTCAGTTTTGTTGGTGGTTTCTCCACATCTGTAGACTCACTCTGTAATACTTGACAACCACAGATCTTATGGTGCTGCAGTTAGCTCAGTTTTTTGTTTTGAGTTGATTTTAGGGTTGTTTGAAACCCGGTGTCATGTTTTCCACTATCAGCCTGTTCTGAGATATAGTTGTCATATGGGACTGATTTTACTTTCATTTTTAAACGGGGTTCTAGTAATTGTTGCATAAACATTGGTGACTAGGAATGCACAGAACTGTTTTGAAAAGAAAGCTGCAGAAATATTGTTTTACTCCGTTATAGGATTTGTTCCCCTAACAAGTTTTTGAATCCTGCAGGATTTTTTTTTATTTTCATATTGTTGAGAATTTATTTTTCTCTCCCTTTGACCAATCCTTGCATTCCGTACGCCACTTAAGGTAGATGAAGAGGAGCTGTGGCTGAATGGTTTGATTAGGAGAAAAAAAAGACAAAGATAAAAATCGAAAAGATAGCTGCTGAGGTCTCATACTAAGTATTTTAATGCAAAGTGCTGCTTTCAGAATTGTCTGTTTTCTGACAGAATGCTGTACTTTCGTCTGCCGTCTGATATTTGTCACATGCAGTGAGGTCACCAAGTTGTGCCATGAAGACCACCGGAGTGGAACTGAGTATCGGGCAAAACAACAGGGATGTCACTGTTGCATCTTGGGAACTGTAGTCTTTATGTCATGATAGTCTGTTGGGTGGACCTGTGGCAGACTACGCCCACAGTTACTTGGAAATGAACAGAAAAGGGTGTTTTTTGTTTGTTGTTTTTCCTCCCTTGGTCAAAGGATCATTTTTTCACCCTCTGGGACACATTTTGACCTTTTCTGTCAAAGTCCCCCCACCTCCATTTATGAAAAGACACAAGGGTACTCACTGATTAACATGAATGTTTGTCTTTCACAGAAGACTTCAGAAGAAAAAAAAAAAGACTATGTGACCCAAAATTTACCAGCACCTTAATTACAGAGGAAAAAATGTTAACAAACAAGAAAACATTTATGTATGATCATGTGTACTTGCATAAAAATGTTATATACTGTTCCAGGAAAAAAATATAGTACACTAAATTTGACGCATGATATTTCCTTTTTGGGTTGGTGTTGACGGTTGAAAGTGTGCAGTTGGATCTTGGAGTCAAGGGTTTGCTTTAAAACTCTTCTCCAGTTCTCGGATAAAAAAAAGAAAAAAAACTGGACACTTTTTAAAGGAATCGTTTAAAATCCTATCTCTGTTTTGTTGTATTTTATTTTTTACACAAAGCATAGTTTGGACCCCTCCCCCTTCTCCGAAAGGCAGAAAGCAGAAGAGATGTAATGCATTTTGATAATAAAATATTCATGACAATGTATTTTGAAAATGGCCATAGTATTAATGGGAGATGCAAAAAGGTTACAGTGACGTGATGGACAGGTGTGATTCAACAGAACAGGTGCATGAGTGCTCTGGCTAACATTAAAGATGCTCCTCATCATGATAAGCTTTCATATTGTGAAGAAGCTAGAGTTTTAGAAAGTCGATCTAGAGACCATGAAATACACAACAAATCCAGATTAGTTAATGACTCATCTTGCAGTTGATACTTAATTTATGAAAATGTTTAGGTTTTGCAGACTCTTGTACCTGTAACTCTAAGACTGACAAGAACAAAGTGAAAGAAGAGTCCTGACTGGCAGTTTGATCCTATGGGTTATTGGCCTGCTCAGAGGAGCAGCTGACTAATGACGGGATAGTACTGCTTTCTTTTCCATGTGGTGTGACTGCAGACATCACCAGATCCAACTGTAGGCACGGCACTCCACTGCTGGATTGTCCCGATACACCACACGGTAGCCGCACTCTGTGGGCACACGTTGACACTTGCTTGGCCAGGAGGTTGGCTTCGTGGGTCTAGCAAAGATGGAGGGCAGAATGGAGAAAAAAAGAGTGGCATTAGTGCTACTTAACAAAAGTGATTATTTTAAAATTACTGTTTTCTGTCGTCTCTGGAGCTCCTAGAATGAAACACCTTCCTGCCTTTGCTGTGCTTTTAGGTCTTTATGCTCTGTTCGATTTACTACTCTGTGTTGGGGTGTGTGTGTAAATAAAACACACTAAGAGCTGAAACAGATGGATAGATGCAAATTAGTTCTTAGAACAGAAACGACACATTTCAGGCCACATGTTTTCCAGCTTCCTAGGTCCTTTTAAGTCAACAGCTGTTTTTCCTCCCCAAATTTAGTTGATAATGTTGCTTGGTTTCTGAAGTGTGCTTCTTTAGTTTTGAAACGGGAGCTGACATGCTAATGAGAAATTTAATCTAGTACCTCATCAATGGATGACACCAGAAAAGTATTGGGCCCTTCAGCTGCACTATATAGTCAAAAGTATGTGGACACTCCTAATTATTCAGTTCAGGTACTACACGCCCGTTGCTAACAGGTGTATAAAATAAAAAACAAAGGCAAGTCAGTTCATGATATGAGTTCCTTGCTAGATCTTCTCTGGTTAACTGTAAGTCTGAGAATAGCACATAAACTTCACCAGTCTCCTGTTGCATGACCTGCTACAGGACTGTGCATCAGCAGAAGCCCAAGATGACTACATGCAATGGAACTCTGGCGCAGTGGCGATGTGTTCTCTGGAGTGACGAATCACATTTCACTATCTGGCAGTCTAAAGGACTGATCAAGCGGATGCCAGTAGAACATTACATACCCAAATACATAGTGTCTGCAGTAACGTTTGGGGAGGAGGGATACTGGGCCCTTCTGGGCCCCTTAGTTCCAATCAAGAGTCATGTTAGTGCTACAGCATACAAAGATGTTTTAGACAATCGCATGCTTTCTAATTTCTAACAACAGTTTGCTAAAGACTCTTACTGGTCCAGCGTGACTGTGCCTCTACACAAAGTGAGCTCAAGAGGCCTGACCTTAACCCCACTGAACACCTTTGGGATAAATCAGACTGCTTGGGCACAACCTCCCACAGACATACTCCAGCAGCTTGCTTAAAGCCGGTTTTGTTTTTGGAATGGGGTGTCCAATATACTCATAGGTATTATGGTCAGGTATGTGTGTGGTTTTGGCCGTACAGTGTACATGCTGTTTGTTCTTCACTTAACTATAACTTTAAATCTGATGTAGTAGCACAATCATTACATCGTGTTTACTGTGCTGTTACTTACGGAAAGCAGACGTAGCCAGACCTGTGGCAGTAACACTTGTCACATCCTATGTAGAAAGTCTGACCAGCTTCAAAACGCTTGTCCTTGTAAGTGCACAGGCCTGGCGAAACCACAAAAATAAAGGGATGCAGTGAGCTGTTGGTACATGGAGAGGACCACCAGAGGTTGCTGTTGCCTCAGCTGTAGGTTTGAGATGTAGAAGCCCTGCATTAACATGCAGTGGAGCTGCTGTGCTCGTGGTGTTCCATTCTGAAGCTTTATTCCTATGCTCTGTGGTAATGTTTTCAACTGAGATGCGAATTACCTCTGAGTATCTGACAGCCGTTTTCAACAGGGTGGTATTACAAAGGTGTTGGTTGTGTGGTGGTTGGTTAGGTGTAAAGCTGACACATTTCTTCCCTTAATCCAAATTAAAAACAAATTCTCCTCTGTAGTGTCGACCAGGAGCTACAAGGCTAAAGTAGGTAACAGGACATGCAAGCTAGTATTAGCAGTTTATGTTGTGCAGTCTGCATGGATAAGCCTCATATGATGTAGTTCCTGACAGTGAAAACATTCCTGAAAGCATTCCTGTTAAAAATAAAATAAAAAATAAACATCAGAAGAGACTTTTAATGCCGGTTGACCAGCATCCGTAATACAATATATGTTGCTGTCCAATAAAACACATCTCCGTTTTTGTTGATTTACATTGAATGCACCAGTTGCCGGTTACATTGTGGAAAAAGTTCAAGATAAATGTGCCAACAGAAATAGCTCAGAGGTGTTTGGGGGTAAAAGTCTGGTTCCACTGACTAACATTTAATCTAGATTAGGTTTTTCTCTCTCCTGTAAATTTGTCGTTTTGGACAGCGACGATATGCAGGTTGTTTTGGTGATTAGTATAGCCACTTCCATTGCTGCTGACCAGCATTACATCATCCAAAGCACAATACATGCTGGACTGTACTGGTTTTCTAGCAGGGAAGCAGGTTGATTGATGCTAATTGGTTGGGCTGTTGATTCGAGAAATCTCTGGAGCTGATTCCACAGTTAATCGTATAGTTATGGTCGCAAAGGTTTTCGACTGTTACCCTTTACAGCGTATGATTATTAATGATGAATAGACAAGAAGAAAACATTACAATTACAAAAAGTCCAGTTACACTGACTTGCATTAAAAGTAAAACATGTCTTTCCTGTAAAGTTATCATGTAGAGATACGAGGTTTTGTTCCAAACAGCAGCGAAACAGACCATAGCGAGGAACTCCTGGTTCCCGAATTCATGACTTCAATGGATTCCAAAGCTTCTGACACTTGCACACAGTGGCATAGTCTAGGCTAGGGGCTGGGAGTCTTGAATGCATGGAATAAAGAATCATCTTAGCAACCAAAAGCCATATTATTAGGTATAAACTTCCATTATTGAAACCCTGCTGGAAAACCAGCCTGGACCATATGCTGTGTTTTAGATGCTTTTCACTGATCACCAGTAAAACCAGCCTATATTGGGTGACCATCTATACCAGCTTCCACCATTAAGGAAAACAAGCTGGTCCCAGCATGAAAGCTACTTTAGCCTCATTGATGATTAAAGATTGCAAACAGACACACAATGTGTCATGGCCAATCAACTGCATGTGGACTGAGGGGAAAATTGTAGATTTGTTCTCCTCGCTAAAACATATAAGAGCTGTTTAAGGACGTCTGTGCTTTGTCATACCTGTGTGACGGTATATGGCGGCCTGTGTGCCTCTTGAGTTCCATGTGACGCTAAGGCCCAAGCAGGCGATCCACAGCAGCACTTTAACGATGCAGAGGCTCTTCTCCGTTTCCATCCTGGTACTAGCTCACACCCAGCAGGAAAGCTCAGGACTCTATCAGGACTGCAAAGGGAAATAGACAATCGTGGCTTCTCTAAAATGCTTAATGTCGCTCGAAGAGGCAAGAAGGTCTCTGAGATGGTCTAGGTCAAGCAGGTCCACTGTACATGACAGATGCTGGAACGGCAGGTGAGCTCTCAGGAACCAAAGCGCAGGGCAGCTTTCTCTCGGTTAGCAGATGGTGAGTGCTGGACCTGTCAGTGTGGGCAAGTCTTTCTGCTTTCTCCTTTCTTTTTCCTCTCACTGCTCCCACACTCTCCCTCGTCTCAGCCTCAGCTGGGTTTTTATAAGCTCAGCAACAGCTGCACCAAGAAGGAAAGCTGGAGATGTCGTCGGTGAAAAACATCCCGGTTCCTTTGCACCTTCCGTCTTGTTTGTTATTCTAGAGTCTTCTCCAAGCCTCCTTTCAGGTTCTTTCCAAGCGCCCCTTTGGTCTTCGCCATCCGCCCTCTCCTGGCTGGCTCACCATTACCTGCATTTGCTGTGGCCTGGCCTGGGATTTGCTGGTTTTGTCTGAACCACGTTTTTTGGGTTTTGGCTGAATGAAAAGTTCCATTAAATATTTTGACGTTAGCCTCCCTCTCTGCTGGTTAAGGCATGCAAAAACCATGTTTTTGGAATGCAGTTTTGGAAACTCAGGTGGTGACATGGAATGCTGTGGTGCCCTGGAATGTTCTATGATGGTCTCCGAGCTTTGTGATGTACGTTCAACTATTTGGGTGAATTTACACTGAAAGGCCACATCAAAGCTCAACCTGTCCACCAAAGGCTGGCCCAATGTGGAGGCCAGGCATGTCTCGGAAAGCCTGATGAAAGGATGAGACACATAATGTAGACCTAACCTATTCACCAATCAGACCATGTTTCTCACTCTGGAGGGCCTGGGAACATTCCGTAGCAACACTGTTGCACTGAGCCAGCGTCTAACTTTGCCTTTCTGCCTCAATTTCTCATGCACACAATACACGCTCGCTCTGAAAGAACAAACCCTGGAGCATCGGCCAGTTACGCAAGCTAAGATTTATACCTGTTAATGTGTGCAGGCTAATTTAGAGAGTGTTAGAGGCCCTCGGAGCCAGTCAAAATGCTATTTACTTGCAGTTGGAGACCTCCACTGTACACAAATTTCATTTCTGATTATGAGTAACCAACTCCTACAAACCACTTCTGCCACTGCATATTCATATGCCCACTGGTGAAAATGAATACCTAAAATCAAACAGGAAAAAAAATAGGGAGATGATGGGTTCAAATGATCAGGGGTGGCCCTTTCAGATGTCTCTCGTCTTACGCTAAGATTAGATTGCCTTTATTGCAATAATCAGACTTTGTAATTCCACTGGTATATCAACTGCAGCCAGTTATGAATATAATCATATGATCAGTATGGTACATTTTGAATATCCAAGGCAAATTGGTATGTACGTTTCAAATAAGGAAGTAAAATCCTAAAAATATCCAGGTCCACAAGTGTTTTGACAGTGACCGTTTGTGTGATTTAGCTTCTGTACACCTCCAGAATGGATTTGGAATGAAGCAATTACAGTGTGACTGAAGTATAGACTTTAAGCTTTAATTAATTTATTTCGGAATTACAGCCATTTCTACATAGTCCTTCCATTTCCACAGACTCAAAACAGTTACAAGCTAAAAGGTTTGGAGTTGATTCCAAGTTTTGGAAAGAGGCATCGCTGCAAGTAAAGGGGGAATCATTACACCTAAAACCAAACCAAGCCTCAGAGAGAGCAGAACTTTTAGGAGCAGCCATATCAAAAATTAAAATCTGAAAAAGTTTGTTCAGGAATGGAATGAGATTATTTTGACAGATGAAACCAAGATTACGTTCTACCAGAAAGATGGAAAGAAGAAATGAATGTCAAATGAACAGGAAGGGCTTGTAGTCTGAAGCATACCACATCATGGTGGAGGCAGTATTATAACAAAGGCATATATGACTGCCAGTGGAGCCAGGTCAGTGGTGTTTATTGATGTTATTGTTGATGTTCTAGGTAGCAGGATGCATTCTGAAATATACAGAGCTAAATGGTCATTTACAGGATACAGAAGTTTTCTGTTTCTCACAATATGAGAAATTCCAAATTATGTCCATTATTTCATTGTTTGATTTGCAAATTCCCTTTTATCAGTAAGAGCTATGTGAGAACTACACCATCCTTTCAGACCCATAGCATTTACTTGTCTTCTGATGGAAACAAGAACAGAAACAAATAGGGATGTTTCCAGAACTGAAGTGGGAGTGGAGCTTGATTGTCACATTTGGTGGTCTACCAGCTCTTTGTATGGGTGACATGACTTCCAATTTCTCAATATCTTTTAAAGCTTTTTTGAACTTTAATGTTGGAGAGTGCTGTATTCTACTGACTTCTTTTGACTTTCACCTTCCTTATGCAAGTATTTAATCTCATATTTAATCTGCTTTTTTTTCTGAAGAATTAATATCTTACTTGTACTTAATAGATTGATAGCTAAAATAGAGCACAGTAATACAATACAAAATAAGGGTTGTACAGTATTAACATAAATGCGTACAGGCTCCGCAAAAGTGATCATAATTATAAAATTATTATAACTAAAAAATCATAAATATCACAGTCAGCTATAAATAAATTTATCTCACTTATTACAATGAGGCAAGAGTATATATAAAAAAATCTATCCACAAAATACAAATATCACTGTAGGTGACAAGTAGAAAATATGTAAAAAATATGCATTAAGATACCGGAGATAAAAAGGTACTGCAATAATAAAATGTGCAAGGGTGCAGAAGACATTATTTCCAGTATTTATTAAGGTATTTAAGTGTCTCTCCAGTCTATACAGATTTAATTACATGGGTTTGGATGCATATGTGTCAATACAGTGGATGTTTAGCATTCACAGATCAAAGTTTAGAGGTTGTAGGCAAATAGCTGTAGAAAGTGTGGTCTGAAAGGTATGCACTAGTCAGCAAGAGACAGAAAATAAACAACTCAGTCACCAGACCACAGCAATGGAGAGCAAATAAAAAGGTCACCTGGTCTGTGTGAGTGAGGCAGACCTGATCGTGTCTGCTCTCCGGAATGTTGTTGCTGTGTTGTGCTTTCAAAGCTGCACCTCAGGCCTGCTGCTGATGCTGTCAGTGCTGATTGAAATGATTCAGTTACTGTTTCTCAGCAGAAGTGGGTAGAGCAGACCTAGGGCTTTAAATCCCAGACCTGGTGGTCCTGCACTATGACAAGTAAAAGAAAGGTCTAAAAAGAAGTCAAGGTCTAAAAGAAAATATAAGCAGTGCAAAATATGTTCTTACAAGTTTACAAGTACAGGTAGTCCAGTTCAATAATACCTGAGTAAAGTGTACATTAATCTGCCAAACTGCCAGATCATTGTATCTACACTCACAGTGGGCTTTTCATCAGCTCAATTTACCACATAGGTGCACTTTGTAGTTCTACAGGCTGTAGTCCAACCGCCTAACTGCATAGCTTTCCCCTGTTCCTTAATGGTCAGGAGCCCCACAGGGTTACCACAGAGTAGGTATTACATGGGTGGTGGATCATTCTCAGTACTGTAGTGACAGTGATGTGGTGGTGTTGGTGTGTGTTGTGCTGGTGTGAGTGGATCAGAGTGTTTAAACACCGCAGTGTCACTGCTGGAGTGAGAACAGTCCACCAACCAAAGCTATCCAGCCAACAGAGTCCTCTGGGCAGCATCCTGTGACCACTGATGAAGGACTACAGGATGATGAACACGGCACTGTGCAGCAGCAGATGAGCTGTCGTCTCTGAATGTACATCTGCAAGGTGGGAGTAGAAGGTAGGAGTGTCTAATAGAGTGGACAGTGAGTGGACACAGTGTGCATGAATTCCAGCAGCACTGCTGTGTCTGATCCACTCATACCAGCACAACATGCACCAACAGTGCAGTGCTGAGAATGATCTGCCACCCACACAATACCTACTCTGTGGTGGACCTTTGGGGGTCTCAACTATTGCAATAATGACTGACAAACTATATATTGTGCACTTCTAGTACACGTGTCTCTTCTCCTGTTCCAAATGAAGAAGTTTGATGTGTATTTTACAGGTGAGCTGTTGGCTGCTTGCCAATCATGAGGTGCCAGTAGCTCACCCGGGCAGGGTTTCCATGGTGATGCCAGGTACCTATGGGGCAGCATCCGCAGTGAAATTGAGTCTCGCCACGGCTCCTTTCTCTAAGAGTGGTAGTGCCAAAGATGCCCGTTTAATGCCCACTGGCAAGTTGGCACCTGGCCTGGTGCTGCTCAGTCCAGTTTGTGCTGGCCAGTCCTCCCCATCGCCCTCACCATGTGCTCCTCCTTTCTGGCCCTGCTGCCTTGCTTTCAGCACTTTCTTTCTAGCCTGCTGTTCTGCTGGAGCCGCTAACCAGCGCTTTAGGAAGTAGCCCTAAACAGATGAGTGCAAGACCGGCAATCTGTTCATCTCTCTGACCACCCCCCCTCTCTCTCTCACACACACACACATGGACTCTTTCTCTCTGCCTTCTGTCCGGCTTCTCCTGCACACTGCATGTGCTTTTCCTTCCATTTTCAGCATTTCCTCCCATGTTTTAGCTAAAAATCAAAATTCTCTGGTTATGAAAACCGATTAGCATCATGCAAATATGTAATATGCAACATTATTGACTATAAAAATGAACAGAAACACGTATGTGTAGCTATACAGTGTCAGAAAGCACATGCGCATGTGATGTTTTAGACCCATAATGCTAATTGGCCAGGTGTTTAGTTTCCAATACTTGTTAGCAGTGTTAGCCTCACAGCTCAGGGGCCATATCCATTTGCATTCTTTCTCGCCATGTTTAGCTGCAACAGATTATCTCTCCTCACCGCTGGTGGGTGAGTCTATGGCGTTATGGAAATGAAGTAGCAGTACTGAACATATCTGGGGCAGTAAACAATCTGATGCACTGTTTGCTGTTGCACAGAAGCTTGCAACAAGGCTAAAATACATAAAATACTAATTTTCAGAATGTCTCTGTCATCTGCATAAACTAAAATGCTTGTTAGCTCTTTCCCACTAGCGAGCTAGCTAGCAAGTAAGATTTACAGATTGGCTTGAACTAAGGAAACATTACTCAATCTCTCCAAATCGTCACTGGCAACAACCGGATATTTCCAATATTAGTATGTAAATTGGGATGTATTGACAGAAGAGAAGGAGAGCTGTATTTTTCAGCTTTCTGCTCTCGGGGTTTGTATAGGTTTGCTGTTCGTAATAAAGACCAGTCTACAGCTGCCTGATTGGGTAAATGCAGCGCGGCGGTAGCATTCATTTCCATGAAGTTGGAGCTTGCCCAACATGCAATGCGTGACGTGCACAATGAATGCTCCACAGAAATGAGTACTACAAGTGCTACAAAGTTGCAAGTGGAGACACATATCTGATCATGGAAAGGACCGGGGGCCCCTGGTCTAATTACATGCTAAACGAAAGTACACTTTCTCTACAGAGAGTACACTTCTCCACATTTACACATCTTCTGAATTTAGCATCCAGAAAAAAACAGTCAAACTTTTAGACTTTATGTTTTTTTTATCAAACAAACTGTGTGTTACAGTGTCTTCTCCCTCTTCCCTAGCAGTCTAGTTTTTGTTCAACTTCAGTCTTTCCTTTGCTCACCATGAGCTTCTCCAACAATAGAAAGCAACACCAATGTTAACTCTTGTTCCTCTAACAGCAAGCAGAAGTCACTTTACCAGAACTTCAACCACTCTTTACTCTCCTTTTATTGGCTACCTGGCCTCAAATAATCTAACCAGGAACTGGACCTTCAACATGATTGACAAGATATTAAAATATGCCCCTTATGTTGGACTAATGGCAGAAGCAACACTGACTCACTATCGAGGGATAAGGAAGTATTATGAAACAGGACAGGCTAGGGTTAGCTGGTTAGCATGCTAACTAAGATATTGCTCTGTTAAGTATTGTTCTTTGTAGAGGATGTGTTATTTTCATTTTGGCACAAGATGAGACATAAGAAATATAAAATTATTTGAACATGTGTGTTTAAACTTTTGCACACCACTGTATGGGTAAAAGGGGAACACATTAATTCTACATTTTTGCAGACATTGTGGAAAATATAGGAGTAGAATCGAGGAGCATTTTGGTTTCAACAAAACATAACATCTCTGTTCGCTGGCATCGAGCACAAACACCTGCATGTGCTAAAGCGGGTGAAAAAGGAAACAGCATGCAAATAGGTTTAAAAAGACATATGGCAGATCGGTGGGTTTTTAGTAATGCCTTTGTCACAGGCATAGTGAGTGGACATGCTATTTATTCTTACTTGCCTGTTTCTCATTTGTTGCTCACGCTGAATCCAGTCACCTCTCAATCAAAGCGTGTATAGGTTCTTACTTCTCTCACCAGTCAATCACACTTACTTTTCATTTTTTTCTTGTTTGTAAAATAAAATAGGAATATGTATAAATTTCCAGTGGAATTATTGATACAAACTTCTATTTGACTAGGGCTTGTTCAATTACCATGCATCCAAATGATGTTCTTTGCACAAGCAGAACCATGAACTAAAGCTCAAAACGTAAATGTTGCAATTGTTCTGCACTGGCTCATGAATATCTGGATGTCCACTCATTTCTGTAAAAGCACACTTCCTAATCACATATCTGTTCTCAGCAAACTTGATTTGATCCATTTGCAGGTTCATGTGGCTGCAGTGTTATAACCACACATCACCCTGCCTGAACCTCTTGCAGGGGCCTAGACTCTGGGGCATGGATTAGCCCAGTGATGTGGTGCATGGCAAAGACAGTAAAAAAAAAGAATTTGAAAGAAAATGGGATTGAGAGGATGAGAAAAGAGAGACGTCCAGGAAGTGAGGCCTCGAGGGCCCATTGCACACAGCTTCTCACTTATACCTTCGTGTCTGAACGTCCTCCATGCATACAAAGCCCAATCTCATCTGACATAACGTGCTGCACACAGCCCCCAGCCATCTTTTTGCTGCTCTGCTGCAGCTAAAAATAGTGCATAAATACACACACACACACACAGACACACACACAAACACACACAGACGCACACCCCTAGAAATCACTGGGGTGTGTGGATGCGCATGGCGAGCCAAGACATGTTTCCAGCAGACTGCGCCTCGCGTTGGCTTGCTTTTACAGGACGTTAAATGTGCTGCTAGTTTGTTAGTGGATTGCTGAACACTGAAAGGCATGAAGGTTTTCTCTCATGGAAACTAGAGGCAGATTTGCCTGACTGAATGAGTCTGCTGTACAAGATGAAGCCTAACAGCTTGTCCAGTGCAGGCTTCAAAATACATAGGATTTGTCTGAATCAAAAGAAGTGACAACATAGTTTGCAGCCTGTCAGTTCTGTGTCAACCAGTACATCAACACTTATCCGTAACATAGGAATACCATCTTTAGGTTATTTGAAGTTATGGGCACAGAGCCATAATAGTTGTGTAGTGGGTAACACCTCCGCCTCTGACTGAGTTTGATCCCATACCTAGTCATGCACCTACACTACACCAATAAGTCCTTGGGCAAGACTCCTAACACTGCCTTCGCCTACCTGTGTATAAAAATTATTAACTCGAGTTGCTCTGAATAAGAGTGTCTGCCAAAAATTGTACATGTAAATGTAATGCTGGGCATATTAAATTGGAATTGCTACAGTCTGCACTGCTACAAAACGTAGGTGCTGCTTTATTTACAAACTGAAAATATAATTATGCTAAGGAAGCCCAAAATTATGATATATATTGATTATTAGAAACTTTAGGTGCACTGGTGTTCTGCCATTCATCTCAACACATATACAGTATATTATTTATTCCAATCTACAGTGGCATGCAGAAGTTTGGGTACCCCAGACAATTTTTTGTTGCTGTGTATAGAAGAATAAATGAACTCCAAATGACATTAAGGTAAACATTATTTTGTAATGTTTTTAGAAAGATTAGAGTATTCATTTTGTATTATTTTTAAGAAAAGTAATTGAGCGCCTTACAAATATTCACTCCAAGAGATTTACAAGATACAAGATACAAGAGACTTGTTAGGGCAAGGGCTTGGTCACTCTCATCATTAGGAAATGCTGAGTGAAAAGAACACGTCTCCAGCTGTTAAGCACACTCATGCTGTGGCCTCGTGTTGTAGCCAGTGGCATGGGCAAAATATTCCACTGTTAAAGGAAAGAATGAATTCAATCAATACTAGCACATTTTTGGAAGCAAACAACACAACATTGATTAAAAAGCTGAAGATGAATGGAAGATGGCTTGCACAACAGGATAATGTTTCTAAACAAACCATAAAATCCACAACAGAATACCACAGGAGGCAAAAGCTGAAGCTTTTTGCTATGGCCCTCACAGTGTCTCCTGACCTAATCATCTTAGAAGATATTAGACACAAAACAGCCCAAAGATCTCACAGAACTAGAAGCAGGAAAGAACAGCCATGTACACCCATGTCTGGCATAAAAGCTCATATCATTGGAAAGAGGAGAATTTAACATTGAATAAATAAATAAATAAATGAGTTTAGTTTATGTATGTTATGTAAACATCATTGAAATTCAGAATGTCCACTTTCTAGTTTACATGGTGCATATGGAAACTGGTCTCATTTATATAGCCACTTGCTTGGTATTTATCAGTTTAGCCTCTCCCAGTCAAACCAAAGTTATAAAAACATTGTCACTGGTGTTACAGCACAGTCTTACAAACAGAGCAGTTCATTTTAAAGGGTAAACTGAGGCTGCAAAATGATCTGTAAAAAATAATGTTTTGAGCAGTAATTCTGTGTGTGTGTGTGTGTGTGTGTGTGTGTATGTGTGTGCGTGTGTGTGTGTGTGTGTGTGTGTGTGTGTGTGTATGTGCGTGTGTGTGTGCATGTGTGTGCGTGTGTGTGTGTTTGTATGTGTGTGTGTGCGTGTGTGTGCGTGTGTGTGTGTGTGTGTGTGTGCATGTATGTGCGTGTGTGTGTGTTTGTATGTGTGTGTGTGTGCGTGTGTGTGTGTGCGTGTGTGTGTGTGTGTGTGTGTGTGCGTGTGTGTGTGTGTGTGTGTGCGTGTATGTGCGTGTGTGTGTGTGTGCGTGTGTGTGGGCGTGAGTGCGTGTGTGTGTATATGTGCGTGTGTGTGTGCATGTATGTGCGTGTGTGTGTGTGTGTGTATGTGCGTGTGTGTGTGCATGTGTGTGTTTGTATGTGTGTGTGTGTGTGCGTGTGTGTGCGTGTGTGCGTGTGTGTGTGCATGTATGTGCGTGTGTGTGTGTGTGCATGTATGTGCGTGTTTGTATGTGTGTGTGTGTGCGTGTGTGTGTGTGTGTGTGTGCATGTATGTGTGTGTGTATGTGTGTGCGTGTGTGCGTGTGCGTGTGTGTGCGTGTGTGTGTGTGTGTGCGTGTGCGTGTGTGTGTGTGCGTGTGTGTGTGTGTGTGTGTGTGTGTGTGTGTGTGTGTGTGCGCGTGTATGTGCGCATGTGCTGTCAGAGCCCCAGCTCTCATTAGGGACCGATAGTGTTGATCAGTGACAGTCCAGTGGCGTTTCCCATCGCTTCAGCACACACAAACAGATGAGGCCAGGGCTCAGCAGTAGACCAGGAGAGAGAAAATGAGAGAGATTCAGATGCTGCACGACATGGCTTAAATACCTTTATGGTACAGCTGTTTACAAGAACAGAAGAGGTGCGTATTTGTTATATAATTGCTTGAACAAAATGTCCCCTTACCTCACTCGCTGCACAAATCGTGTGCTGTTACTGGCTGAGGCAGTACAGTATGATGTGCAGATGACCAAATCATCAGCCATTACAACAGTTAGTATAAAACACAGAGCTGATGTGACATCAAAGAGTGATTTCAAAGGGAATATAAACATTCATGGTGAAGGTTCACAATCACGGGGTTCACAATCATGCATGGAAAGTAAAGGAGAATTTCGATTTTTTCTGTTTAGGCATTGCTACATTTTGTAGACACCTGCTCATCACTTGCTCCCCCCTTTACTGCAGTAACGAGAGCACTGCAGAGCATTAGACCGTGGATGATTAGGTCTGGGTCACGCCACTCCAACTCACGAGTTACAAGATATTTACATGCATTTCATTAAAGGGCACTTGAGCTTTGCAGATCATGCAGAACACCACCAGTGGCACAACACTGCTCAGAATCTGATATTCAATTCATTTATTTAGTTTTTCATCTCTTAAAACAACAACACCAACAATGTATAAGTGGTGGTGACGATGTCAGCCATTTTGCACTCCCCCTATGACAATCTTGCAGAAACATTCTTCTTACAATTTATGTTTTATTGAGAGACATCGCAGCATCCCAGAAATATCAGAGAGAAAACAACATTTACAACTAGAGCCAAAAGCAAAAACTCCAACAGAAAGGCATTCAACACTTGGATGCACAGAAAAAAAATCAAATCAAATAAATAATAAAAAAAACACATACTGCAGAAATCAGTTATATCAGTTATATCTGTCCCCAGCAGTCTGCTCCTTTCCATTTGGCACAAGGTTTTTTTTTTCTAAAAGAAAAAGATTACAAAGAAAATGACAAAATCGTTGAGAGAGGCGTGAGAGAAAAAGTGACAGTGCGTGCTAACTACCAGTGTGCACAGCTGAGATATTAATACCAAATTAATAACTCTCTCTCGTGAGAGAAAGAGAGTGGAGGCGTCTTCTTTCAAATGCACACATTAAACTGAACTGAAAGAGGATCTGCACTGATAAGATACTGGAACTGCAGTACTGTTATAGGTCCAGAGAGCTTTGGCGATGCCTTTCATAAATCAGCAAAGGCCAGCCGCTACAGTATCTCAGGTCACGGGTTAAAACGGGAAAGTGGCCAATTTACAGTCTCTTATAAACACTGTCTCAGTGCATATATATTGCATTATATTATATAATGGAGTGGAGTCTTAATAGTTAAACAGTAAAGGGATAATAACAGTAATATATATTATTCATTGTACATATTTAAATTACGCCAAATAATATAGTTAACGCAATATGTATATATATAACTACATGGGTGGAATAAATTGAGGAAATTGTGTTTCCTTGAATGTTTTTTGGCATCAAGGTATATCCAGTATGGTCAGCACAGTGTACTCTGGGAGGACCCCACAAAAAAAAAGAAAAAAAAAAGAAAAGTAACCAAAAAATACACTTTCTGCGCTTTTCCCTAAACTGTCCATTTCCTTTTGCCCTCTAAAGATGAATGGATGAATGGAGGGATAGATGCAAGGAGGAATGCACTCCTCATGTGAAGCTGCCTAATGGATGGCTCTTAATTGCCATTTGCCCATAAAACTCAGAATGACTCCAACATCCTGAACACATTCCCCTGTATGTTTCTTACAGGGTCCAGAGGCCGGCATGTGCCACCTGTCTCCACCCACGACGGTCAGGGTGTTACTTTACAAGCCCACTTTTCCTTGTACTGCAATTGTGTTTTCAGCAATAGCTGTCATACAGAATGTGCTACACTCTTAAAAATAAAGGTTCCTAAACGGTTCTTGGCTAGGACATACGGCTGAAGGATTGGTGTAGAACCTTTATGTGGGTTTTTTAAAAAACTTTAGAGCGCATTAAAAGCGCATTCAAAGAGAACTCTGACAAAACCTGAAGGATGATTTTACATTTGATACCTAAGCATCAACCCGGACCATCCTTTACAGTGTGGGTGACGTTAATATGTTAAGACGTATGACGCAGTGCAAAAAACCCCAGTGAATCCGACCTGGCACCTTCGTTATTATTATTTCCGGCTTGCTGGGCGACTTGCGGCAGCGCACAGACACCATATGGTAGTAAGTTTTTTTCCGGACTTAAAAATGCTACTTCTGTTCAACAAAAACACTTACAGAGCGCAGCTTTGACAAGGTGCCCCGCTCATTTACACAGCTGGTTCTTTAAAGAACCATGCATTTAAGGCTCTTTAGCAACCCAAACGGGCTCTTCTAGGGCAGCACTCCAAAGAACCCTCATACTGGCACCTTTATTCTTAAGAATGCGTGTTTGAGCCATGAGCTGAAACTTGACCTTTCACCTCATGAAATACAGTTTAAAAGCTTCCTTCAAACTGTGTAGAACATTCATTCCCCACTCAACTGGTTTTTCCCATTTTTGAGCTTAGTAAAAACTCCTGAGGACGGTATACCGCTGTTTAGCAGTTCTCAGGCCTAGAAGTTCTAGAAGGTCCTATGTCTTCACTGCATTAACAGACCTGGGCCTGTACTCATGAGCCTTCTCCAAGCAGGATATCTGGTCTAGGATCTGTTCCTGTCATGGTAAGTAAGAGAGGGATCTTGATCCTAAATCAGCAGCTTTGCCAGGTATGCTGGAACATAGAAAAATGCTAAACTGTTCAGTGCAGGTGTTCTTCTCCAGGTTTTTGGGCTGAGTGACACTGATGTGACTGCATAAACCCTCACAAAATCGAAAGGTTTTGAATTTAAAGGACATGAAATTAAACATGATCCAAAAAACACTATTAGGTTCATTTGTATATTAGCAAGGAAACACAGAATTGCATTTATAAGTCTTCATGGATGACAGCAAGACAGAGAGAGAGAGAGAAAGAGAGAGAGAGAGAGAACGAAATAAAGAGAGAAAGACTGTGAAAAGGTAAAAGGTATACAGTGTAGGGGTTTCTGAGGCTCTTTCCCCATGTCCACAAATGAATCATTGCTTCTGTTTCCCAGGCTTGGTCTACACCACTCCCCTCCCTTTGCTCTTTCCATTCATCCATTATATTCCTGTGCATTTCATCTGAACATGCCCAACATTCATCCTTCCCTTCTCTCCGGTGCAGGGCTGTGGGCTGTTTGAGGCCGGGGCGGGGTTTGGGGGGGCGAGGCCTCTGATGGATGAAGGGGTTCAAGGGTAAAGCACCATATGGAGGAATTTCACAATTCACTCTTCAGCTCGGTGTCCTTGTTCAAACGCATCTCGACTAATCGTCCAACCTCGAAGCTGCACAGTGCTCGCCAGACCCGCCCGCAAAGATTTTAGTGCAGTGTTTGTGCGGTCCTTTTTTCGACTGACCCAAGAAACGATACCCAGCATCAATGAAACTTCCTTGTGGTCGCATGGAAAGTCTCTGTACAAGCAAAGCTCTACCCAAGGAGCACAAAAGGGGGTTATCACGTGTGCGAAGGTTCTTTTGAGGGACAACTAAGAAAACCAACGTCGACCAGAAAATGAAAATGCAACCTTTTCAATGGCAATATAAACACATGTTGAGTATAAACATCTATATAGAGTGAGTGTTGTATAAGTGCACAGTTAGCCTCCAATGATCTCCGTATCAGCTTGAAGACCCAGCTAGGGATTGCTCTGAGTAGTGCTGCAACATCAAAGGCCTTCACATAACAGCGCAGCCTCTAAAACGCACTGCGTGTACGTTTGTCATGCTCTGAGTTAGGAAACTCGGAGCTTAGGGCTGTTTTGGCAATTCTGGACCTGCCTTTAACCACCAAGCTGGCATCAGCCAGACCCTTTTAGGAAAACTGACAGTAAATCTGTCATTTCGTTCTAATCAATCACATGACTGTGCAGATGTGACCCAAAAAAGGATTGACGTTTCAGTGCTAGCCAACCTTGTTTGAACCCCCACTGTTGATTTCTAAGTAAGACCAAGGTCCTTCCAGATGGAGCTGAGGCCCCGATGGCCTGAATTGAGACTAGTGCAGAGTTTAAGACTTTCTGTAACTTAAAAATACTCTTTCTTTTCCTGGGAGTCGGCTGTAGAATGACACACAAAAAACATGTCCCAGGTTTAGAAGCCAACACTGAGATGAACCTTCAGCCAACTTGTTTTCCACTGAAGCTCAAGAGGTGCTCGTAGAGATCTTATCACGACTCGTGTGGTCAGCTTTGTTGTGCTGTGCCGTCGTACAGTCTCACTGATGCTCGATTCGTAGGGTCTGGGAGATGATGAATTACAACTTATCAGTGCTCCACACGTCGGGCCTGAGTAAAATGCAGCATGCAGGGCTTTTCCTCGAGACAAAATGGAATAAAAACAAAGAAACCAAAACAAACAAACAAAAAAAACAAAATGAACGGAATAAGATTGTTACAAGCAAGAATAAACAACCAGTCGTGAAATTATTGGAAACCAGAACACTAATAATGTCATTTTCCTAGCCGCTGTTTGTAGTCCGCCTTTCCCCATTGTTCATCAAAAAGGCAAAATGAAGAAAAAAGTAGAAGGAAGGGAAAGAAACAGAGTGAAATGAAGCTCTGAGTGGAAAGTTCCATGCCAAAATAAACTCTCTTAGGGTGTTTAACCTTCGGCTTTTCCCACCGTGTGAAGCTATAAACTCTGAGAATTGGTAGTTCAGATTTGATCAGGAGATAAAGATGACAGATTTGATAAATCCACTCCAGGGTGTAGAAGGAATATAGTTTGGGTCGATAAATGCGTCATGTCTGTACCCTGTCTCCATAGAAATCTATTATTTACAAATGAACTACGTCTTTTCTTTTGTACTAGTCTCTTGTTGCTGACCACATGTACAAAGGAGGGAGTTCAAAATCTTCCAGAAAAAAAGACGGTCTTCAAAATTACATCTTGTGCTGTACAAAATTTTTCTCCTTTTTTTTGTTGGTTTTATTTGATTTTTGGCTTTGATTTTTTTCTTCATCTGTGTCTCCAGTAGCACCCAAGCACTTGTACATATGCATTAACTCATTTTAACGTATTTTCTTAAAGCTAGAAATGAGTTTTTTTCCCATTTTAGATAAAATATGTAAATTTGAACATAATACTGCTGTTGCAAGCATAATCATCACCGTAACATCGTCATCATAGTAATAATATATAATAATAATAATAATAATAATAATAATAATAATAATTAATAATAATAATAGTAATAATAACGTGTAAGTTTAATCACTTTCCCAGAGTTGTTGGTTTTTGTAAAGCTGATTTTTTTTGTCTTGATTTTGAATTCTTTTTAAACACGTGTGTATGTGTGTGTGTGTTTGTGTGTATACAATAGGTTCTCTTCTTGAAGTGTGCTCCAGGCCAGTCCTATAATACAAAGAGCTGAGCTAGCAGCTTCCTAGCTGAGGTCAGAGACGCAGACCTGAGAGGAGAAGGAGAGAAGGATTGGGGTAAGGGAGATGAAGACAGGAGAAAATAAAGGAGGGAGGAGGTGGCGTCTCTTCAGTGGAACCGCTGCACTCCGAAACGCGGATCCTTTGTGTCACGGATCTCAATCTGCAAAGAGATGTAAAAGAAAGAGAAAGATAATCAATGGGAAGGATGTATGTATAGGCCAAAATGGACTAATACACCAAGCCTGATGTGTCCACATCCACCTCTGTTTCAAAGCAAAATGCTAATTTAAATAATACAGTTTACACTATTTCCTCCTATCATCTAAATGCAGTCATGTTAGATGTCTGAATTTTGCTTCCTTAGTCTGGAGCTATGAGGTTAATGTAGCAAACAAGTAGGATAGGGGCAGGCATGCCAGCCTGAGGTAGCCAGCAGGAGGAGGAGCGAGGGGACAAAACAGATGTATGAACTGCATTTCTTGGACTAGCATATCTGGTGGAGGCTGATCATGTCCTCCTAAGCACTGTTAAATGAAAGACTATAAGATATTAAGACCAAGATATGAGCAGAAAAACACAGTTACAGTAAACTAGTCCTGGGAGCTGATCCCCAAAATAATTGATTCCTTGATGCCAGGCGATCAGGAATCAAGAATCAACACCGATACTTTGGACTGGATTCCCCTCAGAGAAGTCTGTCGGTATCAGACCATCTATGGAGTATGAGATAGTCTGCTGTCTCTGTATCGACGTCTTATGTCTTCATACATCTTACAATCAAACTTTACCGCCAGTGCAAAACTAACTGACAGGTACAACCTGCCAATCTCTGCGACTCAGCTAAGTTAGTTTAGGTCATTTAGCTTTAATCTTCTTTCTATAGTTCCACCTGCTGGAACAAACCCTGGTAATAGGTACATACAGTATGTCAGCATGTTCAGGCTAGACCATGGTCAGCTAAACTAGCATCAGACCAGCACTAAACCAGCATCTGCTATAAGGTCAGTAAAAACTCATGCAGGTCTAAGCTAAATTTAAATAATATTTACTTTCTGTGTTTGCCAGATGTATTTTTCTATGTCTGGTTATGGATTTAGCACTGTGTGGAACTGACTGATTCCTGTAACTAAATTGTAGATTTCTGTAACTGAACGTCCCTGTGAAAAACGAATGCAAACTGAAGTAAAGTAACACAGCTTGGCCGTATATGCCTGTGGGACGAATGAGGCCTCCCTTGACAATGGAAACACTGGTCAAACCAACTGTTGCAGTTAGATGTATCTACAGAGGATACTGTTATAACAGACAAAATTCTAAAATGTCTTAGCTATGGAATAAAAGCAGCCCACTTTCGTCCCCTTAATAGATAAGAATGTCATCCAGTAACAGAAAGCTCAAACTTCAGAAACCATACATGTCTTACCTGACTGCTGACAAGCCTGGAGAAGTCAGTGTCACTTTGTTTAAATATTACTTTAGCCAGAGAAGAAACAGAGTGAATGTGGATGCACGTGATTGAAGTCTCCCCTTGGTGCTGATCTAGCCTCAAAAACTCTGTACATGAAGCAGAGCAGTAATGCAGACCACGGACCAGCACCAAAGGACCCCTTCCACAACATACAGTCATAAAGCCACACTTCTGACACCAACAGTAATAAAGTGACTACTGTAGTGACGTCTCTGGTCCAAGCTCTCCAGAGAAAGGAGATACGGGAAAGAACAGAATATGACAAGGGAGGTAAAGACGAAAGGTTTGGTTTTGTAGGACTAGGGTCAGTACAGAGTTGCGGGGAAAGAGAAGAACCAACTACAGATCAGAAAGGAGTCACAAGATAAAATACAACCTCTTTCCATCTATGAGTGCTGGTAATACATTCCTCAGCTATGAGACACAAACTTAAGACAGGCCATCATATTTCACCCTTTGCCCATTAAAATAGAATACATATATATATGTATATCATTCTTTCTCTGATTTTTTTTACACAAAATCTGTACATAATAGTTGCAAGAAACTGAATATGAATATGAATATTATATGTATATGAAAATGAATATGAATTGAAAGGAGCTTTAATGTTTGTCTGCCAAGGAATGAGTTAAAATCCAATGTATGTAGGGGGAACCAATCTAGCTCTCCCATTGGTTGGACCTTCAGAAGCAGGACAGGCAGCCTTACACATTAAATTAACTACCAATCTAAACAGGAAACTACCTGACATTGGAATCTACCAAGCGTGTTTTGATTTTTTTAAAGTGGAAGTGGGCCCATTTTGTGAGGAAAAAAACACTTTAGGCCATTTGGTGTTCTTCGATATGCTTCCAAAACGGGTTTTAATAAGTTGTTAGAAATGAAAAGCAACAGTGCCGTGCCAAGACTCTCTTACACTGAAAGGGTCAGTGCAAATCTCTCATGAAGGTGAAGGTAAAGGTATGCTGTTGCTTGTTGAAGCTTAAAAAAGGAAGGATGGTCCTTTGCAAGCTTCAAGTGTTTACATTTAGTCTGGAATGGCCAAAAAAATGCCCATGTACACCAGCATTAACACATCATTAGAAATCTTATAGGCGTTATCAGGAAGCACTATTTTCTCATTCAGATGGAGATTTGATGTTTATGGCACAAACTAAAGGCTTAGCTGTAGTAGTCATGGTTCACCAGACCACTGAAGAAGTCCACTGAAGAAGAATTTATTTTAGTAAACCTCAAAGAGGTACTATTACTATTGGACTATCCTAACTTTTGGCTGTGTGGCGATTGTGTTTTGCCCAGCATAGAGCAGTGATCTTTGTGATGCAAAATTTGAACATGCTCTTCATCTTCCTGCTTCACTCTTCTTCAGTACCGCATATCAGACAAACACACACAGTTCTGGCTCTTCTGTCCTGATAGATATCCAATTTCTTTTTTCCTCCCTCGTAAGTGAATTAGATAAAGTGATATTGAGAGAGAGAGAGAGAGAGAGAGAGAGAGAGAGAGAGAGAAAGAGAGAGAGAGAAAGAGAGAGAAAGAGAGAGAGAGAGAGAGAGAGAGAGAGAGAGAGAGAGAGCACTGATCTATCTAAGAAGTGTCATTACTGAATCAGCTTTCAGGTAAATGCTTTTACACTCTTGAGAGATGCCACATTCCCCAACACATCCCTCCCTCCGTACAGTCCAGTATGGATTTGACATCCTGGCAGCACAGGGTACCTTCACACTGAAGCAGTAGTTTGCACAATGTTCTCCTTACTCTACATGCAGTGGATTAAGACGTGCTTCTGTAGTTTGCACTGGAGCTACAAGGCTGTGTAGTGCACTAATGCTAGAAGTTTATATTCCACTGATTATGACTGTGCAAACTGAAGGTTCATTATCATCACATACTTGCCCGAAATGCTACAAGAGTGGATAAGGAGTGGTTGCTGTAAATGTATTTTTATCCGTCTGTATATATAACTATGTTTCATACAGTGTCAGAAACCACATAAGGAAGTTATGCGAGAATGCTCAACAACTAAGTTTAAGTGTGTCATGATTTCTGCACGCAGTTTGCATGATTAAAATCTTTGTGTATACACTTTCATGTTTAAACGTCTTGGCTGATTGACTGTCCTTAAAGGGGAAAAAATAGTTTATATCTGTTTTTCAGGCGAAGTGCTCACTTATTAAACATAGCGACACACTGGTTTGGTCACTAATGTATAAAAACAGTAGCTGCATTACCTGGTAGTGTCATTACATCAGCCCTGTAGCTCCCATGCAAAACCTAAAGAAGCAAACTGGAAACATGAGACATCAAATGTCATGGCGGGACGAGCGGGTTTCCCCCAGTCTAATGAGGAATAAAGACTGTGCCTGTAAAATGTGATCTTTTAAAGCGGTGGTTCCAAACGCTCGTCCTGGAGGACCCCCTGCCTTGCACATTTTTCTATTGGCCTGGCTATTCTGCTTTACCTAATCAACTAATCAACAAGCTCTTCCTGAGATTCCTAGTTCCTGGCGTCTTGAGCAGTGCTCGTTTTGCCAGGATAAAAAATGTTCATTTTACTGCACTCTTCACATGCAAATACACCCATCACGTCAAAGACGTTGCACCCAGAAGGAACCAGCTGACAGAAATGAAACTTGGTGGGTAGGTTTGACATCATGAGACGCTTGACAGCTCATGTGAAGTGAGCAAGTATGAGTCTTATTGCTGTACCTGACTGACTATTTGAGGTTGTCCTGTTGCCTGTGCTTTCCTTTCTGACTCGTGCTGTTGTGTTGTTAGCATCCTTCGCAAACAAAGTATGCCTCAGAGAAGAAATTAGTTCAAGAAGAGTCATGAAGGATCTGGGAGACCTACACCGACAATGAGAGAGAGAACTGATGGATAGTCCCACATGCTCAAAGTGACCCCACAGCCATAGTTGCGGAGTTTCATTCAGCGAGTAGTGATGCATGAGTCATCCTGTTAGTGCCATTGGCAGACGGCTGCACACACTGGATGGACTACATGAACGCTGACCGCTACAACAACTGCCCCTAACACCATGTGGTCATGTGGTCAGAGCCAAGAAGGACCGGTTTGTTGTTACGCATCACATGTCCAGGAGGCCTGGTCTCACTCGACCTCCACCCGAACTGTGTACAATGTAGACACTAATAGGAACCTCTATAACTCCATGCTGAGAGGTCTGCATTTTGCATTAGGAAACATGGTGTCCCAATGTCATACTGAGACACTATGTCTGTATGTGTAGCTCATATCAGCCCATATCAGTCTAGATTTATCATCTTCGTATTCGCATCGTATTGCTTCTGGTAACCTTTATCTTCCTTACCAATAGCATTGAAATTTGACATTTCCTTCTGGGTGCAACTATTCTTTTGATGAAGAGTGTATTTGATTTGTCGATAATGCTAATCCTGGTAGATGTAGTGCGGAGTCTTCGTTATCAGCATGTACATAAAAAACTGTAAATTGAATGAATTGAAATTCAATTGAATTGAAATCAAAGGCATCCCTACGTTTCAGAATGAAAACCTGTGTATCTCACCCCATTCCATGATGATGAACACACTGTGATTAAATACTGCAGTGGATAAGGAGCCTTAACACCTCTGTATTCCACTCAAATCGTATAAAAGTCACGCTCTGATAGAAGTTTATCATTATTTTGAAAGTCACTCGGGAACCCTTGCATAGGGCAGACCTGTTATTCAGCTCTGTTCTTCAGTAGGGTGTTAGGTTATAAATTAAGAATGGCTTATCACCTTCATAGTAAGTCTCATTTGATTTCACTGCAGAAAGCTCCCATGAGGGTACACTGCAGAGAGAAGTGAAACCCCCATAGGCCTTTTAGACTTGCCTTATAGTTTTCAGTCCAGCCTTTGAAGGCCACAGCATAACGCAAATCAGTGTTTTTGCTGCCCTAGTACCCATTATATCTGCTGAATTGTATGAGCTAGAGCAAACAAAGCTTTGCAGAGGCAGTGGCCCTTGAGGGATGGAGCTGTGCATCCCTGTCCTGGAACCAAACTCTGAATCTCAAGGCCATTTTGGTGCGATTCCAAGTCCTGTGGCCATTGCCTTTTGAGGCGGTCACATTTTTGTTACAGAACATGTGGATTTCGGCGTGCGGTAGTGTTGGTTTACCTGACTGAGCCACATCTAACATTCGCAAGGAAGTTTGATGAAACAGACCACTACCTGGAAACAGTGCTTAGAATTCTGCAGCTGCCAGAAATAGGTGTTTTATCAAACGCCAAGCCTGCTTATTATATCAAGGCGTCTCAAAAGACACACATACGCCTCAGTTACTGGACCGAGACCTAACGGAGGTTTACTGTTTGTCTGGCCGGCAAGTTTAATAATAGCAGAAGCACTTTCAGATGACTCATCGAGAAGCACTGGCCAATTTAATGAAAACCGGATTACGCGTACACAAATCAATCCAAGAGGGCCACGGGAGAGCAAGTGGACTGCAGTAACACGGAGGGAGATTATACCAGCAATAATCTCCCATAACACTATTAATGACCTGCTTATGACACCTGTAAGTCTGCGCGGTTAGATGTCCCACTTGGCCCGGGCGATCCGTCGCACCTCCAGACGGTGACCGGCTCCAACATTTTCTTGTTTAAAGACAGAAAAAAGAGCGAAAGGAAAAGAGGAACATACGGTGGAGCGCTGTGATACCACCTGGTCCACCCCTCCCTCTCCACTCCCCTGCTCCGTGTGTTTATGGAGGCTTTGGGCCAGGTGCCCAGACGCAGTTTCTCTGCGTTGCAGGAGATCATTATAAGTTGGCTTGAGATGGACCATCTAAAGATATTAATTACAGGAGTCTAGCTAAATGTGGCGGACATCTCAGCTGTCCTTACCTGGCTCATTAAAAGACCCCAGCCCAAAACACAAATACGTTATTTCCATGTTTTAGGTTTTGCTAAAGTCTCTGCAGCAGCAGAAGAAGCAGACGGAGCCTATGTAGTGATTTAACATGTGGACAGCCCACCTAAGCATCATCTAAATAGGGTATTTCACAGACCCTGTGAGGTTTCTAACGTAGTGGTAGTGAGCTTCGGATTCCTATTTTCCCCTGTGGACAACAGTACTCAAAAATACTTATGATGTTAACACTAGCTTAAAAACAGCACCACGGAAAAACGGTATGCTATACCACAAAGATAGCAACAGCTGGATCAGGCCGTCAGTGGGTCTTTATTTTGACTTGCTGTCATTCACTTCCCTACTGCAAACCATAATAAGTCACATAATATCACTTTACTGCAAGGTCGGTTTATAGTTAGTTAAAAAAAAAACTATATCCAGTCTGGTCATTCCTGCATTACAGGTACAACCACAGAATTGAGGAAATGGTCAGCATGCTGGTCAGCTGAGGATGGGTTTATGTTACCACCATGTTTCTATTCCATGGCTGTATTGTGCAGCCAAGACATTTTGTCCTACAGTAGCCATCAAACATTAGTTTAGCATTTATCCCCTTATCCCAAACTGCTGCTTTACATGACTCTCATTTTATCGCCTCCTCATTTTACAGACAAACAACAAGATAAATAACTTTATAGTCTTCACACAGAGGAATGAGTTCCTGAAGTTTTGATTAGGCTAAATGTCCCTTTGAAGTTCATCCTAAACGTGACCAGTGAGAAGGTAGTTACTGAATACTGTTAGCCTGCAGTTCACCTCCTTCTCAGAAACACCCCAATAACAGCCGGTCCATATATGTGTCATCCCAGCTCCAATATACTTAAGCTAATTACAAAATCCTTAATTATATCGAGCCCTCCTGTTGATGGTAAGTTCATAACAGCAAATTGCTTCTTCTTAAATACAAGGTGAAGGGGGGGATTAAGGAGAGACATATTTAAAGGGAAATCACATATTAGGAGAAACAGCTGAGGGGAAAAGTAAACAAAAATGTTTCAGCAACCAGACAGGAACATTCAAATCTTTGACTGAAGCAGATTCAAGCTGCATGCCAGGAGTGCATGCATATCTAGAGAAGGCAAATCGATTGATAAATCGATCAATTAGTTTGGTTATTTGATCTTACACCGTCCAGTCGGAGTGTAGAGGCCAGATGCAGCGGCTGCTGTGAAGGAAACATATCTATTAATCATACTAGTATGAGGTGTACACGCTATATATAACACACCACATGCATAGGGGTGGGCCCTATGAGGAAAACCTGTATACATACAGACAGATCCAACACTACTGGCACCCTTGGTAAGGATGGATGAAACAGGAACTGAAATAAAGTTATTCGTATGGTTAATTATCTTAATATCACAACTATGAGAGTCAGTTAAGCCTTAAAGTGAGTGTTTACGATCAGAGTGTCCAAACTCAGATGCATCTGTAAAAATCCAGTTGTAATCGCATTTCAAACCACCTCCAAATGTGGTTTGAATCCAATTTGCAAAAATTAGATTACATTTTTTTCTGACTATCAAAAATCAATCTAAATACAACTGGATATGCCAAAAAAATAAGATTTGAGCTCGCAAATCTAAAATCAGATGCTGTTTCCACTATGTCAAACTATGACCAACACATACACATAAGTGTCTGGAACTACATGTTAGTGGAACCAGGTTCTACGTTCAGATGATTAAAAATAGAGCTATATATATTATTTATTTTAGATATTATATCTTTATATTTTCTAATTGATTCATGTGAGTGGGTAGTTGTTAAAGCATATCCCTGTTGGTTGTAAAATGTGCCATGTAGTATGTAGCATGTGACAAATAAAGTTTGATTTGATAATAGAATAGCAAGGACTTTTATTTTTTTGGACTAAATATATTTCAATTAAAGGTGAGATTTTCCTCATTTCTAATATGACTTTTTTAACGACTACGACATTTCATACGACCCACTCCCTCATCTTTACCGAAGGTGCCAGTAATTATGGGGCTGGCTGCATTTATGATAAACTTTACTTCACTAGACTATAAATGGGTAAGCTTGACCTGCAACAGCAAACTGCACCCATTAGTTATGTGCTGCACTACATTTCTTCTATCGCATAAATGTACACAATACAAACAGGCTATGCTACGACATCGGAGGTGTCCTTCGAGTCACGCCTTTCCTGTTCTGAACATGTAGTAGGACTGGCTGCTTTGCTTTAGAGAAACAGGTACCTTTCTCAGGCACTGCAACTTCAATCTGTTCTATTGTAATACAATACAAATCACCAGCCATGTTTTTTGTCTACATCCACACCAGCCAAGCTTTTTAAGCATGCATTTTTCATGCAGTCTGTTGCCTGCTGCTCACGTCACATTTCTTTTGTTTGTGCCTTTTACTTGTTTGTCATCTAGTAATTAAGCCGGAGTGCCCCCCCCAAAAACCCATTCTGTTTTTACAGATGCGAGCGGAAGTGCATGTGTGCACGCCAGCCCGCGGGGCTGCTGGGAACGTGTCGCGGCTCAACCAAACGTGTTCTCTGACCTGACGTGTGCGCCCTGGACTAGACATTTGCATTTTCTGAAAGGGAGGGGGAGTGCTCAAGGGTCTTCAGCACAGTTCGCGCTTCTGCCTGAGTTGTGTAAAGGCCTCTAGCGTTCACGCCAACCACTCCAGAGCACTGAGGCTGCTGCTGAGCCTGTGCTTCTTTGAGCCAGCAGCATCTTTGAAAGGCATTGTCTGGACTGACTAATAGCTCTGTACTTGCTTCGACACTGGATTCAGGTTCAGGTTTAAAAGAGATAATGCACAGGGGCCGGGAGGGCATCAATGAGCTCAGTGCTAACCTACCTGGACAACATGAGTGTACATACTGTCAGGATACTACAGCACCACAACACTGATAGTTTGGAGCACAAAACCACCGCACACAGCAACACACAAGCACGGAAGCCACAGCAGCGGGGAGAGAAAGAGACTTACCCTGGATACTGCAAAGTCTGCAAAGACAGAATAGAAGGTGTTGTTTAGTTGGGGCTGTGTTTGGAGTGAGGCCTAAGCATCAAATATTAGAGGTGTAAAGCTCTGAACTCTCAGTGGTTTGATTACGATGGCGAGTGTTAAGGAAACGATTCAATGCACGATGAAATCCGAATTCCAAGAATTCAAAAGGAGTCATTTTGGAATGATAAACATTTCACGTTCAGGCCAAAGTCATGATCCCATTACTGAATACTATGATCATTGGCTTAATTAATTAGAATATTGATGCAGTTGAATCGCCACCTTCAGATAAATATGTTACCTATCAAATTCATATTTGCACAGTTGTGTAAAAACAGTGTGTAATCAAGGTGTTGTAATCCGTGTTAAGGTTGTTGTGTGGCATAGAGTTTGGAGACCATATTTCAAACTGAGCCATTTCATTGAGATTTTAGGGACATTAGTTTGTCTTTTGCTTCGCTAGTGAAGAGAAAAGATGATATCCTTGGAAAGGCACTACATGCAGTGCAGTCGATTGCTTCCATTCATAAATCAGATGGATTATGTCCAAATGGTGGGAGTCTATACCATCCTCGTTTCCCAATTCCAATCGGATTTGCAGAGCCAGCGGATTGCCGTCCAAAACCCAGAGTGGGATTGGGAATCAGCAGGAGGCTCAGAGTGTAGGAGGCCGGAGAAAGAGTGAGCCAAATTTGGAACCTCCTCAGAAAATGTGGAAATGTGCCTATCCTCTAACTCAATCAGCAAAACTGATAAGTAGGCCTACATCTCCTCCAAAAATGAGCCTATTTTACATTTAACAATAAATCATTTACATATATGAACAAGAGGACCATTGAAATATGTGTTGGGCAAGCAAACGTCGCTCCTGACAGATCAATTTAATGTACAGGGTAGAAGCATTTCTCTCCTGCCCTTCCTGCCTAGGTGTTTGGTGGGATCACTGAGAGATGTGAGTCACGTCCAGCAGCCCCGGGATTCCCTCCAGGCACCATAAACCGTAACGAGAACAGGAAAGCGGCTCCTTGCTCATTAGCATGAAGCTAATGGCCCCAGCTCGCTCTCCCTAACGCTAACAGGACATGACTCGGCTAATAGCATGTAGCATGGTGAATGAGTAGGGTGTGTGCCTGTGCTAAGAAGGCAGGAGGGGGGTCATCTAAAAAATAGCAGCAGTGATACTGCGCTCAGGAAGGGAGATTTGATGAATTATGAAGAGCTTTTTGGAGGTAGAGAAACCGGTGAGGTTACAGCAGAGTGGATTAAAGTGAGAGAGAACAAATAGAAGCTGGGGTGGCTTGGCAACCTGCCACCAGGTTTTTATTGATGCTGCAACACCGATTCCCTGGCTATTACAGATGCCACGCACATAGAAACGGCACACGCAAAAAAGCACCCTGCCTGCCTAACCCCCCCCACCCCCCCCACCCCTTTTCTTCTCTCCACCTTACCCACCAAATCCCCCCACACTGCCTTAAAAAATAAAATAGAATTAGCAGCTAGCGAGGGGGGTGACGATGTGTGCATGTGTGTCTGTGAGGAGGAAGAGAAGGCACAGCTGCAGAGTGCCGAGTCGCTGGGGAGAGAGCAGCAGCCCTTCTTATCCTGCCGGAATCTGACACGTAACCATGGCAACTTCCTCAATAGAATCAGAAGGCTATGAAGGAATTGGGTGGTGATTCCCCCCCTCCCTTCTCCTCTTTTTCTTTTTTTTCCCTTCTTTTCCTCCGTTCTTTAGGCAGTCTGACACATTCTAACTTGCTCTCTATCCTTTCCCATCAGTCATTCTCTCCCTTCTCCTACACCTGCCCAAGCCCCCCTCCCACTCCCCCCAGCCATGTTGTAGAGCATTTTATCAAAATGGTAACGAAGCTTATCATAAATGATTTAATAGTGTTCAAGCCAACACATCCCTCTCTTAAAGCCTTCCAGTGTGGCACAATCTTGGCTCTCACGCTCAAAAGTCCTCTGAATTACTGCCGCGTGGTGATTGAAAAGCTAGCGGATGATGAAATCTGCTTGTCACTACAATAGCGGCACATAGCAGTCTACCACAGAAGTCTTGCTCAAGAGAGAAGATGAAATATTTATGAACATGTGCCCTCTTACTCTTTCATGAGAGAGTCAACGCCCCACCACCCTACACCCCCCACCCCCCATTCAGCCCACGTCCCCCCACACCAGCCTTGAACATGAACATCAGTTGGCTGAGAGGAGTAAATAAGACAAGATGGAGGCGCTACAGAACAAGCCCCATCATCTCACTGAGACCCACATTAGTGCAGCAGCCATTTTGTCTGCAATAGAAGGGGTTTCCCTTCTTCTTCAGAGACTTAAGAGCCTTTTAGTGCTTTGAAGGATGGTTTCCTGGAACTGGAAGACCTTCTGTTAGATAATACAGACTTCTGTTACTCCAGGACTTTGTTTTTATTTCAGACCATCTTGATGAGGCGAATCTAATACTAAGGTTTTCCAGGAGCATACGTATATTCAGAGGATTTCAAGTTCCCAGTGTCCTATGTCCCCCGGGGCATGTGTTCCAAGGTTTGTATGTTCCTATAGGGTCCTGTGTTCTCAAGACTTATGGTTCTAGCATGTTATAATCTTAGCATTGTATGAACCCAGGGACTTTTGTTCCAGGCATACTACGTTCATAGGGTTCTATGTCCCTGGGGTCCTATGCTCTCAAGGATTGTGTTCCCAGAATCCTGTATTCCCAGCATCCTATGTTTCCATTGTTCCATTTTTTTTTACCAGGCTATGATCCTAAGATCCAATGTTACCAAGATTCTATGTTCCTAGCATCCTGTGTTACTAGCATTCTATGTTCCTAGTATCCTACGTTGCCAGGGTCTCATGTTTGCAGGGTACTCTTTTTCTTAGGGTTCTGAGGCCATTTCTGAGGCTTATGTTCTTAGCGTCATCTATTCCCAGTCCTGTGTTCCCAGGGTGATACGTTCCTAGGGTTCCTAGGGTATCTGTCCACTGACCAAAGAAGAATCAAAAGGCTCCCTGTTTGAATCCTGTTATATCACAATGGAATGCAGCCTTTAGGTTCTAATGTTCCTATCTCGGATTTTACATAAGGTGTTTTAACCCCAGGTTTCTCTAAGGGAGCATGAGCATGATATGTGTCTTTGCTTATGAATTTTAATCTCCAATTAAAAAGTACAGTATTTATGTTTCCATTGTTTTCCAGTTACTCTTCTTTTTAAGTGAATAACCTTAAGTAGCCCTGGATATGCTGTACCTAGACCAGGTAAACAGACACTCCCACTCTTCCAATGGCATCTGCACAACAGCACTAATTTCCCTGCTCATGTTCTAAGACACCTTCTTTGTTGTCAGTCCAACTTGTCAGTCATGGGATTTGCTGGCCTGAACATTGAGAGCCCGTGGAAATCAGCATTCACTAATTTGTTGATGTTGTTCAACTGTAGTGCTTTTGGGACATACATTCCTTTATTAGATATGGATCCCTGGGTATAAAATCATAGCCTATTCTCTTTAATGACTTTGTCCTTATTTTGTGCTGTTTATAAAGCTGGGTTGTAGTTGCCTTAAAGATGGCAAACATAATTACCTCCTCTACGGGCTAGACTCCCTTTTCTGTTATACTTCTGTGACGGTTACCATTATTCTTCTGAACCTGCCAAGGATCTTCACAATGCTGTGCATAAGTCATACCACCATGTCATTTCTAGTGGTCACCGCTCACCTTTATTGTCACCCTTGACCTCATCTTGCAGGAAGTCGCTCTGGCGATTTCCGAGGACGAAGGCGAGGAAGGAGAGGATGAGTGCATCCAGGATGCCAATGATGGCCAAGATGTAGGCCCAGCGCACCGAGCAGTTCCCCAGCGTGTACTTCCCTGTCTCCTCTCCACACATGTCCCGAATCACCTCTGCATCCCAGCCATCCGGGAAAATCATACAGCCCAACACCAGACACACGGCTAGAGAGAGAGAGAGAGGGAGAGAGAGAGAGAGAGAGAGAGAGAGAGAGAGAGAGAGAGAGAGAGAGAGAGAGAGAGAGAGAGAGAGAAAATGTTACCCAAAGAGAAAACAATATAAAACTAATTTGGCTGCAGTGATTTACCCAGACTAATAGAGCTAGTCCTTCAGTTAGGGCTATAAACGTCAAAACGTGGTACAAAAAACAAATTAAGATCCCTATGGGATTTCTAGAAGCATCCAAAAACTCAGAACCATTGTTTTAAATCGAGGTACAAACTGCACATTGATGCATGCACTGTTCAGCTGTTCTGGATGTCACAGTGCACTATGCTATATTTTGGCATTACTACATTGATTTAATGACATACTGAGTTCACAGAAAGCCACAGTAGCTTGGATGTGGCTTTGAATCTAAAGAAAAGCAGCCAGTTGTTTACACAAACAGACAAATGCTAATGGCATACTAGCCTAGACTTTTTCAGCTGGTATCTTTCACCTGGAAAACAGTCAATCTGTGAGGAGGTAGTAAATTGATACTAAGCATGATAGGTGACACCACATGTTTTAATTCACTCACTGTATGTGAATAGAGCTCAAGAATTATCTTCAACTATACATTTATAGGCTTTCTATTGTAATGCTTTGTTACGTGACGTGATGCTGCATGGTGTGTCTGGTATGGGGAGATCTTAACGCTCATGCACACTACCAAATTTGAAATGAGACAACTAAAGCTTGCAACAGACATCATAGAGCCACCACTGCTGTTTCTTAATTCTAACAGCCTTTTGTCTAATCAGCCTTTTGCCAGTATCTAAGACTAAATGAGTCTCTCTCAAACAAAACCAGCATTTACTATTATTCATCTGCCAGTTTCTTATTACATTGGTAGTTTGTCCAACACTCAGTACATACTTTTGACGTTACACGAATCAGCTGAGATATGACATCAACACAGTTTTAATCACAGCAGTCAAACAGTCCACTAGGCTGTACGGTAAACCGTATGTTTATTGTTATCGTGATGTGAGTTTCCAGGATAAACACAGCATGAGCACAGCACAGAACAAAACTGACTCATGTGTGCATCACCAGAGAGAGGACATTACATTACCGGCACAAAACTGTTAGAAGCGTGGTGAGAACTTCTGTACGCTAGTATTAAAGCCTGCTTTCCCACACTGGAGACAAGTAACGTAAACAGCTCAAAACTCCTCCATCCTCTACACTGTTTCCCCAAGCTTTACTAAAAAAAACGACTCAAAGAAACTGTTTTGAAAGAAAAACAGCAGTTCTGTGCTGAGCTTGGAGCCCCCACTCAGAATACAGCCCAGCTGGAACTGTTAGCATGGCTCTGCTCTGTTTACAGCACACACCATGAAGCTTGTTACAATAAAACCTAAAACTAGCCCTGCTCCTCAGAATAAGAGTCCTTGCCTTGAGGTTTCTAAAAAACGTAATTATATCCTAAACCTAGTGTTAGATTCTATTTGCAGCTGGATATAATGAATTTAAAACTTGAAGTAAACCCAGGCCGGCACTGACACCACAATATTTAATAACTATAACAGAAACTAAGTTTCTGGATGTGGGCAACATTAATGTTCAGCCAATCTTGCATCAAAGAATGGCAAATTCTGACCAGAATTTCCTGTAGACTGGGATTATTGCCACTGCTGGTAGATCCATATGACCATGTAGATCTGTACTGCCATATGCCTCCATACACCTGCAAATTCAGGTACTTCCTTTACGCTACAGCCTTTGGCACCTCCAAATGCAATCACTCCTTTTAGCCGATCACTAACATCTGCTTCATGACCCATTTTCCATACATCAAATGAGACATTCATTGCACTGCACCACCTCTTCACAATCTATGAATCCCATCACGCACACCCCGCAGGTATTTATAGACCCCTGTATCATCCTCGTGTAATGCCACCTGCATACACAAAGCAAGAAATATATTACAAAAATGGCAAAAAATACCTTTGTCCTTTTATTTATCATATTTAGATACGACTTCACATTGTGAAATTCTGTATATTTTGCATATTAAATAACAAAAATATGAATACAACAGAGCACAAAATGAAACATGGAACTAAATGTTAATGGTGCATTAGCTTCCTGACAGCCAGGAACAGGACAACATGAATAATTTTCCCCCACATCTTCCACTCTGATAACTCTGCTACTAACTAACTGCAGTAACAAAACTCTTTATCACTTCCGTATGAATTAGCAGGCTAAGCTGTTTCAAGCTCAGTGGTATTTTGTCATGCAAATGTGGCATCACTGTGAAATCACAACCACAATGAGTTTAATACAGCCTGTTAGTGCAGAGTAATTTCCATACATGGAGCACATGGGCTGGGGAGTGAATGGAATAATGTTCAAATTTAACAGCATTTACACAGTGTATCAAACACTTTTGCTGAAAAGGCGGGGGTGGGGGTTGGAGGTATCGCCCCTTAGGGCTTAAAAAATAGCAAATAGTGCGATACCAAAAGGTTTTGTATGCTTCATTGGCTGTATAAAGAGAAAGGACACAAAGCAGCATGTTTGTAGAGAAAACATATTATTGCTGACGGGGTTCTCAGTACTGTAGAGAAGAGTGTGGGGTAAAGGACTGACATAGCAGCAGCTCCGCCCCTAAAGCACAAGCCCACAGCCTGCACACACACACACACACACACACACAAGCGCACACGCACACACACACACACACACACACACACACACACGCACACACACACACACACACACACACACACACACACAAACAAACTCCAAATATCCCCCAATCAGCCAAAACTACACCCTCCATCAGTGCTGCACAGGCATCCTTTTTAAAGGTGCAGCATTGTTTTTCACAGCATCTGCAAAAACAGCCCTCAAAGCTTTGTGCATCATGTTTGAGAAAGCTTTGTTTCTTTATTACTGTAATAGGGAAGGGTTATTTTATAGGACACTGGATGCTACAGGTTCAGCTTTGCTAACAGTGCTTCATGTTGAACTGCTGTTAAAGACTATGCTTAATTATGTTGTATGTGACTGAGGTTCTGCTCTTTGACTGAGCTGTTATAAGGTACGATATTAAGTGACCATAATGATGCCAAAACCTCAAATTTCATCTGACCTTAAAAGGTTTCCTGTATCTGTTGCTGCCACGTCAACACGTAACCTAAAGGAAGCACACCACTGCTGATTATAAACACTTAAGGGAGTATAAGAACTGTCCCTTGCTCGGCATCTGAGCTCAAGGTGGGTTTTAGACTCTAACCTTCTTGTATTAGCTAGGAAATATTCTTTGATGGCACACTGAGCTAGGTTGTAAGTCACTCTGTAAGCACCTGCTAAATGCCATACATGAGAGAGAGAGAGAGAGAGAGAGAGAGAGAGAGAGAGAGAGAGAGAGAGAGAGAGAGAGAGAGAGAGAGAGAGAGAGAGAGAGAGAGAGAGAGAGAGAGAGAGAGAGAGAGAGAGAGAGAGAGAGAGATTTTAACAAACTTCCATCATAAAACTCTTAAGGCCAAGACAACAGCTTAAGGCTTTTAAAACAAAACATATTCCTATTTTTCCAATTCACATAAATAAGCACAACACAATTTAGTGCAATTTTTTAAACTTGGCTACATCTTTAATTAATGTGCATACAATTGTAGACACGCCTTAGCTTCTGTGTGATGATAATCTTCCTACTTTATAAAAAAAGTTTAATGAAACATGAAACAGGTGCACACTTGGAATTGGGCAGTAGAGAAAATGAACAAAATGATGCATGGAATTTGACGTATTCAAACATTAAGAGATAATTTCCATATGAATAAAGCCTACAATAAAACCAAATTGGTCTTTTCAGTAGTATGTACACTTTTGAGGTATGAAATAAAACAGTAAAGAACGGAATAGACTACTTTAATTCATATTCATAATACAACAACAGAGAACACAGTAGAATGGTACACAGTAGAATATAGTATAACAGCACAGTAACACAGAGAGAACAGAATAGAATAGAATAGAATAGAATAGAATAGAATAGAATAGAATACACTATAATACACTATAACTACAAGTGTTAAAAGTTAATGTCTCAATTAGAGACTAACATCATATCCACGCACACACAGGCATGCACGCACAGCACCTGAAATGATTACTCTAAGCACATGTGAAATTAGATTCATGATGCCGAAGTGAATTTTTTATTCCTCATTAGGACACAGACACACATCCTGCTAGCACCAGACCAAATCACTCAGTGATTCCTAATCATTTGGCACTTAACACAGGAGACTAAGTAGCACCATTGTGAGACTGAAACGGCCGCATGTGAGCCTGTTTTCTCTGCTAATTACCATTTCAATCATTTCAAGCGAGAGTGGATTTAAAAAAGTCTCGGGAAACCTCTCAGTGGTTGCTATGACGCAAAGCTGAAGCTGGTGCCACCACACACTCCTCCTACCCATAAGCCCCCGGGCGGGCACATCCTATCTCTCTGGTGTATTCCAGCAGCCTGCACATGACTGGCTTTAAAGGAATGGCTCTTCCTAAAATGATGCTGTAAAATGTTTATATGCAAATTCGTCATTCGTGATCACTTATGTGAAGTATATCAACATGCACTCTGTGATAAAGCGATCATCATAGGTTCAATGAACTGCTGTCCTATAGAGTCTTAGCAGTAATGAGTGGATGACTACATTCTGATAAATGCCATATTGTTCTGAGAGAGAAAATCTTTTAGGGATAAAACAAAAAGTCACCAGAGGGTGAGTATTAGTTCAATTTTATCACAGTAAAAGTGTGTTCTTAGACACAATGGGTGAAAGAAAATGGGTGAAAAAAGGCAGAAATGTGGCTGATTACAAATTCTGCTTGATGTGTTAGCTGTATTAGCATTAGCTGAAGCAACTTGCAGTGGACGCTTTTGCAAGTCAGTTGCGCCTTTTAAACGCAAGTCACATATTTGTGATGCTCTCTAGTAGGCACTTTGGACTTTCTTTAAAAAGCCCATATTCCAGGCTTCTTCTTTTTTTACTTTTTGTACCTGAGGGTAGAATAAAACATTATTGTGCCTAAAAGACTTATAGATGTAAATAAGCTCTGCTCTGAATGGCTGCCTTCTATTGCACTTCATTTAAAAAGCAGTCTGCTCAAACACTATTCAGAGCAAACAGGCTAAGCTAAACTGCTGAGGGCTGAATAAGTGAATATCTCCAAAGTCCCTATAGGAAAGAATGTTCTGATCACTCGATGATCATCTTGGCACCATCCTGGTGAAAGTAATGTCCGGCCATACAAACTAAGACTCCTAAATAGACAAAGGAGGCCTTTAACAGCCAGCAGCAAAATACCATCAACACCTTCCCTTACGATGTAACCAGCAAGCTGACAGGCTCTTCTTCTAGGCGGGACGTCCTCTGTAAAGATGCCATGTTCAGTGTTACAAGGTTTCCCATTCACATTTCAGCCAATACCCAGTTCTGTCATTTATAATGTCTCTGGTATCTGTAAGGGTTTTGTTTTTTCATGGCATCACAGAAACAGTGAATTCAAAACATGCCATTTTTGCAGTCTAGTTTCCATACGTGGGCTGAAAATAACAAAGAAATGAAAATATGTTTTAAAACTATAACAGGATTTACATACCCTGTGAATCTCAAACATGGGGCCTAGAGTGACACTCCCTGTGTCTGCATGGGTTACCTTTAGTGGGATGTCAGGTAAAACGGAAATGCTAATTGGCCACTAGGTGTGAGAGTGTGTGTGTGAGTGATTGTATATGTCTGTGTGTCTTCCCTTTGCCAGACTGGTTGCCTGACAGCCAACGAGTGCAAAGATTTCCAGCACCTCTGCAGCCCAGAAGGATAAGCGCCTTTGGACATTGGAACTTTAACAACAGCAGCAGCAGATTTGATGGCTAAATAAAGCCGTGAGCCTCAAGCACAAGCTGAAAGAATATCTACAGAATATCAGTATTCAGTGTCAGAAGATACAGTTCAAAATATGCCCCAATATTGTCCGTGTTACAGTTTTACAAACTCTACTCTACTATTTATTTAGCTGGAATAGAATTACACACCCATAAAAACGCTCTCATGAATAAATGCAGTTAGTAGGCAGTACTCACTATAATTGACGGTCCACTTTATTTCAAGGGCGTATACAGCTATATTGATTAAACCATGTAGGAAATATAGCCCCTTTTTTATAGAAAGTCATTGGCTACTATTGGGAACTTATTTAATTCCTATGTATTTCTATGTAAGAGCTAATATAAGCCCTGCTTGATTATAGATGTGACACGTCCATTTGAGATCAATCTCTCAACATAAGGACCAAATTAGCATCATGCCAGTTAGGTACCATGCCAACACAGGCCACCATGAATCACCTCAACTGCTCCAAAAGACTAATGCTTACAGAGGATCAAGATGAGCGTCAGGGAAAAAAGTCTGTGGCTGTAACAGAGCTCCACACAGAAGATAATCAGAATCTGCTGATCTTTAAAGAATGCTGCAGAACATAATTTGCAACAGGTGCTAAGCAGGACAAACACAATCTACGTTCACTCACTGTCAAAAGAATAGTTGCACCCAGAAGGAAGTGTGGGATTGCAATGCCATTGGGAAGGAAGATAAAGGTTACCAGGAACAAAATATGATGATAGATTTAGACTGATATGGGCAATATTAATTGAGCTACACACACAGAACTGATGTTTCTCAGTATGGTGTCAGATTACCATTTTCGCTAGTGCAACAGGCCAGGCGTCTCGGCATGGAGTTGTAGACGTTCCTAATGTTGTCCTGTGATAATTAATCACATGCAAGTTGAATATTCTCACACAGTTCCGGCAGTTTTTGTGGTAGGGGTGGCGGTAAGGTGACACCAGGCCTCCGGATGTAGGATGAGTGACAACAGACCGTTTATCTAGCCACTAACCATGGTGCCTCAACACACAGATTCGTTGATCGCTTCCACCAAGACAAATGTTTATCGCCCGCTGCCGTTCTGAGTCTCTCCATTACACCATTGCAGTCTTTGATGATATGGTGTTAAGTGCAGTCATCGGGATGACCGCTTAGCGTCCTGCCAGTAGTGCTGCACTAACAGGATGACTCATGGAGGGCATCACTGCTTGCTGAATGACCGCAATCGTGTTGGGTCAGTCAAGTACAGTGATATGGCCAGTCCTTGCTCATGTCACATAAGCAGCTGAGCATGAAAGCTGAATCCTTCGCATGTCTCACAATGTCAAACCTACCCACCATGTCTCATTTCTTCCCATTGATTCCCTCTGGGTACAACTATTTTTTGAAGATGAAGAAGGTGTATATTCTACTATATACAGTTATGTACAGTGTTATATGGTATATATTATAACACTTCAGCTTTTGGATTTAAAATCTAATTAACTGAAGTTGCCATCTACTGCGAGTGTAATTTTACAATGCTGTTTGAATGCTGTTAAGACATATTACACATATATGCTATGTGGTTATATAGCATGAGTGATTGCAGTGTGGGACTACATACAGGCCTGTAAATTGGTAACCTATTTTCTTCCGTGTGTGTTGAATCCCCCTGCCCCCCTTTGATATGTATGAGCCTCACATACTCATGCACCCCAGCGTGTTTGAACAGCAGTGAGGCTGCTATGGAGGGGGGTTGGTGGCCCACAGAGACTGCTTCTGCCTCAGCCAAGAGCACTATCCCCGGGGAGTCACTCAATGGATGAGTCCCTCTGCAGGGCGCTCCTGCAGATGACGACAGTGCAACACAACAGCCAATGTAATGACTGCTTCTTCTGTATGTGTATTACAATGACTGTGTCAAAGTGTCCTTAGTAGTTGTGCAATTTTCATTGCTCCGGAGGTTTGACTAAATGGGCAAAGTCACATAAAGTTTTGTTTGTCGTGGTTTAGATAGAGGTGCCCTGTTGAGAGGTGATCAGTTACACTGTGTGGCTGAATGAAAAGAACTAGGAGTGCTCTATTTCATCATGTGCTTCCTAGAGCAAATATACCCCATCCTCTCACCTCAACAACAAAATGTAGACACTGAGTTCTGTTTCGTACTTCATGTGCATACATGTGTTTCATAACCACATATGTTCCATGCAATGTTCCTAGACGGTCACTGCCAGGACAACGGATTGTTCTGAGGAGCTCACTGACTTTAAACGTGTTATACTACATTTTGCTCACTTCATTGTAGTGTAGTGTAGACCTTGTAGTGGGTTCCCTGCTCTAACACATCCCCTGCGACTCTAAAAAAAGAGCATTGCATTCTATTTTTCTATCCTCTGTTTTCTATCCTCCATCATTCCAAACTTCCTTTGGAAGTAACATCTGCAGAAGCTTTATGAAATAGGTTTTCATGGCTGAACAGCTGCACACAAGCCTGAGATTGCCGTGTGCAATGCCAAGCGTCTGTGTAAAGCATATCACCACTGGACCACTGGAGCAATGGAAAGGTGTCCTCTGGTGTGATAAATCATGCTTCCCGCAGTCTGGCTCTAGCCTGATTTAAATCCTCCCAGCACTTGGAAACGGAATCCCATTGATTTTTTCAAAATCTGCATTATTAATATACAAGCGAACTAATTTAGAACGGTTTGATGAGAAATGCTTAATTTGCAGAGAAACTCACTGACTTAGATATCTTTACAGTGGTGGTGATAAGGAGTTCTGAAGTCTACATTGCAAATATAGCCACTTTATTTATCACCCGAAGTCGCCAGTGAACTTACATGCGTCTTCTGACTTTTTCATGTAATGTTGATGATAGTAAAACAATGGTCAGTCGAAAATTTTTTAGCCTTATACACCCTATATATATCCCTCCACCATGAATAGATTCAAATACTTTGAATAAATTATGTTTTAGACCAAAACTTTGCAGCAAATACCATAAGCAATGTCTCAGAAGTCATGCAGTGTATTCATAGATATTTTATGTAATATCTTCCTTTGACTTTCAGAGGCATTAAACACTTCAGATGTCTTGTCCTGTCACCACCACCGTAAACCATTCTGACTCTGCATGTTTCTTCATATTTAAGCCTTTTACAGTATACTGTTCTGAATGGTTTAGTGAACATGTTAACCATTTAATCACACAGAAATCAGTGGAGTTTCCCCTTAACTGGGAATCAGTTTTGAGCTTTGACTAGGCTTTGACTTATAACCTTCCATGTCTTCCTTTTGAGCTATTCCTTAGACAATTATTAGTGAGTGTTACTTGTATGTTTAGGATCCTTATCCTGTTGAAAGGTCCACTTCTTCAGCTTCAACAGTTTTTTCAAGTGGTCTCAGATTCTACTCAAGCACACTTGAATTCATAGAAAGCTGTCTTCAGAAGACCATTGAAAGACAGAAATAATTCCCTTTTGATTACCTATATACCTAAGTACAAACCCTGGGGGAAAACTGAAGATTCTGAACTGCTTTATCCAGCACCAGTGAGCACAGTTACTACAGTGACTTATCATTTAACATCGCAAGGTTCAGCCTTTTCCCTCTCCCAGCAAATAAACTTTTCATTAGTTCGATACACAAAGTGTAGATACCCTGTATATGTATGTGTGTGTGAGTGAGAGGAGATATTATTATTAATATTCTTCTTATTATTATTGTAATTATTATAGTCACATGGCCAAAGCTTGTGGACAGTCCTGAATCTAAAAGCTTTTTGAGTGTAGCTCTAAACTCACACACACATCCCGTTGTGAAACACTCCAGGGCTTTGTGAGTGGGTGAACCAGAGTACAAGCGTGTGTGTGTGTGTAACCCTGTTTCCCTCTGGGTTTGTCTCTGTTTGGCCTCAGGTTGAAGCTCAGTAGATGAGCTGATCCTTTTCTTATAAGTCCTCATTCAGTCTGTTCTGATCCCCCTCCCCTCACACCTTCTCCACATATGCCCACCGCCTCTCTCTCTGTCCTGCTAGCACTGTCAAATGATTGAAATAATTAATCGTGATTAATCACATTCTTTTGTATATTTAAGAGGGAACCTATTTTGCCTATTTTCAATGTTTATTGGAGTTTTACCTGCTTACATTTTCACACAGTACCTTTCTCAGACCACACTCCTATATTCACCCTCTGGTTAGAGCTTCTGTGTCTTTTAAACCCTGCTTCTCAACTAGGGTTGCCACCCGTCCCGTAAAATATGGAACCGTCAATTAAATATTGCGTCCCGTATTAAATCAATACGGGGAATGATTCCATATTTCCATAAATGTCTGATATACAGGTCGGTCACTCACACATGAGTGATGTGTAATCTCTCTCTTTTACAGAATATCCTCTACAGTTAATTAATATATATATATTTGATTTTCCTGTACATTTAGTGCATCATTTCTATTTATTTGCTGAGATAAACATATTGGAAAAAACATAATGTCAAAATGTACTTTAATAAATTAACTAATGCTGCTTGTGGACTTACCCACAGTTCTCACTGAGCACTGTCCAGCGTAGTCTGCTGAATTAGTGAAAGTGCTGCATCAGCTGAGTGTGCGCACGCTTGTAAATGATACTGTGAGACTCTGTGTACTTTGGTGATTCACAGCATGGCGTCCGCTGGAAATAACCTTAATCAAGAAACCATTTCAATCAAGAGAGCCATCAATGAAACATGCTGTTTAATAGAAGTATTTGAACAAGACGGACAGGACAGCCGAGTCAAAGCAACATAACATTAACAACAGGGTTTCAGGGTGTATACACTGATGGTTTGTAGGGTCAGAGGTCAGGAAGTATATTAACCATGTTAAAGCAGTAAGCGGTCTCATTCATTTATTGTGCTAATGCAGTCATATGCCCTTATTACAATCTTGTTATAGATATTATCTGTCTTATGTCTCTTTCTCTCTCTCTCTTTCTCTCTCTCTCTCTCTCTCTCTCTCTCTCTCTCTCTCTCTCTCTCTCTCTCTCTCTCTCTGTTTCTCTCTCTGTCTCTCTTATTCGCACAAACCCAGATGACTCCTCTATGTAGCTGTGTGTAAATTAGTCCCCAAAGCTCTTTACCTGCATGAAACAGGTTGTTAATGTAAAAGCATTTAATATACAATAAGGGCCATGCCTGCTTCCTGTCTCTCTCTCTCTCTTTCTCTATCTCTGACTCTCTCTCTCCATCTCCTTGACTTACTCACTCTGACTTTCTGTCTCTCTCTGCCTCTCTAACTCTTTCTCTGACTCTCCCTCTCTTACTCTGTCTGACTTTCTCTTTCTGATTCCTCTCACTCTATGATGCTCCACATCTCCCTTCTCAGACTCTCTCTGAGTCCCGATCCCTCTCTCTCCCTCTCTGACTCTCTGTCTTACTCTTTTTGATGCTCTCTAAGTCCCCTTTTCTCTCTCTCTCTCTCTCTCTCTCTCTCTCTCACACACACACACACACACACACACACACACACACACACAGTGCTTGATTGCTTGTCATCATCTTGGTCCAGTCAGTACTGAGATGAAGGTAGAGATGGAGGCAGGGACTTTGGACAGGTATCTGCAGCAAATGCAACAGATTCAAATGCAATAGAAAGCAGTTTATTGAAGCTTTTCCGGCCCTGTAAGCTGATATAATAGCATTTCTTCTATAACAATGCTCACAGAAGATCAGCTCCACCCATTTATGACCCACACATCTTAGGACTACTTAAGTCTCTCACTATCGATGTGAATCACTATAATCACTATATTCTGTTTCTGTTTATACTCTAGTTGACTGCTGCTTGTTTATATCATTTCTGAGTGTAGCTCAACCTGCCTTTGGGTTGTTATTCTTGCCTGTAGTAAAACTGTGACCTGCACAGGCATTCAGCATCCAGCCTCGCTCAGTCAATCCTTACAGTGTACGACCTTTGTGCTGTGTGTATGTGCAGTCTTTATTGTATTCTTTCTATAACTATAATTAGCTATAGGGTCTTTGAGCTCGGTCCTTCTCGGACTGACAGAGTAAAGCTTTATTTGCCATGTATTAGATTTCTGCACTTTATTGGGACAATAAGAGGGTTTTAGTTATCTTAATAGAATCTTACGGCTGGTGGGACAAAGTGTATGGTTCTTCATAAATCCAGAAAAAGATTTCTTTCTCCATCTTTCTCTTGTACATTCTATATGTTTCCTGCTTTTCCATGTGCCTCTCCTCATCTAAAAGAATAGTTTGGCAAAAAAACAAACTGTCTACTCCAGATGTAGGTAATCAGTCGAGACGTTTTTGGTGTGAAAATATAGCTTCTTTGGTGTAAATATGGGGGCAGCCCCAGGGTACTAGTGTGTGTGTATGTGGGGGTTTTACATGCATGAGTTAAATAAGATGAACAAATTCATTATTTGATTGCCATCAAATAGCAAATAGTTCTTAAGTCTAATTCTGCAGCTATGAGGCTAATGTTGCTAACGTACACTAGAAGCCAATAGCCAGGTAAATCCTTCTGTAAACATCCCCGAAACCTTTCTCAAACCAGACTCAACTCTTCATTGTAGGGGCCATAGAATTAATTTATTAAGCATTAACAATTCTTTTCTAATGTTGACATAAACGGTACATGACTAGCTATGTTAACTTTAAATACTCGAAGCTTGCTATAAGGTAAGATAACCTTGTTCCCTATGAAACTTTCAGTTTAAGATAATCTGCATCAGCCTTCTACTTTCAGGTTACTCTTGGGGTAGTATTGCTGATAAAGCTGGCACTGTTCCTCTCATTACCCTCTTCAATGTTAAATGTATCAGTGAAGGTGTTTGGAATCGTCCATGTTTTGAGAAACTGCCTGGAGTCAAATGTGCAGACCAAACTTACAACTTGTCCGGAATCTGAAGATGTGGGAGCTGAAGTTGAAACCAGCCTGTTTCACAAATTTTCTGTACCACCTTAAAAGATGCAACACTTGCATTGTGGACCTGCTCAAGCTGTACCGTTTAAGGTGGAACGAAACATTTGATTATGAATAGGAAACCATTTCAGCCTCATTTAAGAGATGAACATTAACCATGACAGTTTCATTTCTCTGATAGGGTATTAAAAGTGCTGACATTCTGGTCAGAACCTAGGATTGTAGATTTCTCTGCGTATGTCATTTTTTGGTGGTGAAGATAGTAACGTGTTAAGACTGTTACATAAAATTCAAAGATTTTGGAAGGAGCCCATTTTATAGCCCTCTTCTGCAAATGCAGGGTGTGTATTTAAATGAGGGCTTGAGGTTAACAGCAGGTAGGTTATTTGTTTATGAACTGAATGCAGTTTTGAAAGTATTTATGGAAAGGATTTGGATTATTATTGACTTCCAGTGTTAGTAATGCCATGTAGCTGCAGCCCTAAACTCTCTCATCTTCTAAGCTGCTTAATCCTTATTGTTGCAGGGGGTGCTGGAGCTGGAGCCCAGTCTTTAATGGGTGTAAGGCAGAAAACACCCTGGACAGGCTGCCAGCCCAACACAGACCACACACACCAGTTTCACATATCTCTGGACTGTGGAAGGAATCCCATTCACACATAAAGGTCCCCAGACAAGAATCAAACCCAGACCCTTCTTGCTGCAAGACAATAGCACTACCCACTGTGCCACCGTGCCACCCTCCACCAGCACTAAACTAAAAATAAATCTGGACACCAAACATTGCGTGGCTTATCAACTATATCTGAGGAAGGGGGAATGTTGTGTGATGTGAGTTCTTGCCAAACCCCTCCTTAAAATCTGCTTCTATGATTTTGGTCACTGCTTTTGTTCTAGGTAAACGCATTCATTTCCTTGATACTCCTAAGCAATTGCTCTCCCTGATGAGGATATGTTTCATCACTGTGAAAAATAAAAGCTAGATTTGGCTTCAGTACTGGCAGCAACATTGTTGAAGGCCATGAAATGTAATATCTTAATCATCCATTTGTGGTTATGAATTAATAATGGTTGAGGATTGCAGTGGTTTCTAGTATATCTACACCGCTCAATGTAGTCATAAATCTTATTTAGAGAAACTGCCGGCTAAATGACAAAGCCAAGCCATCTCAGGCAAAAGTCTACAGGAAAAAAGCTTGTCTTAGCATCTGAGAGGGGATGCAGAAGGGGCGGTGAGAAAACAGTGAGGCGAGTTATTGATTTTTCTTCCAACTTTCAAAAACGTACAATAATTCCCCAAAGCGTTAATGCGCTGCAATTCAAGGACTTCTAATTAGCACCCTGATGTATACAAGAAATGAGCAGAGGGGTTTATTGCTGTTGCACCACCTCAAGGCCAGGACCACTCTGCTGCCCACGTGTTAACATACATACACTTACGTTACGCTATTCAGTCTTTTTTATTAACATTTATTCTCCACATCGTATCCAACACCCCCAACAACACCCGGTTTTACATCCTCTCTCCTGCAAACAGCAGCACCAGACATAGATCTTCCCATTCAGCAGCTCTTGTCCATGTATTGATTAGCAATCTCTTTTACAGTAAGATTAATGCGTACATGTACGTACATGTGCTACTTGAGAGAGACGCAGAGACTCAGAGGAAAAAAAGCTTCTAGAAAGCCTCAACTTCCTCTTCTCACTCCGCTATGTATAAAGTCTTGGTGGTCCCAACCACACCACATCTATTTAGAGAAAGCAACTCAAATGCCTGCTTTAGAGTTCACACCTATAACCCTGTCTGTCTCGTTTCTCCTTAGTACGATCATTAACTACATTGAGACCTTCCTCGTCTCTTGGCAGTTGTTTCATATTTCTGACTTCTGTGCCAAACGCTCAGTCACCTTCCACGTTAAACTTGTAAATAACTTGTATTTAAAGTGATTTTAAACAGACTATAACATAAAACTTGAAGTTGATTTACATTTTTAATGAATAATTTATGATTGTTAAAGTTTCCACCAGCCACCCTTAGCTGCAAAAACAGACCGACTGGAATTGTTTTTGTGATGTCACAAACCAGCACTGATTTAGCATATACACTTATTCAGCAGTTGTCTGATCACTTAACCAGAACCTTAGTCATCATTGCTTTTACTATACCTTTCATAGGCTACCTACTTAAAAATTAAGGTTATAATACACTGTCAGGGTAGTGCTACTTCTTCATCCTCTTATAATGGACTGATGGCAGGTTGACCATTGCAGTGACTCACTATCACCTCTTGAGGTACAAAGTGGTATTACTGACAGGATGGGCCAGGGCTAAGGTGGTCAGCACGCAAACTTCACTGGATATGTCTGGAACAGGATACATAGATGTCTTTGATATGCAATAAAAATAGTTTTTATTTCTTTTGATAATTTTATTAATTTAATTTAAAAACAACATCATACCCAAGAAGATTCTTTGGGAGTAAACTATAATATAGCAATGCTTTATAGATTATCGTTTATGGTTAAGTTGCTTTGTGCAAAACCTGACAAATGGAAATGTTCTGCACAGATGAAGCAAAAGAGAGCAGGTGCATTTTGGATGTGTGTGTGTGTGAGAAAGAGAGAGAGAAAGTAAAAGAAGTGAGTGAAAGGAAGTAAAAGTGGGCGGACCTAAAAGCGTGAGAAAAAGTGGTAGATAAAGATGAATAACAGCAAAGCTGAGAAAAAAAAGATTTACCACTAAGGAACACTGTGTGTATGTCATTGTCTGTCTCTCTCTCTCTCTCTCTCTCTCTCTCTCTCTCTTTCTGTGTGTGTATGTAACAAATGAAATCTGCAGTGACACATGAAGGATTGGTTAATACAGCCAATTATCTCTGAGTGGGATTCATTCACCCTTAAGCAAAGCAGACATGCAAACACAGACACAAACACACACATTATACAAAATATGGCTTTCTGCATATGCCTGTGTTGCACAAACCTTTCCTCTGCCACAACATGTTAAAGTACCGCACACACCACATCCATTCTGCTGCTGGAGTGGAAATCAATATGTTAAACTAGTTTAAATGAATAAAATATTGCTCCTTGTAACTATGTTGTGTTGTGATACTGTGTGTGAAATGTTGTATTTAGCTGCTAGCAAGCAACAATGCCTGAAAAGGAAGAAGTAAAACTCCCCTGCTGTGAAAACAGGTTACACCTTTCCAGACGACTGTGCTGAGACTTCAGCTTTCCTCATATCAGAAAACTGTGTTTCACTGCCACTTAAAAATAGCATCCAAAATCAACCCTTTTATTAACACCTTAAATCCCAGTCACAACAAAATCTTACAAACGATGGCTTATTATTCAGTAATCACATGGACTACAGTGCAAACTAGCTGTGATATTCACAGGTTATAGAAATGTGCTTGTTATAAGTTATACACATTTGCATTTGGCTACAGTGATAGAAATACTCCATCTGATCTATTTCTGCTGCATCTGTATCCGGCTGTCAGTTATCATGAGCAATAATTTTGACATGTTTCTCTATAAAAAGCCTGACAGCTGAAAGCACCCAACAGAAGCCATTGGGCAGTTGCTTCAGAGCTTTATTTTTCTGTTTTTTAATTAATATCATTATATGTAATCATATAGTGATTATCATACACTGAGTTGATGAATAATTGCAAAATCCAAATACACTATATGGACAAAAGTATTGGCACACACCTCTTAATCATTGAATTCAGGTGCTTTCATCAGCTCCATTGCCGCAGAATACTCTGCTGACTCAGTAACTGCAGAGTTCTGAACCTTTTCTGGCATTAACATCAGCACAAAAACTGTGCACTGGGAGCTTCAAGGCATGGGGTTTCATGGCTGAGAAGTTGCATGCAAGTCTTACATCACCAAGCATTATGGCAGGCATCAGATGGAGCTCTATAAAAAATGCCGCCACTGGACGCTGGAAGTGGTGAATTTTGCTTCGAGTCTGGGTTTAGTGAGTGCCAGATAAACATTACCCATAGAGAAGGGAAATCCTAATGCTTTAGCATTCAAAAATATTTTGGACACTTGTATGCTACCAACCTTGTGAGAAGGCCCAGTTTGGGGAGGGCCCTTTTCTGTTCCAGCATGACTGTGTCCCCAGTGCACAAAGCAAGCACCAAAAGTCATGAGTTTGATCTGGAAGAACTTGAATGGCCCACACGGAGCTCTGACCTCAACCCCACCTTTGGGATGAACTAAAAAGGAGACAGAGCCAGGCCCTCTCATCCTTCACCTCAAAAATGCTGGATGAATGGGCAGAAATTGACACTAGATACTAGAAAGCCTACCCAGCTGAGTGGTAGCTATTACAGCTGAAAAGGGAGGACCAACTCCATATTAATGCCTATAGATTTAGAATACCATATTCTCTAAGATCTAGCAGGTGTAATGTGTAGGTGCCCCACTACTTTGGTTTTTATGGGGTATCGTTGCTGTCAGAAGAAGACCATGGCAGTCTCCAAATTGGTCACTTCACAGAAGAAGAAGAAACCTTCACAACTTTCAATGCAAGTTAATGGAATGAGACAAATAAAGGAGAAGATAAATGAGAACAAAAACAGCGTTGGCACATCGATGCATAATGCTGACTAATCCTAAAGTGATTTATGAGATTTTATTCAAAACGATTTTGAACAACTCATTCATTCATCTTAAAAGTGTAGCACACGTTATGTCAAAAAGTCAATCAGCCAATATATCAGTCAGTCAACATATGTAACCGCTTACACGTAAACACATATAGATTATATTTTACTTGTTGTTGTTGTTGATGTTGTTATTGTTGGTGTTATAAGAGATACAGGGTCTGTTAGAGGCAGAGGGCATGCCAAAAATAGACAATCAAAATGTTTATGAGGCTGTGTGTGTGTGTGTCTGTGCATGTGTGTGTGTGTCTGTGCATGTGTGTGTGTGTGTGTGTGTGTGTGTGTGTGTTACATAAGAGTTGATTCAGCAGCCCAGCCGCTGGAGTGTGGCTGAGACAGCAGGCGGTGGGGAAGAGGCGTCTAACATATCGCCTCACTTCTCCTGGCACACGTGAGTCGCTTCACACATTAGCATAATGACACCAGCGGACTGTTACAGAGGCATTAACTTCATAATGTTATATAATTAATATTCAAACTGCAACTAAAACTTATTCATATTGCACATTAAACCCAGAGCCCAGATGAACACTGAACAGATATTAAACAGATATTAAACAAAAATATGGTAAAAATGTACAGATTTTTGTCACATTTGTAGTCACTTAGCCAATAAAGACATGTCTGGTGTCTAAAAGTTTGCTTGGAACTACGTGCCTCATGGAAATAACAAGTGATAGTGGAAGTAAATGTCTAGGTATGGAAAAAGAGCTAAAAATTAAATAAGTGAGCTCTAATATTGTAGTGATAATTAACTTATAATACATTATTAATAAGGAAAATGACCCATGTAACTGTTTATTAAATGTACACTGTTTATTAAAAGCCAGCTTAGTAACTCAGAATAAGAACATACACTCACAGAGCACTTTATTAAGTACACCTACCTTGTATCTACACTTATTGTCTATTGTATCAACTCTGTTTACCATGTAGGAGCTTTTTTCAGTTCTACAGTTACAGACTATCAGCCTCTTTCTCTCTGCATAATTTGTTATACAACCTTTATCCCATTAACCCCCACAGGGCCGCCACATAGCAGGTTTTATTTGGGTGGTAGGTCATATTCGGTCATACAGTGGCACTGAAGTGATGGTTGAATGAGCTGGTGGATTCAATTGGCTTGGTTACACCAATGGAATAATCTATACAGACAAAACTAAAGCTAAACCTGAGGCTAGACTGGTTATATCCCACTAAGTATTTTAATGCTACCAGCATTCCTAAGTCATTACCTTTCATAAGACCTGAGCCTCTTGCAATAGCAGCACAGTCTACCATGTGATAGCCATACATTACTCAAGTGTGCTTCTGAAGTTTTGCTCTGGAGCTACGAGGCTAATGTTGCTAGCAAGTAAAAAAAGGCTTATATCCATCACATAGCATTCTGCAATCTGCACTGCATGCAAACAGCACATGTTTGTCTCAAATGCTAAGTGACCTACTGCTTGTCACATAGTGTCAAACCATGCAAATAAGCTCATCTGAGATTACTTAACAACTTTACATGGTTGTAGTGTGTTGGATTAGAAGTGCAGTTTGTGTTATGCTAATTGCTGATAAAAGCTTGGATTACTTAGCATATTCCATATCCCAAATGTCTCGGCTGATTAGGTTCCCTCATGCTTGGAGTTAGGGAAAAATGGCATTGTTTTGAAGGCCCTAATTTTGTATATATAGAAATAAGAATGTTAGACTGTGATATGTGATATTCTGTAACATATTTTCTGCAGTAGTCTTCATTACAAAAAAAAAGTGAAAAGATCTCATATGTAGTTTATATATCCAAAATCATTATGATATTTTTACTATGAGATAACTTCAAAACCACCTCCTTGTATTTACACTCACTGTAGCCCATCTGATTCTCTGTATACATTGTTATCCCCTTTTTACCTTGTTCTTAAATAGTCAGGACCCCCACAGGACCACCACAGAGCAGGTCTTATGTGGGTGGTGGATCATTCTCAACGCTGGAGTGACACTGACATGTCATTGTCCCATCTATTAGACACACATACCTTGCTGGCCGTCCTTGTAGATGTACAGTTGCCGCACAGGTTTTGTTGATCATCCTGTAGTCCTTCATCAGTGGTCACAGGGGGCTGCCCACAGGACACTATTGGCTCTATAGTTTTGGTTGGTGGAAGATTCTCAGTCCAGGAGTGATACTGCTGTGTCTGATTCACTCACACCAGCACATCACACACTAACACACCGCCACTACGTCAGTGTCATTGCAGTGCTAGGAATGATCCACCACCCACATAATACCTGTTATGTGGTGGTCCTGATCATTAAAACTCTCAAAATCAGAAATAGTAGGTACATTGCACACATTGTATATTTAAGATGATGTCACTCACACTTGCCATAATGGCATTTCCAGCGGTGTTCTTCTAAGCCAAGCCAACTTGGCATTATGGCATAGATTGAGGCCTGTCTCACAGACTTTCATTCAGCACAGGGCACATCAGCCTACTGACTGGCTGAACAACACAACTGAATAACATCCATTACAGGCCGAGGATCAATACCTCCATGTTTGACACTGATTGAAAATTTGATGCCTAAGAAGCATGCTTCATTATCTGAGAGGTTTGCTGCCGCAAAGCAGACAAAGATTGCTAGCCTTCTCGTTACGGAAATGAAATGCAATCGCATTTTCAACGGAGGAAGGAGAGGTGATTAAAAATCTATAAGAGGCTGTTATGACTTACAGCCAGCTGGAAACAGTCAGTGAGAGAATTCTCCATGCACCAATGCATGAACATGCACACACAGACACACACATATGCACACTTAGATATGCACAGGATTGACTCATCTTATGACTTACACTCATGTAGAGTTTAGCAGAACATGAAAGCTCAATCTGGCTACACACACTAAACTAGCCATTAATGTTGAATGTGTACAGTACTGCGCGAAAGCCAGAGACCGTCCTTTCTTTTGGTTAACATCCAGTCAAAACCATTAGGTGCAAAATATTCAGTGTCAGTAAAAAGCAAGAAACTTACACCAAAGACTCCAACACACTCCACTCCCTACATCATACTGCCACTTTAGCTCTTCTGTCCTTCCAGTCTTAAAACCAACAGGTTACAACTGTGTTCTCTCAATAAAAGCTGTTTCTGAAGAAATGACTACTATTCACGCAAACCTCTCCACTCACCATTTCTCTCTCGTATGTATCTAAAATGACTAAGAGATTAGATATGAAATAATCATCTTTCATAAGGAAAGAGGACGTTAGAAGAAAATAAGCGAAAAAAAAAGTTTTAAAAAATATTTAGAGATACATACACAACCATGTCAAACACCCCCGACTACAGGTGGGTCTCACAGCTAATGGCTAAACAATGAAAATCTGACAGACTGGCATACTGCTAATGTTATTCATAAGTTCAAGATTGTGATGTATGCTGCAGCCATCCCTGTCATCCCTATCTCACAAAGTTTTGTAGTTTTACTGAATGCCAAATTCATCTAACCTCACTCCCATTTCAGGCTAGCATGCAAAGAAATCTCATGCCAGATTTAGTCAGTCTCACGAAAAAAATAAGCCATGAAAGTTGGCAGCCTCTAGTAATAAACCTCTGTGATATTGTATATATATGTGATATTGTGCCTTATAAATCTACCCGGTTCTTTCTCGTCTGATTTTGTGTGCTTTGCAGCCTGTATCGCCATTATTCCTCTCCACTCTGCAGTCTCTGCACAACAATATAGACAAACTACCTCTTCCCAACTGGACATAAAAGGAATTTTCAACTGTATCTGCCCTCTGCTTTATGAAGACCTGCTTTCTGAGCTGACCTTGGACAGCAAACTGCACATACCCAGGGCTGTTCCAAATTCTGACTCCCTGACAGAATTCGATTCCCCTTCACGGACTCCAGTGTCACACAGGCATATGGCAGCTAAAGATTATGCTCACAATTTCAGTTATTTACACATAGAAAGAAGCTAAATTGGGAGCGTAATCTATGACACCCATATGCCTATGTGCCTTCAGCTCATCAACAAATGCACGTACAGCTGTCCATGTGGGGGACTTAATACTGGTGTACATGTGAAATACACTCTGCAACTTTAGGGGGACCAGCTCTCGCTTAGTGCTGCTTTAAAGCTTTCATATTTGAAAGAGAGAGAAAAGAAACAGACTCCGCTTTTACGTCAGACCAGACTCAGGAAAAATCCACAGGAATTTCTGTCCATCTCCCCACTGTAAAATAACAACTCAACACTACGACTCTGATAGATCCTGTAGCTGTCAAGAAAGCCTTAATGAGAAAAGAAAAAATGAACACTGGAACAAATTCCAATTTAAACGAGTAAACTGCTGTTTTCAAAACAGACCACCCCAGAGTCTTGACTTAAGCCTTGCAGGGTGGTGTGGAAAAACATCCCTGCATAAGTTTTCCTTAAAGAATGGAAGCTAAGGCAAAGAATGGGCACACACACGCACACACACACACATATATATATATATATGTACAGTGAGGAAAATAAGTATTTGAACACCCTGCGACTTTGCAAGTTCTCCCACTTAAAAATCATGGAGGGGTCTGAAACTTTCATCTTAGGTGCATGTCCACTGTGAGAGATATAATCTAAAAAAAAAATCTGGAATTCACTATGTATGATTTTTTAATAATTTATTTGTGTGTATATATATATATGTGTTTAGAGAGAGACACTGGTCACTGATGAAACTGATCTACTGAGAAATGTCTGCTAAGAGGGCCAAATGCTCTCTCTCTCCTGAAGACCTGTGTAGTACTGCATGAAGCAATCCTGCCTAGCAGTAAAGACTAACTAGGCCAAACACAGTTCTGAAGACTGTGGCCAACAGCATTGGAATAATGACAACAACACAAGTTCTAGTTTCAGTGCTAGCAAGGTACAGCATCTGCAGCCATCAGGCCTCAAATATAGGCTAATTAGCTACAAAGAACAACAACTCCTTGCAGGCCTATTCTGGTGTTTTTACTTATTTAAGGACTGAAAAGAAAAATAGTATGGCATGAAGAAGCAGCATAAAGAATACACATTCACAAAGGAGCTACTGGGCACTGTGTGAATTAGCAAATGGGATGTACAGCTTGTGTGTGCGTGTCCGTGTGTGTGATGTTTAATTTCTGCTGGGCATGAAGAGGTTTCTCATCAATATGCAGAGTCAATACCTTAGCCATCAGTATTCTATATGAGGTTGTGTGGTGGTGGAGGGGCAGTGTGGAACGAAGGAAAGAAATGGGAAGGAAAGGATGTGAGGTGAGATGAAGAGGGATAGAATGTGGACTAGCATGTGAGTAACAGCAGCTTCACAGTTTGGTTCAGATGGTGATTTATTTAGCTTTGCTTAACAAAAGCATTTGGTTTACCACCTCACAAGGCTAGCTAATGTGCTGGTTGTAGCATACCTTGTATATTATCATGTAAATGCAGACTGAGAAAAGCAACAGCACGCTATTAATATGAGTTTAAAAATAAGAAGGTTCATGATCATGTATAATATAACATTGTTGACTGCAGAAATTGGTGGTGAGGTTAAGGTTAAGGTGGGCTTAAGGCCATATCAGAATCTGCCTGAAGAGCCAGTTCAGTCAACTATATACGGTACTTTTCAACAGCAGGGTAAAGCTTGACTCTTGACAACTTGACTACTTTTTTTCCACTGCAGTTATAGTACACCCTTAATGTAGCAATGCTGCGTAAAACTGACATGACCTGAAGAAGCAGCTGATGGCAGCAATGGCTGCAAGAAAAGACTGCTGAAAAACAACAAATAAAATTTGTTGAGAAAATAACTATTACAGTCATGTTGACAAGATGACTCTGATTGCTTAAAGGTGATATACGATTGTATGCTAACCTGGTATCTAGCATTACCATATGTGTTTAGGGTGATAGTAGTCCTGCATTGCCTTTAAACATGGCAAAGAACCACATATTGCTGTAGAACAAGAAAGTTCAACAGACATGCAAAGTGACCAATCCCAAGCCTGCTATCTGGAACGACATACTGAAAGAGACGTTCTTAAAAACAAATGTCTCGAGATAAACAGTCCCTAGGAAAACACAGAAGTGTAAGGGCCGTGGAGCTGAGACTGCTTTTCGGTAGGCTGAACTTAGCTGGAGCAACAAAACTTGATTCCTGTCAGATCACTGCAAAGCAATACATAAAAGTTTGTATAAGCTCCTGAACATGCCCTCATATGAGGATGATAGGGCTATAAATACCTGCGAGTGAGTGACAGGATTCACAGATTGAGAAGAGGTGGTATAGTGCAGTGAATGTCTTGATCCATGTGTGAAAAATGGGTGCAAAGTAGATGTTAATGACCGGCTTTACAGAGTGATTGCATTTGGGTGTCCCATAGTGCGAAGGAAGTAGCTGAGTTTGCAGGTTTATGAAAATGTATGGTCATACTGGACTACCAGCTGTGTTTAAAATCCCAGTCTACAGGGAATTCTGCTCAGAATTGTGCTGCGTATGGCATTCACCAAATCAATACATAAAAGTGTGTATATGTAAAAGAATCCAACTAGCGGAATCCTCACAGTGTAGACAAGCCAACACACTCAAGATATCAGACTCTCTGTTTACATGTGCATATGTCTGTGGTTGAGCCTAGGGTGATTCTCTCCAACCAGTCAGTAGTCTGTCGCATTTGCGCTGTTTGGTATCACTTGCAACTTTGATGGAGGTGATACAAAAAATAGTACCAGGTACCAGATTTACCTAATGTAGATTATAGTCCATCTGAAGAAGTACCATGTGATGGAAAAGCAGCCATAGAAAGAGATACGATAGTTCAGTTGCAGTACATAAATTCCTCATTAGAGGCATGGACAGAGATATGGTTGGATGAGTCAACATCATGTTGATTAGTGAGCCCGTGCAATGTTCAGGTCTGAGTGCTTGACCCTGACAGTGAGGGACTCCGGTAGATTGTTTATGTTGTGGGGGTTGTTTTTAACTGACATGATTTAATCCACCTGAGCCCCTACAAATCAATACAGAGGTATTCTAAAACATTTCTATTTTAATGGTAGTGGTCCCACACGCCTCTCCCCATGGGTCTCCAGAAGGTTTGATGAATATGAAAATGATGTAAATGAAATGCTTTTGCTGTCTCAGTCACCAGATCTCAACTCTTTTAAGCTCCTATATCTGTTAAGCTTACACACTGAAAGAGGCCCTACAGTGGAGCTCCATGAAGGGGCCCACAGAGAGAAACAGGCAGGAAAGGACGAACAGGCAACCTGAGCAGGAAGCGAAAGAAGGATGAGCGGGCCGTTCCAGCACAGAGTGAAACAGGAAGAGCTGGGGAAGGATAGCTAAAGATAGGTGAGTGTGAGGAGGG